>KZ505635.1:629047-734671 GCA_002844005.1 Limosa lapponica baueri
AAAAAAAAAAAAAAGCTTTGTCTTACCATGGCTGTGGGCAGTTCCTGGGCTGAGAGAAGGTTGGAGTAACTCTTTGGTTGGAGTGAAATAGGCTTCTTTCCCCTGGCGCTGGCTCATTTTTCCTGGAGTTAAAAGCTGTGATTCATCACTGTTTGTTACTGCTGCTGAAATAGAAAATGGATGCTCATTCAACGATGTTATGTGCTTGTGCATAGATTTCTATTAACAACTTCACTGCTATTTACGAAACTGGTATTCAAATACTGTATTGCAAAAATTTTTTGTTCTTGAAAATGAGGATTTCAAACCAGAGATTTGCTTTGGACAGGAGAGCAGAAAGGAGCCAACAAGACTGGTATAGGCCATGAGACAGAAGATGAAAACAAAAACTAGGAGGATGTAGGAAAGGCTGATACTGAATACAGTTACAGCACCAATCTGTTACCTAACTTCTGAAATCCTGATTTCTTAGCCACTTTTGTGATTGTTTTTTGTTTAACTAGCCACAACACAGCCAACTCAGGAAACAGCTTCCCAGATCAAGCTATACCACCATCCCAGAAAGCTAAGATGAATGTATGTACATACATCAGAAGAAACAACTCTTATTAATAAAGATCACGTATAGACTTTGTCAAAGGAAAGGTTTAAAGCAGAAGAGTTACTATCCTCGGATCTTATCAGTCTGAAAGACTTGTTTGATGTCTTCTAGCTATTTGTAAGATCACCTGGTCAGCCATCCTGTTTATGGTGTCTGTACGTTTCCTTAAGCTGCACACAACAAAACTGTACCTTTTTTGATAGTGGAAGAGTGGCTGACTCAGTAACACCTGTTCTGTGGAAGTAGATACACTGACAAAAAGGCATCAGAGGGGGAAACAAAAGCTACTTACTAAAGAAGAGCCTGGAAGATTGGAACTTAAAATGCAGCTCATTTTAAGAGGTTCCAAGCTTTCCTCAAAGTTTTGAAAGTTAAGCAGAAGATCTAGTTTAAACAAATAAGTTCCATTTTCTGGATGGAATCTGCAAAGTACAGAGGCCCCTCCTCATAAGGGCCTACTATTTCTACTTTTATTACAGTATTTCTACTATTAGGATTTTTTTTCTACTATTATTACAGTATTATTTCTACTATTATTACAGTAACAGAAACATTTTTTTCCATCAAAGCCTAGTATAAACACAAGGCAGTATGAAGAATGCAAGGATGCCAGGATATCCACCTGTACTATTTTTCTACATCAGATAAACCATCTAAAGCTCTGCTCCAGACAAACTATACCCTATGGAAACTGCTGCTTAGGAAAAATACGTGAGGGGATGGACAAGGGCAGTAAGGAGCTCATTTTACCAGTTCTGAGTTCAAATCTGTCAGTGTCAGAAGGCCAGTAATTCAAAGTTGCAGTACCACCAAAGTAGCTTTTTATTTTCCTGCAGGTACAAGTAGGGGGAAAGAGGGGGTGTGGGGGGAGTTGCTGAAGTCTTGAGAAGGGACTGCACAAATGGTCTGGTATCTGAACTGAAAAATAAAAGGGGAGCTACAGAAAGCTGCTTCACAGGCTCACACAACATGGGTCTCTGCAAGGGTGGAAGGCATTTGTTTTAAAAATGTGCACTGAGGTAGCACCAGCGTTCAATGAACCAGCTGAAAGCTGCTCTCAAAGAGCCACTGGCCATTCAGCTCCATAGGAATGGGATTTCACCTCCCGCAGGTGGCCCCAGCTAGCCCCCCACCATGGGCAGTGCTCTGGCCCTACGGGTGAGCACCCTACAGGTGTGCACCCCATGGGTGGGCACCTCACCTGCCATGCTAGTCACATCAGAGACCTGCTCTGCAGCAGGAATTGCACTAACAACCCTTCCTCAAGTGGCCTGGGCAGAAGGTTCATTTCTGAACAGCCACCGTGCAGCACCACTAGCTTTTTTTTTTTTTTTAAGCTTTAAGGTTTGGAAATTCCAAAGTTTTTTTAAGCTGCTAAGATGCAATCATTTCTCAGGCAGTACTGGCCAGTAATGTGGCGCGTAAGCAAGCTCAGCATGCAAGTTTTACCAAAGCATGAACTGAACTCAGTGATGTTAACTCAGTAACACCCACAGGGTTACAAACAAAGTTCACTATTAAATTCATGCTCCTTTGTTAGTCTGCACACTCAATATGGGTCCTGCAAAGACTGCTAGCTGTGTCAGAAAAGCTCTTTTCCTACAAAATACAGTTTATGTATCACCTAACATAGATTCTCTTGTGGAAAGCACTTTGCATAACTGGGGATTCAAGGTGAACTTCTTAAATCAAGTGGGCTTTTGAGAAATTCAAGCTATAAAGCTAAAGGATGATTAGCAGGAGAGTTTTAAAATCTCCTTTTCATACAAAGCATTGTAAAAGCACTAAACAAATGGCAATAAATCTTTTAAGATCATAAATGTCTATCCACAGTGTGGCTGCCACTAGGAAGAAGTTGTCCCCTCCTTCAACATGCCTCATCCTGATGCTCAGACTTTTGCTTTGGGATAAGGGGGAAAACAAGGCAAGGGAGACCATATCTGTTGCTTTGAGCAGGGGACAGTGAATAAGATTACAAAGAGGCTTTCATCTTTTTTTCTCTAAAACACTAATGACCCGATTTTTACAGGTGCCTGTATAATCACAACTGTAAAATCAGCAGGGCTTTCAGGCAGTTAATAAGCTCTGCAAAAATATGCTTTAAGCATCTTATGGCACATACTCTGGAACCTTAAAAGACAGAGATGGCAACAAAGAAAGCTGTTACAATGAAAAGGAAAAAGTACTTGGAAAGGAGAGAGGAGGAAGAAAAGTTATGCTGGTAACAAACCTAGTTTTTAAGATGCCATTAAATCAAACACCTACCACTCGGAAGCAGATCTTTTTAAGAGAGTAGATCTAATCTGTACATATAACTAGGTAACTCTGCAATTTGTAGAGGTTCCTTGGCTGCTTTTTATAGCTTCTGATGGACTGATTTTATAAACGCTATAAAAATGTGCAGTACATACTTAAAGTCATCCACTTATTGACAATGTTTGATGGTCTTACAGCTAGTTTTGAACTCATTTGAAGCACAGAATGATTTATCCTGGAATTTCTCTAGTGACCTCGCTCACTTGTGAAATAAAAATTAGCATGAATGACTAAATGCTGCTCCAAGTCAAACATGTTTTTTTATTTGCCCAAAGTACCAAACAAACTTACAGTTTTGGACTCATGTGTCCCCAGGTACCTGAAAAAACACACTCAGTTTCTGACTAATCTACTAAGCACTCACACTTTCTTGTGAGTTTTGTTGAGGATAACCAAAATAATTTTTTTTTTTAAATGTTCCTGGTGAATGCCTTAACTTTGGAAATTATCAGAGGGCTGGAGCACCTCTCCTATGAAGAAAGTTGAGACAGTTGCGGTTGTTCAGCCTAGAGAAAAGCAGTCTCTGGGTAGATATTATAGCAGCCTTTCCATATGTAAGGTTTATAAGAAAGGTGGAGGAAGACTTTATGTAGTGACAGGACAAGGGGCAACAGTTTTAAACTGAAAGAGGGTAGATTTAGATTAGACGTAAGAAAGAAATTTTTTACTGTGAGGTAGTGAGACACTGGAACAGGTTGCCCAGAGAAGCTGTGGATGCCCCATACCTGGAAACATTCAATGTCAGGTTGGATGGGGCTTTGAGCAACCTGATGTAGTGGAAGATGTCCCTCCTCACAACAGGGGGGTTGGACTAGATGATCTTTAAAGGTCCCTTCCAACCCAAACAATTCTATGATTCCAGTTCTTCTTAGGTTTCACATGCCATATCCACAACTTGAAAGACAGATTTGGTAGGCATATGCTCAACGTGTCCAACAAGACATACATTAACATTGCCAACCATTCCTTCCAAACGCCTCAAAGTGGCAATTTATTTTCAGACTTTCACTCCGATTTCAGAGCGCTCATCCAAGAGAAAGAAGATCTCTGTTCATCCCCTCCTTTACCTGAGTGAGTTTAAACCCATACTATCTCCTTGAATATGAGTAGAGGTCTATTTTAGAGAAGAACCATCACTTCGTAAATATCAAAGCCTCCTTGCAACTCTTTGGAGGCTACACTTCAATATCAAGAGAACTATTAGAGTTGATAATACATACTTTCTCCAATTTCCTCATACTGGCCATCAAATTACTAATACATAGTTTGTCAGTAAGATTCATGCATCAGAAGAAACACAAATTGGGGTCTTTACAGCCAATTTATTTCATCTGTTTCTATAATGAGCATGTGAAAGTGCCCGCACTCTTGAAAACAGCACAAGGACATCAGATATAGGAAACAGTTTATTATACTCAATTCTGCATTTTTTTTGAAAGTCTATAATAAGCAATATCAGCTGAAACTATTGCTTCTGCACGGATTTCTCAACGAAAACAAAAAGAATTTGGGCCTGCATCTTTCCCTTCCCCACACATGCAAACTCTTAATCCCAGGCAAAATTATTCTGCCAATCATAGGATCATAGTAACACCCATGAACCAATGGCCCTAACAAGTCTTTGCTGCATGCATGCACAAACACATACACACAGAAGTTTTCAATATCACCACACCCGGTCCAATCCTTATTTGAGAATTACAGTATAAAAACCTGTTCATTTCAATAAATTTACATCTTCAGATATTAAGTGAACCATATAGCACTATAAACAGACAAGCTCAAACATTGTTTCTGAATCGTTGTTTTTGTGTCTTGTCAACACTACAATAAAATTTGAAGGTTTCATTTCAAACTGATATATATTTTTTTTCTCTTCCAGGTAAGTAATTTAAAAGATTATTTTTTTTTCTAGCCATGACTTGGAGAAGTGAAGAATAAAACTTTTCCCACTAAAAACAAACAAACAAAAGGTTAATGCACGGAAACATTTAGATAAGTAGTATGACAGGTAAAATGCTTTTCCAACAGTAAATTTTCATTGTACTTCAGCTTGTCAATCACAGAAGAAAACCTAGTATTTACCCCAACGGTCTTTATGCAGAGATATATGTTTTTATGAACATACGCGCAAACATACTGTAGGAGAGGGGAATCACTTACTTGATGGTCCATGAGAGTCTCTGTTATCACCATGATGCTGCGTACACATACAATTGAAGAACGAAGAACAGCAAACAAAAAAATCCAGGCCAGGAAGAAGCAAGTGCACAAAAGCAGCAGCAGCGGGAAAGAAGAAGGACAATGAAAACAGTGTTAGTTCATGACTAAAATACAACATGCACCTCAATACCAAAGGCAAGACCTCAAGAGACTTAGTTTTGAAAAGCTGAAGCAACAAAACTGACAAATATGCTTATAGAGCAGCCATTATTAGAAGCCATCATTGTATATGGTTAGTAAACAGCAACTGCCCCAACTGCTAAGTCCGAGTGGAATCTCTCCATCAGCAATTTAGTGCTCATATGACTTGAAACACTATACATTTTAAGAAATTTTTAGCTGGAATGTTTTCAGAAGACAAGCTCTGAAGAAAGCTGAAATAACACAATATTTGTTTCCAAAACTGCTCTGCTTTCAAACAGGTGTTTTGGAAAGACAAAAACTTTTAAGCAATCAGTAATGTGCAAGCACCCACTAATGCCAGATCTAAGCCTAACTGCTTTTGCACACAAACATGAACTTAGAAGCCACAGATTCAGTTCATCTACAAATACAGGTAACATTTTAAATTGCTTGGGATGCAATTTTAAGAGGACATTTTATATCAAAGTATTTCCAAAGAATCAAATTGTATAAAAAATGACCTCTGCCCCACTGAATGCATCAAATATAGGCACTACAGAAAAGTAATTACATAGTAATAGTCTGTACTCCTTTCTGACGTTTGCTCTGGAATTTTTTATAAATCATTGCTACCTAAGGCCACAATCAGGGCTAAGATCTCACTGTGCTCAGCCATGTACTGATGTGAAGTTCCACCTATGTCTTAAAGGACATCGCCTTTAAAACCTATGAATAACAGAAAAGGAGGAGAAAAGAAACAAACCGATCAGCACAAACATTTCCTCCTTAAAAAAAAATAAAAAAAAAAATCCAAACATGCTGTACCTTCTATATCCCAAACAAAAAGCTTCTGCTTCATAAAGGAGAGAAATCTTTACCCTGCTTTAAAGAGGATCCAGTCTTGCCTCTCTTATCAGGACTAAACAGCAGGAAACGTGAAAAAGAAAAATAAAAACCATAAGAAGCAGGAGTCTTGTCTTACACTCCTAGTCTCAAAACACAGATTTTTATCCCTCACAGCTACCTAGGGGTGTTAAATTGAAACTGCAATGTGTAAATATGAAGTACTTCAAAGAGAATGCTACAATTGCAGTACACATCGTTGGAAAGGTGAGAGAACCCTTCTTTCATAATTTTGAATTTTCTGGTAAAGGACTTGATTAAGCAAGAGAAGCTGAAATAAAATTTAAGTGCACTTGGCAAAAAACCTCCTATTCCTGTGAGAGACTAAATTTACGTCAAAGAGTGAAACACTGCTACAGGAACCCATGAACTTACCAGACAAGTTTAGGTAGTAGTACATGAAATGCATTCAAGAATTCAACGTTTTTCTAGGTAAAGTGTTTAATTTTAAAGTATGGGTGACATACTGCAGACTAGGAAACAATTTACGTTCTGACTAAAACTGTATTACCCTACACCGGTTTTAGATTGAAGACAATAGTGACTGACAAGAGAGCCAGATAAAGGAGTCTGCCAAAACTGTACAGAGATCCAACAACCGGCTGAAGGACTGGGAACACCACTATTCAACACTGGTCTGCTTTATTTCACACTAAAAGTCGGGAAGCGAGAGAAGAGAACTAGAAAAATAAATTGTTAACAGACATATAGGATCAGCAGTTTCTGAGACTCAGACAGCATGTTCACTCGCAGTGCATACTTACGGGTGGAAGAAACAGTGAAAAAGCACGGCAGCAGGTCCTGTCTCACTGCCTGCCTCTCAAGCAGCCCTGACCAAGATACAACATGACACCACAGAGCAGGGCAACCCGTCACCCGAGATGATGCAGGGGCTTTTTATGTAAATATTTTAGCACTGCATGCTTAATCCCATGAACTGGTACAAACAGCTCCTACGCCAGAGGCTGAAACACAAGCCTGCCTAACTCTGTCCCTGATCTTCTGCAACAGACATTCTGTTTACACACCAAACTGCCTCCGTTGCTGGTCAACCTCCCTCTTCATTAAAACTGTTTGGGCCTGTGTATTTACCTAAAACCTGAAGAATATATATTTCTGAATATTGATGCAAGATGTTAAGGTACTGAAATTAGACTATTTCAGACAAAAAGACCTCTTCATTTTCCACTAGCCTATTGCACCTCTATCATCTGCAATTCATATCACTGCAGATCAGGGATTTAAACCCCTAAGGAACAAAACGTGACAGTTTCACTACTTCAGTATTTTCTCTGAAAAGAATGCCCTCAGGGCACTCCTGCTCATCACATCCCACAATTTTTATTCTAAATATATAAAACTAAGAGAAACACACACTTATTTCCAGAGACACAAGCTGCACTTATTTTCACATTTATTTAATTGAAGCCTTTGATTACAGATTACAGAACAAGTCCTTCAACAAGGGAGGTTCTCAACACTACGCCATTGGTTTAGCTTTTGCTGAGGCACATTTAGTTAAGAATGTTGCTACCCAAACATACAAAACCTAGCCCTCCTCCTAGTAAAGTTTTAGATTAAGACTAAGGAATAAAACCAGCAATATAAACGATCACATAAGTCAGCAGTCGCAATTCTGTTTTCATAAAAAAGTAGCTCTATGCTTCAGAAGAGTTTTATTTTTAGACATTCATTTCTCAGAAATAAAGGTTGTAACAACTGCTACTAAACTGCTACTAAACCTAAAGTTATATCTGCCAACTTGCCCTATAAAACCAAATCATTTCCCTGTTGAAGATTAGGGTAAAAGCAAAAACATGTCATGCCAACACGTCTGTATCTCATGCTATAAAATACAAGTTTTTTTCAAAATACTTACTAGATTTACATCTAAAATGACAGTTAAATTCTTAATAGAGTTTAAATGTTTTAAAGACAAGTTATAGTTTTCACCCTGCTGAATACAGACTGTTCCTGAAGGCAGTCTCTAATATGTGTAAATCACTAAGATTAATCATTTTACATTTAAATTCAGGACCACTGACCCAACCTGCAAAGCTCATCAATAAAAAAAGATGTCTATTCTGTGCTTCAAGGAAAAAAAGTACCTACTGAGGTATTAAAATAGCAAGGACTGACTATATAAGTTATATCAAAGGCAACATAGTTATAAAATACATGTTTTGGTAAAAATTAAAGCTGATTAGAAAAGTTTCTTAAAAAATAATTTAGAAAAAGAATGTTTTACACCAAACATTCTCATGTAAAGTTCTGAGTTCTGGGCCAGTGAGGCTTGTTTAAATTAAGTTATTATTTTATAGAAAAATAGTCAAAAACTCTTCTCAAACAAGAACTCAAGACAAAGAGTCTAGTATTTTGCCTTGATTTAATGGTGCCAGACTACAAGAACAGTTTGCTGAGCTGTCTTAACATTTGCATTCAGATACAGTAATATCAACCTAATTATTAGACAGGAAAAGCATTTCACATAAGACTTTTCTCTCTAGACTGATTCTGGAAAAAAAAGCCCACAATATTGAGTTCTGTGATCTCCTCTGTTGTCCTTTTACACACAAGCCGAAAAACACACTAGAAAGCTCTCTTCCGAGGTGTCAGCTTTTTCAGGTACCTCCTAGAAACCCCCCAAAGGACTTAAACCATGTAGCAAAATTTAATCAGTATTCTTCATGCATGTTTGCAACTCATGCATTTTATTAATTTTAATCAGACAAATGGAATCTAATAACTAAATAAATAAAATAAGATTTCAGCTAAAAGTCTGGAATACAGAAAAATCTCAAACATTACTCTTCAAAAAATTTAAAATTCTGGGAAGTGTCAGGATTTGCATACACTCAAGATCTTCAAAATTACTGAGTTCAATTTCTCTTAAAAATACATGCTTTTTTTTTTAAAAATATTTCATTTTCAATTTTTTACTACGGTATACACCAGACCAAGTATATTAGGCTCACAGCTAAGCTTCCAAAAATGCTTTTAACAGCTGTGGTGCAACACATAAAACTTCACATTGTAACTGCAATTAAGACAGACAATTACTCCACTAAATGGTATTTTGGTAAGATACGCATAAAGTAGCGAATAACAGTACATCATCAGTTAAAAAAAAATTATTCTGAGATGACACTTCAGGTGCCTAAGCACATAGGATAAAAGGCAAATCAATCCTTACACTTCACATTCTTCTGAAGCGGACTTGGTAAATCATATAGATCCTCATTTCAAGACACCTTCTTAAAATCATGCTATTTTGAAGGCACATCACAAAAAGAAAACTAGCACATTTCAAGTTACTTCAGTTTTTTGTAAACTGGCACTTTTTTCTTTTTCCATTTTAGGAAACAGAGCACAGCAACTCAACTGGCAGGATTATTTTTTTTTTTTTAATATCCTATTGCACAGCAAACAGATAACACTCATAGCACATTGTGCCTGGGGATATAGATGCATTGGCCCTGCAACAAATCAATGAACTTGTTTATTACAGAAAAAAACCCAAGGATTTTCTTAATACACTGCAAAATAGCTTGTCTACAAATTACCACTTAAGATAAAAACAGTAATAAAATACTTGGATCAAATTAATAGCTCTATGTACCAGTTGAATCATTGCGAATAAAGATTGTCACTAACAAGGTGTTAAACTTGAGCTTCACCACAGTTACAGAAAAGATATCCTATTTTGCCTTTGGGAGGCAGCGCTTCGTATCACAACGCAGCTTTGAAAACTAAAAAGCATTTCCTGCTTCAGCTAGTAAGAGTACTTCCACATAATTTTTTCAATTTAATTTTTTGTGTTAAGTGGAAAAATTAAATTCTTAAATAATTTCAGGATGACGATGATGATTAAGTGTCATAATACCCACTAGCCTTTCCTGTTTTTCAATCGTGCTTAGAAAGAAAGAGCTGGTATTTTCACTACTTCAGAAATTTTATTATCAGCACAGATGATCAACTCTTACACCCGAAATTACTTTGATAATATAAATTTATCACTCCTCCTGCCTTTTCTGCTACTCATTCCACCAAGAAATACATTATTTTTTTCTTTTGTCCATAGTTACTAACTCATAAAGTTCCAATTAATAAGACTGAGAGGAGTACCATTTTCTTTTGGGACTCAGAGACACCAAAGATCAAATCCAAGAACCAAGTATTTCTTGACATCCAACCCTCTTGCCATGAGAAACTAGTAAATGATGGGTAATACTACAAGATATTCCAAATACCTTCAAGAGAAAAGTATCAGTTCAAAGCAAACTAGAACAGATTCAAGCCGTTTAATCCTCTTCCTGCAAAGGCCCCTTCACATTCATTTGATTATACGAAGGCACATTTAAGTCACTCACTGAATTTTTATCAAGCTCCCCGTCAACCGGAACGGTCTCCATGCTGGAAGTGCAGGCTGTCTGTCTCTCTGTCAGTTAGAGTCCTTCCATCCTGCTACTTGAGATCCTGGATAAGGAAAGAAAAATATAATAATTCACTTTCAATGGCTGAAATCTGGTAAAAAGCTACACTCCTCTACATTTTAAGAAGGCAAATAGCTTCCTGTTGTAAACTGCATCTGTTACGGTTCCTTGCAAAACATGCACAGTACCCATAAAAGGATAGCTTCAAATAAAATGGCCAAACCAAAAGCTACTCACAGAGGAAAGCGTTTACTTTTAAGCATGCATCAAATAAGGAAGAGTTATACTGGAAGAACATGAACAAAACAAAAAAAAATGAGCAAAGAAACCCACAGGTTTTGCCCTGTATTTCCCCTTGTTTCAGAGACCCCGGCAGCACACCAATCTTGCCCCGCGGGCATGTGCTCACAGGCTGTTTGGGTCCATACAAGCAATTCTGGAGCAGTCAGAGTTTAGGGCTTCCCAGCATAACTCCAGAAACAACGACATTTTGCTTCGTGGAATTAAGACACAGAAATTAAATAATTTGTGCAGACCAGCACCCCCTGTGGCAGGGCAGGCACTCAGCTGGCTGTCCACCACACAGACATAAAGCACTGCCTCATTCTCTAGACATTTCCTATTTACTTTTTTTGCTAAAGAATGAAAGCTGCAATAAACCTTAGTATTCACATCACATCTGAAGTTACCAGTAAGACAAGACAACAGTCTGGAATCAAGCAAAATTCAGTGGAAAAAACATGCCTTAACCATTCATAGAATGGTTCGAGTTGGAATCATTTAGTGGGCTTCAGGAGGGAAGAAGATTAAAATGGGATGCCTACCCACTGTTCTGTTTCTCTCTCCAAAGCTCTCATCAACAAAAGATACAGGTGGATGCATGTAAGCTGTACAGGCTGTAAGCTGGCCTGTTCTGAACAGTAAAGCCAGCATCTCACAGGTAGGAAACCCCACCGTCCCACCCTCCACGAAGCCAAGCTCACACTGCCCTTCTCTCCCACCAGAGCAAGTGTTTGATCACAGAATCAGTCCAAGGATTACTTTCTTTTTTCTTTCTTTCGTCTTGGGTGGAGTAAAGGGACAGGAAGCAGCTAAATTACAAACCAGATTGCTAAACCAACACTTGTGCAAGAGCAGAGGTAGTATGGAGATGGTGACTTTTTTTTAAGCTAGTGTCAGCATACTGTGCTTAGGGTATACATCAAGCTATGGCTTCAGCTCAAGCTTTAGCAGAAACAGATTAATTGAGGACTGAGGCTGATTGCAGGGGGAGAGGTGGGAAGAGGCTCCCTCCAGGGAGCCTGAGGAGCATCCCGGGTGCAGGAGAAGGAAAAGGAAAGGACCAAGAGGGCACACAACAAGATTTTACAATTCAAAGATTTCCTGCCTCAGGAAATACACACTCATGAAAACAGATCTCACTATGAAGAACAAGCTTTCAATATTTTTATCATTATATTTTTTGTTCTCATATTGTGTAAAGCGCATCACAATTAAAAATCCCTCAAGAAAAACATAGAGAACTAACACACTTACAGCAAGTTACTGTAACGTATGCCACTGAAACACAAATGGAAACATTAATAAAATGTTTAACAAAAAGACTAAAGAAACTGCAAGTACCTGAGTAATTACCGAGGTAGCATGGAACTGGCAAGTGTAAGCCTAGATGTTTTCATGTAAATTAGAAACAGTAGACATCTGAAGGGAGATGACTACAAGTGATTAATTTGCATTAATAAAATGAAAGATGGCATTACCACAGAAAGAGGAATTCACCCCAGCTGCTCTGTTTCCCGGGGCAGCAGGCACTGCGACGCGCACCTTCCACACACCAGCAGGGGAATGCAGAATTGGGCAGTGTCTCTTGGAGACCGCTCCTTGTCATCTCTCCCACACGCACCCATCTGAGGTTCTATTATTAGCAGGCAATTCAGCAACACCGGGTTTCATACATATTCAATTTATGGAAACACTAAACTCTCTTAAACAAGATGAAAAACGAGTGGCATTACAAACAGATGTATACACTGATATTTAAAGCAGTTAGTGAGCATTTTTAGTTACATAAACTTGCAACTGCACTCAGTTATCCAAATAAACAGATCTTTCCTGACACAGGAACATTCACCCTAAACCGGTTTTAAACCCATCTCTATTTTTAACAGACATTTTTTTAACTCTTAATTTGTACTGTCAACACTCCTGGTGTATCCTGCTCCTCCGTTTGTTCATGTGACCACAGTCACTATATCCTTCCTCACCTCAGCCTCAAGAGCAGTGTCATCCGACAGGTATCCTAGTGTCTATTACTTAGCATTTGTGGTCATCCGTGGTCCCCAGGAAACTCGACATCCAGCAGGGTCCCAAAGCCTGCAGAGAAATTATCTAGGACAGGGAGGGAGAAAATTCTGCATGCTCATGTTTGAGCAGACATGCAGAGTAAAGCAGGTGCAGAAATGGTTAAGGACTACCTTCCCCCACATTGTTTAGCTTATGAGTAGACAGCCAGCTTGGCTTATTTTCCTTGGCAAAACAAAGGCTGAAAGTGAACAATATTGCTTCTGAAATATGCCAAAATAAATACCAAGGAGGGAAAAGGGATCTCTCAGCAAAAAGATATTGCCAAAAAGCCAAATAAGTATGAACTTGGAGAACAGATTTATTTTGAAAATTACAGAATGCTTCCAGCCATCCAAGCTCCAAGGCTTTGAAACAACTTTCCAATCAATGTATGGAAGGGGAATTTATCTATTTAGTTGTAAATGCAGCCAGGTTATTAAGAGGGGTGCTTCCATGAGTAAGCAAGCTCTTTTCTACTTCAGCTAGAACAGATTTGAAGACACAACCCCAAATTTAAATCATGATCTTGTTAGCTTTTGGGGGACATTTACGACATGCCTTTGCTGCTCTCTTCACTTTCACAAGTGTTTGCCATTTGGTTGTCTGCCTCGTTGGTTCGTTTGTGGCTTTAATTAACAGATGTTCCTTCTTCATGCTCACAACTCTGAAGCACTTAAATGTTCAGAAGGGCACATGCAAACTCAAATAATTTGAAAAGAATTATATAATGGCATCCCAGCTAATCACCTATGTTTCTTTTATAGACAATGGATACAAACAAGCACTTAGAAGAGTATTGCTCATTTTAAAGCAGCTGTCCCGATTGGACAAATCATGCCATAAAATAAGCTATTTCTCTCCACTGTGAAGAGGATCTACCTCAGAAGCACATATTTAAAGCAGAAGGGAAATGCACCCCACCTATCACATGATCAACAACCTGTCATGTTAATCTGTACTTCATCTTAAATTATTTTAACAGAATTCTTCAGGCATTGGTAATTTTTGTAACAGTCTGGTTTTCAGTTAGCTGCACCTTAAGAATAGGAGCAATATAGAAGCAATTACAGCACACATGAATGAAAGCTACTACTCTGTGCGAACAGGATTTTATCTAACTATCTATACATACAGATACTCAAAAATTTTATACATCTTCCTACCTCTTCCTAACTCCCACCCTTTGAATAAAGATATCCCAAAAGCCACAGAAGTAAGCCTCGGGTCCTGCATGTGGGTCACAACCACCCCATGCAACACTACAGGCTTGGGGAAAGAGTGCATGGAAAACTGCCCCACAGAAAAGGACCTGGGAGTGTTGTTTGACAATCAGCTGAATATGAGCCACCAGTGTGCCCAGGTGGCCAAGAAGGCCAATAGCATCCTGGCCTGTATCAGGTATAGCGTGGCCAGCAGGACTAGCAAAGCAATCATCCCCCTGTACTTGGCACTGGTGAGGCCCCACCTTGAATACTGTGTTCAGTTTTGGGCCCCTCGCTACAAGAATGACATTGTGGTGCTGGAGCATGTCCAGAGGAAGGCAAGAAAGCTGGTGAAGGGTCTGGAGAATAAGTCTTATGAGGAGTGGCTGAGGGAGCCAGGGTTGTTTAGTCTGGAGAAAAGGAGGCTGAAGGGAGACCTTGCTGCTCTCTACAACCACCTGAAAGGAGGTTGTAGTGAGGTGGGGAGTTGGTCTCATCTCCCGAGTACCAAGTAACAAGTGATAGGACAAGAGGAAACGGCCTCAAGTTGAGCCAGGGGAGGTTTAGGGTGGATATTAGGAAAAATTCCTTCACCAAAAGGGTTGTCAAGCACTGGAACAGGCTGCCCAGGGAAGTGGTTCAGTCACCATCCCTGGAGATATTTAAAAGACATGTAGATGTAGTGCTTAGGACATGGTTCAGTGGTGGTTTTGGTAGTGTTAGATTAATGGTTAGACTCAATTACCTTAACCTAAATGATTCCATGATTCTATAATGTTACATATGATTTCTATAATATATAGTTACACAGACCACACAGCAAAAGCAGTGGAAGCCAGAGGCCTCAGCTGTGTCAGAAGTCTCTGTGAAGGCACACCTTTATTCACACCTTTACAGGTAAGCGGATTCAGCAGTGTTCTGTATTGACTTATACATTCTGGATGTTAAACAGATTGTATCAGTGTTTATTGCACAGATACGTTGATTTAACCAAATAAAGGGGTTATTAGGAAAGAAAAGCCCTTTTTCCTCCAGTGTAAGAATGGCTCCTCAGCAAATATGTAACTTGTTCCAGGCACATTAGAGAGTTTAAACCTGACTCCATGCAGTAATACCCTATTGGAGGTATGTTTCCAACATTAAAACTGTAATTCAATTTACAAGAAGATTCCTCTTCTTCCCCTTCTCCCACAAAAGAGCAACATTTCTTCAAACACTTCACTAAATTTAGAGAATTTCAGCAAGAGTCTTGGCCTGATCTCATCACTGAGGGGCTTGCTATGGCACCTCCTGTATCCTCACTGCCCCCTATGAGTTCCCAGATTTCAACCACCGTGCAGCCACAAAGTGAAGGGGGTAGAGATGACCCCTGAATCTAATACATTTTCTGTTCAATCAATGGACCAAGTTACTTAAACACCTGCACACTGTATTATATAGGCAGGTTTTAGCTTTCTCCCTAAGTACTATCACCTACGGTCATTAGATATGGCATTTGCACTGTGATACTGTTTTATGATCTTTTATAGCATCAGAGTACCCTCTTACACTCCAGCATCATACCTCATAGGCAAGGTACAGCCTCACCTGTGAGCTGCTAACAGGCTGCACAGTGAAAAGCCTACCGCATGCTGATCTGGCCTTTCCAAAGGGGAAGCATTCTCCCAGGCTCTAACCTCCAAAACTGACCTGCTAAGCTCTGCTGGATGCCTGCCTTCTTTCCTTAAGGCCTAAAATAAGTTAATGCACTTAAATTAACCAAGATGCTTATCAGATAGGAGTATATTGTAAATTTCTTTAAGATGGCACAGGCACAATACATTGACTTGAAAGATCAACGTGGCAACAAGCATGTAGAGGAGGCACAGCAGGAGAAAGGAAACCCAATTGTCTACATTGGCATCAAGAAGGGTAAAAATTCACATAGGTCCTTGGTGCAAAGCAGACACACAACAGTACCACAGAAATGCTATTCAAGGGAATCTCAGAATGGTTGAGGTAGAAAGGAACCTCTGGAGGTTATCTTGCCCAAAACCCTTTTGTGGGAGGGCATCTAGGCAGCCTTTGAGTATCTCCAAAGATGCAGACCTCGCAACCTCCCTGGGCAACCTGCGCCAGTGCTCGGTCACCCTCACAGTACAAAAAGTGTTTCCCAATGTTCAGAGGGAACCTCCTGTGTTCTGGTTTGTGTCCATTGCCTCTTGTCCCATCACTGGGCACCCCTGGAAAAAGCCTGGCTCTGTCCTCTTTACACCCTCTCTTCAGGTATTTACACACATTAATGAGATCTCCCTGAGCCTTCTCTTCTCTAGGCTGAACAGCTCCAGCTCTCTCAGCCTTTCTCCATTTAAGACATGATCCAGCCCTTTAATCATCTTCATGGCCTTTCATTGGACTCTTTCCAGTTTGTCCATGTTTCTCTTGTACTGGGAAGCCCAGAACCGGACCCAGCACTCAAGGTTTGGCCTTGCAAGTACCGAGTAGAAGGGAAGGATCACTACCCTTGACCTGCTAGCAATACTTTGTCTAATGCATCCAAGGATACCATTCACCTAAGAAGGTGCCACCTTCTTAGTGGCAAGGGCACATTGCTGGCTGATGTTCAACTTGCTGTCTGGACAGGATCATCAGGTGACCCCTAGGTAAGCAGTTCTCAGGTGTGGTTATCAGTGTATTCAGTTCAGTAAAGTCCATAAGAAAATTTTTTAAGAGTTAATACTCTTGAGAAGCATACCTTAGTGCTAAAAACAAAAAAAAACCACCACACCACAAAAACCAAAAAAGCCAACAAGTTTCACAAAAATTAAGAGATAACAGAAATAGGATCAGTTTTAAGAGATTAAAGGAAATATAAATCCTAAATCTAACCAGGGTAATCAAACCGATGCTCTCAAATAATCTGTGTCATTCAGCAGTCATATGACAGGGTGAAGGCACTTTCACTTTAGTCCACACAGCAAGGGAGCAGCAAAGGCACAGAAGGTAATCAAGGCGCATGCCTTAATTTTAAGGCCCTTTGAATCCAGTGCACCAGAAGTAGTACAAACCCCTGGTTGTAGTGCGAGGCCACAGATCATCTCTCTCAGTTCACAAGTCCAAGTACACTTCATTAACAAGCCCCAGATGGGGCCAGCTTCTTGCACATGACACAATGTCACAGCATGCCAAAGACCCCGTGCTTGTTAAGACCAGTTCCAAGAAAGCAGGAACTGAAGCTGAGTTACTGATAAAACTGGAGTGGGGTCAAAGGGGTCACATGAATCAGCAAAAGATCTGGTAAACAACGAAATCAAAAATTTCCCTCAACTCTGAAACTAAGCATCTTACTCTAACAAGAACTTGGAAGAACTAGGAAGAGGTTTTATTCTGCTACTCCAGAAGAGAAATTTGAGAGCCGAGTAAATCTCTAGGTTCAATTCCTTCTACTGTGAAGTCGGGCCAAACAGGAGAGCTTGACAAAACCAGTAGTAATATAGGGAAAGTCACAGATGACAAACTGCATGGTTACATTAACTCTCAATTGCACTGTTTGAACGCTTAAAAGTCTGCTACAGGTATAGCCACACCAGACTCGACTGCCTCACATACGTCCCTTGAGCATACTGTGATCACTTAATGCTATCAGCCAACAAATACACCCTTATGAAACACTTCCTTCCACCCTGAGTTTCATCACCTGCCTTCTCATTTCCTGAATAAACAGTCCACAGGCAAAGCAAGCTGTTTCCTCTGTTTCTGTGTTGCTGTTTTCAGAAGGGAAAAAAGAAAATATAAACAAACCAACAGGAAAGTTGAAGCCCAGTTGAAAACATCTCTCATCTAGAAAAAAAATGGGAAGTAGAAGCACAGTCCAGATACCTCAGCTATTTTTTAAGAGTGACAGATGGCAATGAACGCCAAGAAAAGGTTATCAAACTTCTGAATACCCACTGCAACTTTAATAATTACTACCTTAAACAGGCAAACTTATCCTGATAAAAATGAATTAGTGGTGGTACTTGTCTCCTCCAGGTACTAAAACCCCACATCCTCTCAGAAAGCTCAAGTCTCAAGTGTTCTGGAGCCCCCTGGCCATTGAAACACATTTCAAAGCTCCCCAAACTGTCCCAGTCTTCATGATGTGTATTTTGCAAGACTGCTCCCATGACTCAAATGAGTTATTAATGGTAAAAATGGCTATTTCTTCACCTAAGGGTGTCTAGTTACCTGGAGCATTATCCACTTTGCCTCCACAAGCCTGTTTTACCTAGGGCTCAGCCCAACTTTGGAGCATAAGAACAAGAGAGGCATCTTTTTTTCTTTTTTTCCTGCATTTAAGCTTGAACCAGATAGAATCTATGAAGCTTCATAAAATATTCAGAAGTTTTTTTTGCTTTGCTGTGATGAAGTAGGGAAAGATGAAATCAAACCTTACATCACCACATCCAGCATTTTATTTTTACATTTCAAGATGCTACAGTACCAGCCAACAAAATAACTGACCATACACAACTTTATACAACGTTAAATTGGTCAATGACAGCCTTTGTTTGAAGAAAAAAAGATGCACTCAAATTAAGTGGTTAGACCCATTGCAAACTGTTTTCTTTTCAGAACTCCACCCTGCAACTCTAGGGCACATTCGCTATTTGGGCCTTGCATTTCTCCTGCCCAAAACCAACAAGCTAAAACAGGTTTAAGAAAGCAACATGACAAATTTAATAATTTAAAGTCTGGGAATCCCACCTTTCTTCTAACAGCATCAGAAATTTTCTTTCACAACTGTAAAGGTACTACTAATAGCCTCACACAGACATCCCCCCTTATATCTAGTCAACTCACGTTTATTGAGAGGTTTGCATTAGAAGCCAAGATGCTCAAATTAATACCTCAGAGTAAAAAAAAAGTTGTTCTGCACTGTGATGAGAGGCCAGCTGGTACCCCCTGTGGTTTCTTACTTCTCACATTGGCAGCTGTAGGAAGTGACAGTGTGAGACGCTCTTCTAGACACAGCTGAAGGGGATAAGAGATTACTAGCACTCCACACCTGGTCCTTGCCTCCACCTTCCCCACTGCAGCTGCTGCCTTTCTGACCTGCCCACAGGCCTGTCCGTGCAGGTGCTCCCCAACCCTCTTTTCTCAGAGGGACTCCCACTATTGCAAATGATGTTAAACAGATGCTTTCAAAATGCAGCTCATTTAAACTGAGCTAGGCCATGGGACCTTGCACCTGCCTTTCTGCTTGCAGTTCTGGCAGAGCAGTGGCACAGAAGAGCCAAGAAGCACCTCTTAACCCACCTCTGTTCCAACCATAACAGCCTGTGCAAGCGTGGACTATGTCTACAGCTACAGACCCGCCCAACACCAACTGGAAACTACTGCAGGAAGTGAAGGGCATCAAGCCAAAGCAAAAGGAAAAGCAATGCTGTTGTTCAAGGTTTTTCTGATATGAAAAAGTACGGTAAGTCAGCAGAGAAGTTTCCACAGACAAGATGTCTAGGTGGCAGAACAATTCCTTCCATTTCTGATGTCAAAGTGGAATCAGTTGCCGTCCTGAGACACGAGACAGATCCGGATTTCCTCTGCATGGAACTTTCCAAAACAAAATCCAACCTTGCTTTTCCTAAAAGAAACATTTTTCTCTTCTCCCCTTGACAGACATTACTGTCAAATACAGAGTGAAAGCATTAAAAAGGGAACAAAAAAAAAAAAGACAGACACTATTTCAACCCTATGAAAAACACTTTAAGCATATAAGAACTAATTCATTGCGCTGAAAAAGCCTCAATAAGGGGGTGCTGAAAGCCTATTTGAATACTTCAAGTGATGCAGAAAATTACTTTCAGTGATGAAACCCTCTAAACAACTTGGTTATAATGCGAACGTACACACCGAGATATTTTAATACTTAACCATGTGCTGGTCAAGAATACAATCAACTTCATAAGGAATAATGTTTCAGAAAGCTACTCTAAGATTATACATGAATGATTGCAAGTGATGGTACTACTGCAGATCAATGAATTACCAACTGCCAGATGAACTAGATGTTAGCTTAATATACTGCGAAGTTTCTGTATTTCAGTGCCATTGCTTTGGACAGATAGGCACCATCACACAGTTCTTCACCGCATCAAAAGCTATTGCAGTTGATTTCCTACATCACTTCTCACTGAGCTGACTTAAGCAAACAGAAACAAAATTCCAGGTTGCCACAATTTCGGAATACTCACATGGTCAGACAGTCATTGTAAAACATTTTGCTTACTAATAGTTTGCAAACAATTTGCAGTTTTAATATGAACACCAAGCAACTATCTCAGGCATTACAGCATGTATTCCTTATGTTACGCTACCGTTTATGTTTTAAAAGTCTCTGTTGCTGGGGGATGGACAAGAACATTTTTCCAAGTCTGTGTTCAAAGGACCACTCAAACCCATGCTTAATGACAGCCCCCCCTTCTTCACCTGTGGTCTCTCCCTCATCTTTGCAGGAGTTAGACACCTGGAGGAACAGGATGACTGCCCTCCTCAAAAGTGATTAGATCTTACTCAGTACATTCCTTCACAGTGGACACATTGTGCTTAGCTTATCCAGTTATATTGTGTTTGAGAGGTTTTTATGAAACGGCCTTTCTGCAGGATTAAACATGGTGGATACTTCAAACAGGAACCTAATGTTTATTCTCACATAGAATTTAGTTTTCTTATCTTGCCAGCAGTGTCTCTTCTTGATATTAAAATAGAGGTGCTGACATAAGAGATGGCCTTCATTTGGATTTCTTTTCGCTAGTGCTAGAAGGTAGTTTCCAAAATTTCAAGACACAGGATATCTGTATGAGAATTTAAGAACAAAAGGTCAGAGACACCTACCGCAATAGGAAAAACCCTAGAAATTCTAACTTAAAGTAACAGCAGGTTCAAACAGGCAGCAATAGTATCTGGCTTACACATCATGGTTTATTAAAAAGATTTAGAAAGTCTAATTTAGATTTCCACTGTTTATGCCAAGTTTAGTTTTTTTCTCACTTTACTGCTTGCCTAATTAAAATAAGCTGATGAACCTAACTTCTGGTTTTTTAGGCATCAGTTTTTTGGGTGGTTGTGTTTTTTGTTTGGGTTTTTTTTTTTTGGCTTTGGTTTGGGAGTTTTTTCGGGGGTACTGGAGGCGGAGGAGGTCTTCTGTGGGATTTTTTTCATTGTTGTTGTTCTGTCGGTTTTTTTTAAATGTCATGAACAAATATTTCAAATAGGCTTTGTACCAGCTTAACAGGGACTAGTGTTTTTAGTGTTGTCATGGTTTAGGCTGGCCTGGCCACTAAACAAACAACAATGCTCTCTTTAGCCTGTCTCCCTTCAGCGGAAGGAGAGAGAATGAGAGAGACATTTATGGGTTGAAAAGAAAACTAAAACTACTTTAATGAAATATTAATAATAAAAAGAAAGATAATAATATTAATAAGAAAATATTGAAATATATACAAAACCTGGAATTGAGCTCCTGCGATGATGAACATGTCACTGGCAGGCACTTGGAAAGTCCCAGACTGGACTCATCAATGGATGGGAACTGGATTCCAGATCTGGATTCAGGAACACACAGATCGGGATCAAAGGCAGACAAACAGATGAGTAGTCCTCAGATGCCTACCACTGAAGAAAGAGAGCTGATCCTTTGATCCCTCGGCTTTTATACTGAGCATGATACAAATGGGGTGGAATACCCTGTTGGTCAGTTTTGGGTCACCTGTCCTGTCTGCTGCTTCCCGCAGGAAGCATTATTATTATTATTATTATTCCCACAGTACACATTATGAGGGTACGTTTAATGTTCTGCTTCAGGGATCTTTATAGAAGATACTAAATTAATTGAAGCAGAAAAGAAACTATATGTCATGCTTGGGATAATACGGTTCTGTTCCTTGACAATCAGGGAGTGGTTATAAGGTCAATTCATACGGCACAACCAGGAAAACAAAGTCTTGACACTTCCTTGGAAGTTCTTTAAAATGCTTCAGAGAAGTAAACAAACAGAGAAAAAAAACTAGCATCTCGGACAAAGAATTATTCCATTCAGGGCCAAATGAATACTGAATGGACAAGGCACCTCCTCCTGCCCTTCCATGCAGTCTACTCAAACACTGAGAATTCTCTTTCCCGTAAAATTGGTTAAGAGTGATCAGATAGCTTGAACGTCATTTAAGATGAATGCTATCCTCTCAGCTGTGCAATCACATAGGACTGCGTGATAGGAAATTTTGCATCCTTCTTTCCCACCGTCCCCTGTCCATCCCCTCAAAACTCAGCTAGTTAAGACAAGTCAGAATGGCACAGTGCAGGTTGTGAAAGACATCCTACAGTTTGGGACCCCAGGGACAGATTGAAGACAGACAGAAACACCAGGAAGGAAGGGTGCAACGCCAGTGAGCTCCAACAAATTCAGCTGGTGCTTTTACAATAAATAAGAGAAAGAATACTTCCAAGAGAGAGCATATTTATTTTTTGAAAGAGAAAAATTACATCCTTCCCTTCACAGCATTACCTCATTCCAATACTGTCACCAAAACTGTCAAGAGTTATCAGTTTAATAGCATTTTATAGTTTACTTTCATATTTAAAATCACACACAATACCAAGATAACAGTAGCTTAACTAGCAAGATAATATTAGCATAAAGCAATTCAATACGCTCTATCTCCGCCACAGCAGTTAACTACACCTCTAAGGATCATGTTATACATTTTATTCCCTTGAAGGCAGCTTACGCATTCATTTCAAAGTCTAGCAGTTGGGAAAAGAATGAACAACTAATTTCCATGCCTCACAATGTAAAAGGAGCTAGGCAGCAATAATTCACGTCTCATAGCTATAACTGAACAGAAATGTATGTCCCAACTTACTCATAGCCAAAAGTCCGCTTCCTGGTGCGCATCCCATCTCTGACACTCATTTTCACACACCACAAAGATGTCAGGAGGGGGCCAGTTGGATGTACCCATTTAGATTTCCTGCAGGAGCAGCTGTAAGAATAACCAGCACCACCTGTTTCCAGCCATGAGCTATGCTAAAGGGGTGACTGGAGAAATTTCGGGTCCTGCATTTTCAGTTCATGATTAACTGAGTGCCCAGACTAAATACCCAAACGCAGTGGTCACAGATACAAACCAGTGAACTTCACCAGGTACACTGTACTGAAAACCAGAGGCTTTAACTTTTAAAATCTCTGATTTCTCCAAGAACTCTTATAATGAACATGTAGGAGATTACAGGTTTCTTGATTTTGGGGGGGGGGGGGGCCCCCCAAAATTGTCAGGCAAAATCACATGTAATACTGACTTCAATGAAAGCATCAAGTGTGTAGAGCCCCTTATTTTCAAAAACACCTGGGCACGTATAATCAATCTTTCCTCTAAGGATCTCATTCCTACATTTTGCATCCCTCAACAGAATTCAGAGGAGGATGAGCTGCCCTCTCCTAAAAATCGTAACCCAAGAAAAAAACGCTGTAAGCCAGTAGTTCATAACACAACAGCATGTTTCACACTCCCTTGATAGCTTTTAGAAAGTCTATGACATTCATAACAAGCTTTTTCATATCCAGATTGTCTGAAACATACATAGAATATGAAATTAAGACCTGGTAACTCCAGGAGTGCTATTAACTTCATAAAATCCAGGTTTTAAGTGAATAGCCACTTGAACATTTCAATGCCATTTACATGCACCAAACTGTAAGATAACTGAGAAGCTTATCCATCGAAACCACCTAACCAAGATAAGCACACGAGCTTTCCCGTTACATCACGAAGTAAGAAGCCACCTTCCCCTCCACAAGAAAAGCACTGTGCCAACACGTCACATACAATGATAATTGACTGCTTTCAAGTGTTGATAAGTATAATTAACCTTCATAACCCTATCTTTGGCCTTGAACATTAAAGCTGAATTCAGCTTGAAAACCAATTACAATGCTAAGCAGTCTATCCACTTTGAGACTAGAAAATAGCACACTGCATTCAAAAAAAAAAAAAAAGCAAAGCACAAGTGTCTCCTTAGACACTTTCAAGGATCTGTTAGCTGTTTTAGTAAAAATCTAATCTTTATTTCATAAATAAATCACATTTTAACAAGAACTGAAGAATTCTTCAATTCTCCATGAAGACCCTGAAACATTTAAGGCTGATGAAGGGAACTCTTTGATCCTAGCAAAATTGAAGGCTTAACAGAAAAAATAGGCATAGAAACAAAGGATGAGCTAGGTGGGCTATGAAGTTTGACTTTTGCCTTCTCGTGTTTATCTGTAACAACAGTTGGACCCAGAACTCTCATTTTTCTCTAACTGCTTCTTTCCTAGATGTGAAAAGCATGGAAGATCCCGGGCTACAATACTTAACTGCAAGATAAGGCTTCAGACAGACCTCACAGGCCAACTGAAAGCCTACATATTGAAAGCTTCATTAAAAAAATATAAGAGCACATTTAAGAGTGGTAGAGTGACCTTGGAGATAACCTCTATAATGCAACTGGCTTTAAAATAATACGAAATACCACAAAACTAGAAGCAATTGCACAATTTCAATAATAGTTCTAAGACTGGTAGCATTCCAGTTTAGACACACAGAGTGCTCTAAACTGATCAAAACTTGTTCTGAACTTTTAAAACATCTTGTTGAATATTAACTTCTTCCTTGTTGAGATGAAAACATTTTATCAACTTTACAGTGGGCATCATATTTCCTCTTACAAAGAAAAAATTATGTTGGCCTGCCATGAAATTCAGATACATGTGGATCTCTAGCTGATGATCAGGTTTCTTTTCAACCCCTTAAATTTGTTGCAGTTGGGGCAATCACCACATCATTCTATTACCGTACCCCTGAATAATGAAGGGAATACAAGATTATAGCCACCCTCCTAAATAATGAGTGGAACAAAAGATTATAGTAGACAAACATCCAGCCACTTACAAGAGCCTTTCAGAATATCCAGATTCTGAACAAGAACTATTTTGCATGACAAATACTGTCACAGGTGCAGATCAAAAGCACTCCATGGGTTTGCTTAAAGTAAATTACTGTCATTCCTGGTTTCCACACTTTCCCATTTGACCTTGAAGTTCATATTATGCTAAAAGATTTTAAGCCAGGTATGAAACTCTGCTCTTTTAATAACATTACAATTTTTCCATGCTATTCTGTGTAGGAGGCTGCCACATCATGACAACAGAAGAAAAACCTGGATCTCTTTGTGCTTTCTGGTTGCACCTATTCCTTCATATTAATCATCATTATTAGTGTTTTGAGTCAGAGCAAATAAATTCATGGGGTTTTTTTCCAGTTAAAACACAAGATAGAAACATAACTTTCTTTTTCAACAGAAGGAAAAGTAAGTAAAGTGATTTCTGATTCTCTAGTGAATTTGAGCCGATTGTCACCATTTTATAGTTACTACTCAATTTTAACATCAGAATTTTGTTTCCAGTTATGCAGGTGTTATATCTTAGTAGAACTTCATTCATTCGCCACTGGCATTAATTTAACTTTTTTTGGCATTTTTTAAGTTACCTTTCATATATACACAATATATCTGTTTAACAAGCACCTGTTCAGCTACTTAGACAAGCTTGAATTAGCTACTCACTTTGAGTAGCTAATTTATGAAGCAGCTAAAAGTCAGAATCATCTTCATGTCAAGTTAAGACACATTTCAAGCATTTAACTCCTATAAGGAGTTAACTGCTGTCGATACCCTCGACAGCTATTACACACAGCTGTGCTGTAGATGGCAGCATTTCACACTGCTGAGCTGTCTACCCTAACCTGGGGCTAAGTAATGTGATATACAGAATATACCGTAAGGTTGCTGCAAGAATTTTCAGTTTAAGCATTTGCAGAACATACCATTCACAGTAAGAAAGTATGCAACATGCATTAATTTGAAAAACAAAATATTGGCCCCTTCTCGGCTGACTAGAAACATGTACCATAAGGTAAGATAACATCCTTGAAACAGAGACCCACAATAAACTGTTCCTGTGTACAGGATCTGAGCATACCCAGACATTTTACTTCAGCTGACCCAAAATCAAACTATGTTTTCTCTAATAACCTCAAATTCCTGACTAGAAAGTGCTGTTCTAATGTAGGAGGGTACATCCAGGTCCTCCGTGCTCTGAAAATCCCATGCCACCATCACAATGGGTTCATATTTATTTCATAATGGGTAGAAAAACTACTCAATCAATTGCAAGTCAGTAGTTTTAGGAACTACCTCAACACCAATTTCAGTGCTTCCCCAGCTTAAAACTTTCTCTTAGTTGTCCACTTCATTATGCATGTCAAGAGAAGTACATAAACACTAGCTCAAGCAGGTTCTCCCTGGACACCAAGCACAACAGCATCTCATCATAATACTCCTAAATCAGAGTTCAAAGACCAGCATCTTCTCTTCCTACAAGAAAGGACCACCTGATTCTCTTAAGACCAAAATTACTGTCATTGCTACTCAGTAAAACATTTGCTGGGAACTACAAGAGGCATGACACATCAGAAATGGTGATGAATGAGGAGCAGAAGCCAAGCCACAATAACATGGCATCTTCATTATGCCTGCGAACATGAAGTCCAAGGCTGCAACAAAGGGCAGACTGGTATCACTGCATTCCACAAGAGTATCAGCAGCAGGGCTCCTACAAGTGTTGGTCCTAGCAAATAAATTTATGCTGATAACAACCTCCCTGAACACATTACTGGGAGGAGCTGAGTGTGACTATTTTTGCCGGCACAGCTTATGCTTGTAGTAATTTGTTTGGGGAGGGAGGAGACACTTGCTGACACAAGCACCTCCACTGCAGCTTCTCCCACACTGTCACAATAGCATGATCTCTGCAATTTAAGCAGCAAAGATTGCCATGCAAAGAATTCAAGCAGAGACACTTAAAATTTCGCAACAACAAAATACGCATGTATGTTGGCAAGCTCAAACTAGTGAACACCTGTGTTTTTCTCCAGAGAAAGTAAAGAAAAGCAGAAGACGACTACTAGGTTTCTGAGTTGCTAAGGCAGGTAGGACAGCATCCAGGAAGAAAAACAATTATGCTACAATATGCTGAAGTGAAAGAAGAGAAAGAGGTGCATTGGGCTAAAGATAAAACTATTATGGACATGGAAGAAGATTGGAAGACAAGGTAATTGTGTGTGATGCTAAACAACATGGTTATCAAAGCAGAAACCTAAGAACGAAGATGGGATGGAGAAAAGGCATTTAAAAGCATCAGACAAGTATAACAGTTAGTGACACTGGCGAACCATCTAAACAATGGCTACAATGGGAAAAATATGGGGGAAAAAAAAATCAGAATAGATGTCAAGCAAGCATGATCCTGTAACAAGATGGAGAATAAGCCCATTAGGACTAAAGCAGTCTTTCATTTAGTATGGAAGGCAACAGCAAAGTTGTGTCACAAGAAAAGGACAAATGTTGAGTGAAGTTGGAAATCTGTATCTACCACACCCTTAAGTGGTAACAGAAAAGCCCCATCATCTCTCCTCCTCCAAGGCTCAACTCTTGGAGACCCTTGACCCTGGAGGAGGGAGGGAGGAAGAATTCAGTGAGGGCTTCAGTTTGCAAGTTAAAACCCTGACGACATAGACACACCCTCCTTCACTCAGTTCTTTTTCCCGAGTTTTCACCAACATGAAACTTGTCTAGCAATTACTTTTCACTACTGTATGGGCTGCCCTGCTGCAGAACACAAAGTGCAGGCTGCAGAAGGTCAGCTATAGCAAGTTACAAGTCATGAAAACACCAGCTGCTCCCTGACACCAAAAAAAAAAAAAAACACAACAAAAAAACCCCAAACCAAAACAAAAAAAAAAAAAACACCCACCCAAAACACCCCACTAAAAAACCCACACCTTTCCTCTTTCCCTCCATCCAAGAATTCAGAGGCACAAATTCAACCATCATCTTTATCAAAGGACGAGACTATACCCAGAAAACCATTCTACAAGTTAAGGGCTTGCTTCTACAACGCTTCCCCCAACACCTTAATGCCTTATGAATCACAACAGATGCTATGCATCTTGCAAGAAGGACAACTCAAGCTTCTTCAGTCTACATTTTAAAGACAGAAATATCCGCTAAGCAAGCAGTTTAAGTTTTAATCACCTACAAGAAACTAACAGTAAAAAAACCCCACCAAACTGATAAAACCAAATTAATTCTTAACACTGGAAATGTAAGCATTTTTGTAAACCCACAAAAAAGTCTACAAAAATGCCCCAATAAAAAATAGTCCAGACTCGCATGCGATCTCAGACATGTTTCAGCTGTCAGTTTTGGACACTGATACACTGAGAGTAACATTGCATTCTCTGTCACTCTCCTTTCCCTTTCCTCTACCATGCCTGCCAGCACAAATGCTTTTGAACATACTAAAGTAACAAAAGGTCAACAGCCAGACAACATTCCATATTGAGAATTTTAAAAGAAATTAAAAACTCCTTGTCTTTAGTCTATACACAATCAAGTTACCCTTTACACTATTTACTTAAGATGCGAACAATACACAATCAAGTTACCCTTTACACTATTTACTTAAGATGCAACAAGCTTTAGCTTCCTGACATTTAAAATTAAAAACAAAACCAAAAGAGCCAGAGGTTTGAGAGACCTGAGCCTCCTGTTGTTATTCAGCAATACCAAGTGAACACCATGTTACAGAAGAGTTACTGGTCTCTTTTTCCAAAAGTGGACTCAGCCCTGCAGTAATGTAATTTTTTCTGCTCGATCTTCAATAACCTGATGCATAAGGTATGGTTGCAAGTTCTGCTGAATAACAGCAAATACATTAGACAGAAAGATAGGATTTTTAATCGTTCACAGCGTGAGAATTGTCATGCTGGTAAGAATTTCAGAGGCATAATGAATTCTTGTACCTGTAATAAGAGGAAGGATGACCCCACAATTTATTATAAAGAATAGTTAAGGAACAGAGTTCAGAAATAAATCCACATAAGGGAACAAAGAACTACTGCAATGCAGGAAGATAAGTAGAGTAACCATCTGCAATATATTTTTCTGAGCTTCCTATTGGCATATATTTAATCTATATAGGATGTAAAGATAAATAACATTTTCTCTTTTCAAATGAAAGACTACAGGTGATACTTGGAAGCATTCACAGAACAAAGCAACTGAAAGAGTACAGCTGAATTAACATTTGCCGTATTCTATTCATGCCCTGACTCCATCTAAGCTGCTTATAAAGCAATTAATAAAAGGGAGGTTATTTCAGTACATTTACATTACAAGATAACACAAGTCCTGCTTGTAAGTGGGTTGTATTTACAAAAACAATCTGTCAGTCACAGAGGAAAGTGGCTTAAGATAAGTGAAAATCAACAAGTTTTCTTCATTTCATAAAGAGGGATCAAATATCATTTGATAATAAAATACATAGTAAATAACTAATAAAAATTATGTTCTGGTCTCTTTTTATTAACAAAAAATTAAATATTTATACTCAACACTACAACATACATTCATTGATTTATTATGCTTGAAAATAACAACCGCCTACCAGGTCCTTAATCTTCTTTTTTATATAAATGAAGCTGTCTTGGAAGAAAGTAGAAATCAACAATAAGATATACGAGGACAACTTTTTAAAGTTCACTGAGGACAAATAACTGCTTATATGCCAAAACCAGAAGAAAGTACTAAAGCTTGTTTTCATTCAAGAAGAACACACCTCTGAAAATCAAAGTAGCACGATTTGTAACCTGTGATCTGACAGCAATCAGAATAAAGGTCTTCTGCAAATTTGAAACACAAAACAAAGCAAAACCACCCAAACCCTCTCAAACCACAGGCCTCATTTCCTTACACAAGTTCTTAGTTTACATAAAACTGTTTCAAGTTTTCCTGTTCCAAGCTGAGAACCAAACGGAGCTTATGACCCTGAAAGGAACTGATTATTAAGCTTAAAATAAAATCTTCTTGTTAATGCATAGAGAGGAATATCAAGCACTGTTCTTTAAAGCACTGACAGTACACATGCATAGTTAATATTTAATTCAAGTAGCTGACATGGTACAGACCCATCTGTATACTCTCTCAGGTTTGTTTTCCACCAGTTTTTCCTCTCATTTTATAGGGCAGCTCGTTGCTCTCCATTCCGGGTTCTCCCTTGATTAGCATGTATAAGCTTTCTATTCGGTGCTTCTTTGAGTCAGCAGGCCTTCACTTTTAATGAAAGGAGAACGTTTCTCATCAAGACAGCACATTCATTCTTACTGATGATTTTAAAAAAATCACTTTTAAAACCTCTCCTCACAATCAGTAGTTTTGTGCATTATTCAAATAGATAGGATTGGCCTTTGTGTAGAGGAGGGTTCTTTTTGCTTGTAAATATCATAAACTTTAAGTCCGTGTTTTCCCCTGATGATTTTCTATCCCTGGTATTTTAATGTAGTTGTTTGCATTGGGGTTTATCCAGTCCCTTTTCAAGGCAGCACAGGTTAGTGACAGTTAAGTATAACTGCAAGTCTATTTGCAAGCTAGAATCAAGGTACTGTTTTTAAAAACAGCAAAAAGTAAATCTTTACAGGTATGTTAGTGTGGGGACCTTAATTCTGTGTATAAAACAAAATTCAAATGTTAGCTTATTGTCTTCTCTCTACAGTCACAATGATTCCATTTTAATTACTGATGAGATTTGAATTTGACCATAAAATGAACATTACCTAATTTTAGCAGTACAGGAAATATGTACTGTTACATGACTCTTTCAGCCTCCAACAGGCCATAATGGACATCCTAGCAAAATCTTCAGCACAAATTTTGAAGCCAGAATTACTGGCTTAGAAATTCAACTTCTTCTCATTTATTGTACAGACTCAATTTAGAATTTTTTTTTTCAAAAGACACTAATGAAAGCAAAGAGGTACCTTCAATGTCTACGATTTGCATCATACAGATTAATCAAAGTTGCCTTGCTTATCCATACGAATAGGTGGGTTTTTTTCTTAAGGAGACTGCAAATAACATGAAGGACTTCAGGTCACAGGTACCCCTACTGCTGCATTAGCCTGAAGACCCAGCTGAGCACACTGCACTGAGGATTGCCAGCTAGCAGTTTACAGGTTACCGCTTCTGATGTAGTACTAGTACTCTTCTTTTACATACACAAATATATACATGCACACACGCAAATTATGTTTGACAGGTTAAGCAAGTCCTTGAATTAAAGCAGATAGTACATAGGCATTGTCTATGTCACATACAGACAGTACATACCACTGGCAAGCATATCGCTTCAAAAAAAACCCCCAAAACCACCAAAAAAACCAATCCCCTCCCCCAGCTTGTCGTTCTCTGCAGTGTCTGAGCTATCTGGAGGGAATACAAGGTTATGATCATGCCCCCTTCTAAAACGATAATCTTCTGAAAACAGCTAAAGCCATGATTAGTCAGAGGGTGCCTAGAGTTACAAGAAATGAGACAGAAAAATCCTTGCAGCAATTTAACCATGATCTGCAAGACCAAGGCACAAGAAAGATGGTAAGTAACCAACAGAATTGGAACAGGTAGTGTAACTGCAATTGCAGCAGAAAGTAGACAGGTCATATATTACAAGAAAACAGTAATCCCAGATGTCTTTTCCTCAATAAAACTAACAAGCAGAAGGCCCTCATCACCCTACTTACACAGGCAAACGGATAGAAGAGAAGCAAAAAGGCCACCTTGACATTGGCAGAGAAGATGCCATTAGGTTAGGAAAGTGATGCAAGTCACCTTCACTCACAAAAGATACTCCTCCATCAGTGATGTGCACATTACATCCACCTCACATATGCTAGATGTCAGCTGCAAGAAGCACAGCCAGATGTTCAGTCACATTAAATTAACCCTACCTGCTGCTCCAGGTAAGAATTTAAAAGCCTTCCTCAATCCTCCTTCTGCTCCCCTTGTCTAACATTACCATAACTTTCATGACATTGCTTGAATCAGAAAAAAAGGATCAGGCAGAAAGAGGGCAATACCACAGAGAAAGACAAAGCATTGTAAGCTCTCCCCATGAGAAATGGAAATAACAGAAGAGCACATACCTTACTCAGAGAATTACTCATGGTCTGGTGTCTAGAGAGCTGGAAATCATGCAAATCTAAATACTATTATTGATCCTGAAATGTATTCTTGTAGACCTTGGATCTTGGCTCCCCAATACAAGACCTAAATGACTTCTGATGCACAGACCTTCTTAATGCTCTCTTCCCCCTTTGAGAGAGGGGGAAGAGAGCATTAAGAAGAAGGAGCATTGAGGAAAGAGAGCATTTCTGCATTAACTGCTGCTGCAGCATAACCAATTACTCAACTGCACAGGTCATACTAGCAAAATTTAAAGTGTTATCCAAAATTAGATAGAACCCAGCACAGTATACTCACAATAAATGTATGTTGGCTGTAAAGTGCACGTAACAAGCCCACGGAGACTAGTCAAGGCCAAATTACAATCTTAAAGGTCTTTTCCAATATAAATGATTCTATGATTTGCCCCAGGTTTACAGTGCAAAGACTGTTAACAAAGTTTAGCTGATGTGTGGTACCTCCATGTGCCAATGTCAGATGGAAAGAGACCAAGCTATCAGGAACAATGACTTCACACTGAGTTATGCCCATTTCTGATCCAACTCTGCAGAACTTCTCCTCTGCTGTTTTTCCTCCCAATCATACTAGCTATTATTCGAGGTCTTCAACAAATCATTATAAAGCTTTTTGGTTTTTTTTAAAATCTGCTTCAGCTTCTACGTAAACTTTGTTTCACACCAACTTGGACTAAACATACTAGTAACTACTCAAAGACATTGCAAAAAGGAGTGATAGCTGTGCCACTTTTCTTCAATTCTTGTAATTTTCATCATGTTAACATTTCAACTGAGGATCACCTCTGTATTTCTAGGACTGATATTACAAAAAATGAAAGTTTCCCTTAGTTACCATCCTATATGCATCAACCTAGTGCCAGTGGATACTATATTCTGTATTTATACAGGGACTATGTATTAGTAAGATCAGCATGTTTTAAGTATTTCAAGTACATATTCTTTATTTAAAGTTACTCAGTCTTCTAGATTTATAAAAAAATATATAAAATATCAGTAATCTTGAGTGTCCAATACTCCCTTAAAAAGAGCAGTGCAGCAGCTTCCAGGACTAGTGGAAAAAACAGGGTAACACTAGTCATATTAGAGCACAGAGCAGGTGACTTCATCCAAAAACACTAAATCACACATCCACCTATTCAGGGGAAGAGAGGTCTGCTTTCTAAAGAGCTTGGTGGACTTCACAGGCTCTCTTCACCTTGAAATGACCGAAGGCTGAAACAAAGCTTTCCTGGTACTCCACCCAGCACCACTGTTAGCAATTACATTTCGTTACCTCCCAATTGTAACTCCAGCATTCAGTAAAGCACACACACAAATGCGGCTTCACATTCAGCAGGCAGCGTGCAGGTGGAAATACAGACAAGGAGTCGGCACTACCGTCATCTTCCTACACAGGAAGCACAAAGATTATCTGTGCCTCTCTTCAAGGTGGGAGGATACACCAACAGTGAACTGTATAAGAAAGGACAAATAAATAAATCCATCAAGCAAATGAGTTGCCTCATTCTCATGCTACACATGTGAGAGTGGGGACGAGGGAAAAGAAATAGCTAAGTGGCTCACACTCAGAGTCAGGCCCAAGTAACAAACACTGCACTATATGCATTAAGTCATAATACATTTGTTTCAACCAAAATATTTTCCATGCATTATTCAGTTGATTGCACTACTCTAAATGGATATCTGAACTGGCTGGGTTCAGTTCAGAGACACAAATAAACTTGTTCTTGTTATTGCTTTCCAGTGGAAAAAAATACTGAAAGAAACATCATGAGCACTCTCAATTATGCATAAGAAACTGCTTACATCAAAAGCCTTATAATGGAGCTCTTATCGGACAAAGGTAAAGTCATGCAAGGAAGGAGACCTTCTAGAGCCATGTTAAATATTTGTTTTCAGGCTGTAGTCTTTCTCTTAAGACTAGTTGTCGAGTGACCAACAACGGTAAACCCACTCTCCTGGTACAGTATGGTGCTGCAGGACTCAATTCCCACAGTTGCAAAACAACAAACTGCAGTTTATGCAGACTCACTGTTTTAATGTCTAAACAATACCCTAGCTATCCCTTCTGTGTTCAAGAACAGTATTTGCTTTATGCAGCATAGAGGTTCACAAGTTGCACTAAAACCTCTACTATGAGCAAACTGCCTCCGCCTCTTCCTTCTCCTCTTGGCAGCACCGGCATCCAGCAACATGAGGAACAATACTCTTACCTACTCCTTTCCACCACACATCCCCACACACGGAGGAGCACGTCACAGCAGGTCCCTCAGGCAACCACCTCTGAGATGGGTCTGGAAGAAGTAGCTTGCTCAGGGGGTGACAAAAAGGCTTATTCCAAAAGCCCTCCATGACTGAGAGCAGTATTTTTCCCTAACTCCAGGCATCCACTCCGCAGTATTGCTATCACCTGCAGAAACAGACCATGGAGGACCTCTCATGCTATAGCCTGTTTCAAAGAAAACAAAGTGGCTCTTCAGCAGGTATTTACATCAGAATTTAATGTGCAAGAATAAAGAAAAAAGTACGATATTTTGTACTGAGAAAGGGCTTGTATCAGTCACCACACATCCTCATGCTGTGTGATCTTTTCCACTATACCATAACTAGACAAGGGAAGCTAAGCTCTCAAGCAAATATGTTTCTTAATTCAGTGCCGCTTGAGGAGTATATAATCACCGCATCATCATACTTTCTTTTTAAACTTGCAAAGATTGCAAAACTATAAAATCTGAATATATTAACTAAAAAATGAGATCAGTCAATGCAATATTTAACCAAACATTGCCCATGTTTTACCTAGAAAAGCACTCACTTTGCCTGTAAAAGCATCCTTTTCACTACATGTCCTAACAGTAATTAGAAAAAAAAAATCCACATAAAGTTTCAAGCAAATGAACTTGCTGCATACCTGGCAATAAGTGTTTCACAAATCTTAAAGTGTCACATTTCTCCTTTAGAATGCAGCCAGGAATCTTTTATAATTCATGAACTAGACACCAACTGAACCTATAATTTACCACACAAATCTCCTATCTATAACACCCTTGCTAAATAGCATCATCTAGTTATAAGCTGTTAGTCTTAACTTTACAAGTCATCTATAAGAAATACAACATCTGAAGAACATAGTTTTGAGGGAAAATATGCCAACCACTGAGACAAGGCGCTCTGTAGGTACTTAAAAAAAGACCCCTCTATGTAAGACAAACCCAGGTTTGGAATGATGCTTCTACTACTTGAAGAGTCAAGTAAATCATTTACAGGTGTAATTTATTACTTTGAAGGGGAAAAAAGATGTGAAAAATACCCTTTAATTTATTAAAGCTATTCCTAAGACAAATAAAGCATTCCTAAGGAAAGTAAAGCCCAAGACACAGTCAAATGCCCAGCTCAGTTTACTGGACCACCTGCTTACTATCAGCTTTAAACACAGGAATAATAAAACCAATCTATTTTCTTCTGACACATAATTCTCTAAAGAGCTAAAACCATCAATCAAAAAAAGTCACCTACAATATGCATGCTTCCTTAAGTCATGCAAGAACACTAAATACATAAAAATATTTTTTCACGTTTAAGTCACCAGTAATATAGCTGCCCTCCCAAGTCCAAGCCTTTTAAAAAGCAACCTGCTAGTCTTTAAAATAACCTTCAAAATACCATGGCTTCAGTTTGCAGGCAAGCAAAAGATAACTCTGGAAGAAACAAGCTGGTTTTCCCTTATCGCAACTGAATAGTCACATTAACAACTTCTGCAGTATTACAACACGAACACTGGGTGACAGGATAAACGCACTGGAAAATGTATGAACATATAGATAGCGTATGAACTAGCCCAAGCTTCGATGCAATGGGAAGGCTATAAAATGGATGAATGAATGGTTGAATGAAAAAAGCAGCAGATAAACACACTCCCATATTGTGTCAGTCACTGGAACCGTAAGAACTTCCAAAGAGACACATGTAGCATTTTTAGTGGATGAAGGATCAGTGCTGCACCCTGTGCAGAGGGAACAAGTTGAGATAAAAGCTCACCTCCACAATTAAGAGTGTGAAGAAAATGAGGTTTATTTATTCTCCTAACACCAGAAATCCAAGCTACTTCCTCAAAACGAAAATCTCACTTCCCAAATGCCTCTTACCATCTGTCAAACTGTTTTAGCTGCTCTCAAGAGGCTTCTTATGCTACTATATACATTACATCTGCAACAGATTTTCTTGTTGTGGAGTACAGATGGAATAAAACATTGTTTTATAACAAACATAGCAAAATACTGCACCGGATTTCAAGTGTGTACAACTCAGAACCAGTTACTCTCAATAAAACACTTCTGACTAATGTACCTGCAGCTAATCAGTGCCCCATTACAGGCACTGTTTCCTAAACATCACTCAGTTTATGGGGTTCAACACTGCACATACGCCCTCCTTGTAAAAGTCAATGTCAGTCCTCAAAACATCAAGCTCCACCAAGTGTCTCAATATGAAATTACAAAAATGAATTGAGACAAATTACCAGAAAAGCATGCAACTTGCTGCTCCCACAAGCTGGCCAAGTGTGTGTTTTAAGACAAAGCTACTCAGAGCTGCTTCTACTGCGTCTATGCTGATGCAGTTTCTTAGGCAGAGAAACCGTCTCCTTGATCAGAAGTTAATTTATAAATTAACATCCCTGAAATGATGCATATTCTTCCAGTCCAGGGTCAAAGTAAGTCCACAAAGGAGCAACAATGTATCTCCTCTACTAATTTCCAATATCATGAAAGTCAATGTTAATTTTTCAAAGTAAGTAACTTACTTTTTTTCTACCTTCTGGTTACAATTAGATGTTCCAACATCTAGAAAACTTGTGAAAGTCAGGCTAGTCTCAATATTTACTCATACATTTTCAACAGAATCAAGAGGTTTATAGAGCCCTTTACGTTGCTCCAGCTGTAAACGCTGAGCATGACTCTCCACTCCATATTAGTGGACGAGCTGTAAGCAGCAGAGGGAAGGAAGGGAACTATTGACATGCTGAAGTTCAACAGAGAGGTTATCAACTCTGCCCCAAACACAAGCCAACAGAAAAACAAAATAACTCAAGCAAAATCCAGAAACAGTTCTCTAAAATGAATCAAAGCCTTTGGGAAAAACTTTTATTGTTGTTCTGGACGTTTTTGGTTGATTGGCTTTTTTAAAAAAAAAAAAAAAAAAAAAAAAAACAAAACAACACACCAAGACTGTATTCATGGCCACCGATATCTTAAAAGCGATGTATTTCCGAACTACATTACCATCAACTACCCATCATAAGAAAAGTTAATTGACATTTAGAAGTAGTATTTTTTACTTCCTCACCAATTCACCAAAACAGTCTAGGTGAAGAACTATGCTGTTTCATTTCCTGTAAAAACAGGAACAGGACCCAGAGTTCTATGTAAGTTCATTGAAAAGCCCAATCAAGCAAAAAAATCCAACCCCATGCTGCTTGGCCCATTGGGAAGTTTTAACTATATGATGGCATACAATTTCTGCAACAAATTTATTTTCTGTTCCAAAAGAGAAGCCCAAGAGACTAACTGATAAATTATTTGACAGACAGCCTAAAGTGACAGAAGTTTCACAGAATGGGGAGAAGGTAGAAAAACCCCTTAGAAATCTCCTTTACAAGCTTCAGGAAACAGAAGTTGTGGGAAATGCAGCGGGGGGCAAGTGGTAAAACAGTAGTCGGTGAAAAGATGAAAGCCTAGTAACTGATTTGACACAGTTTATTAAATCTTGGCTGAGTGCTCTATGCGAAGAGCTGGATGGAACACAACTTCACAGAATAGAAAACACGCACAGTTTCTTGTACTAGGTAATGGCACAAACATTTCTTTGAAAGCACAAAAGCAGACAAAAGTAAAAGGATAAGTACTGCATAACCTAACACCCTTCTTCATCACTTCAACAGAATTTTTTAAAAAGAGCAATCTAAAAAAGATGTATCTTCAATAAGCTTCGTTTCCCCAAAAAATACTTTCTACTAATGTCAGCATTTTATTTCCCTTTGGAGTAAAATCCTGAGACAATACAGCAAGCGCCAGTGAGAGTACAGGAGCGCATCAGGCTGACTTCCTATCCCGATCCAATTCCCTGTAAAAAGTGTACGAGTCCAACTTTCACAACAATGCAGGAAAAAATGTTAACATGCACGTAGAAAGCCAAGTTGGAAGTGCCCCAGAAGTCCACATTGATGGACAAAAAAATTATGAGCTGGATAGCCCTTTTCTGAAAAGTCCAGTTTTAACTAATTTTTACAGAACAGTCTGTTTAAAAGGAGCTCTTTCCCTGCCGCATGATTAAAGTAGGGGAAAAAAAAAAGCATCCGTTCACTGCTAGATCTAAGTTAGATCAGCCTCAACAAGTTCACTTCACTTACAGCATCTTCATAACTCCGTAACAATAGAAAAGTTAAGCCAAAGAACCCACAAATGACCACAACCACACCTCTCTTTTTGCAACTAGTTTCAATTTTGAAGCAGACTGCATTAAAATAGCATCAGGAAAGGAGGGCTCTATGGTAGAGTCTTAGAAAATCATATATTCACAAAACAAATTACTCCAATACTCAGGGGGTTTGACGAAAAACTAAGTGCATGGCTAAAACAACAGAAATCCTCAGAAGTTAACAGGGAACTCTGAAGTGCAACAGCACACAGAGAATTTTACCAGTCCCTTCTACAGCTACTTGACAGCCGGTAACTGAAATCATGCTCTTCTCCTTTTTTCCCCTTCATTTAAGGCCACTACTATATCAATTCTAAACTCTCACCAGCTGGAGAGCAGACCTGACAGACAAGTGGGGAGCAACACCTCCATATGCTTTTCTACTGCCTGTAACACTTGCTGTGACTAACAACTTGGTATCAACTACTGTCTTTTCAAAACTTCGACAATTAGGTTGATATTAAACAAGCATTAGCAGGCACTCAACCATGTAACATTTAATAGATTTACATTTCCTGTGATTAAGTTGAAATGATTAAGAACTTCCAAACGAAAAATCAGCAGTTTTAAAAGGTTTCCTGGCCTCAGTCTCAAGAACTCCGTTTTGTTTGGACAGCAGTTCACAAGCAGCAATATCTCATGTTAGAAACGTGTTTGGTGACAGACAGGAATCGATGGCTCTCCTCCTTTCAGACAATGAATTCTATATAGCATTTCTGTAACATACATTTTATGAAGACTATTCTTTCAAGCAAATGTCTGAAGCTCCCCTGAGTTACAGCTGAGTACATTAAGGAAAATGCCTTTAGACAACACACAAACGCACTCTTTTGGAAGCGAGCCATTTATAAGGCCTGCTAATGAAGATGCCAAAGAGCAGCTGGCAGCAATAAGGGACTAGTGACAATAACAGGGATTTAGGTCTCGTTCCCCCGGGCGTTGCTCAATCAGAAGATTATTTCCCCAGCGCGAGGGGAAGGAGGTTATCGACAATCAAGGGAGCTAAAATTTAACCGCATTCGGTACTTAACCCGACCGTTTTCAAGCCGCGGCTTGTGGCTTCTCGTGGGCCCAAGGCAATTAACAACAGCCAGCCGATCGCAAAGCGGCTCGGAAGCCCCACGCCCGCTCCCAGGGCTGCCGCGCTGGGATGCAGCCGGGCTTCACCGCCCCGCACCGCCCGGCCCGGCCGCGCCCTCACGGAGCCCGCCGACAGCCAACCCCCCAGCTCGGGCGGGCGGGCGGCCCAGCTGCCACCCGAGACCCCGGGGATGGGGGCTCCCGGACACCCCTCCCGCCCCGCAGCCAGCGGGGCGAAGCGGCGCACGGCGACGCTCTGTGACGCCACGCCACCACCTCCCCTCGCCACCGGCGGGGACCCGAGCGGCATCACAATTCCGCGCTCCCCCCGCCCCGGCTAAGGCCGCGGCCCCTGCAGCGGGGCCCGACAGGGCGGGGGACGCCCGTCCTCTCGCCGGGCGCTCGCTCACCTCTCCCCGCAGCCAGGTCCGGCGGGAGGCGCGGCAGGGCGGCCCGGCCGGTGCCGATACGGGGATGGGAGGGGAGCGGCAGCCGGGACCCCTCCCCTCCCCGCCACGGAGCTCCGCCTTTAGCCACCGACCGCTCCTGCCCCCCTCAGGCGCGCGCTCCCGCTCTCCCCGTCTTTGCGCGGCGCCCAGTCGCCGCTTGATCTCCTCATCCGGGCGCGCGCGCAGGCGCGCCCCCGCCCCGTCAGGCGGCGGCCAGCAGCGGCCCCGCCCCCTCGTGGCACCGGCGGCCGTTACCCGCCCCCTCCCGCCTCACCGGCCGGCGGCCGTTAGCGCGGCCTCGGCGGTGGGGGCCTGAGGCGGCCCCGGGAAGCCGCCGGAGGTCCTGGGGAGGCGGGACGACAACGACCCCCGGGGCTGAGAGGCGACTGAGTGTAGGGGTGGGCGGGCCGGCGGTCGGGGAAGGGGGCCGAAGGAAGAAAGCTGGTGTGGTGGGGGCTCTGGATCTGTGACAGGGCCGAGGCGGGGAGTGAGGGTTCAGAGGTCGTTCCACGAGGGGCAAAAGGCACGGTATCATTCCAAAACGTTTTGGGGGCCTTGCTGTGGTGGGGTCCTCACTGTGAAGGGGCTGCTGAAGTTCACAGCGTTGGAGCCGCGCTTCTTTGCTATAGAAGAAACCCCCTTGCTTTCAAGCGGCACTGTTCGCTCCAGTAGAAGCTGTGAGCTGTGCAGAGTGCTGGAAAAAGTACAGTCATAAACAGCGCGGCAGCATTGTATTAGTAATCAAGTGTGGTTTTAAGTAATAACTTAGGTGGCTGAAAAGTAGTAACAACGGAAATAAAATACGCTCTGAACGATACCCGTGAATCAGCAAGAGAGATGGTTGCCAATTAACATACACCTACAGGAGCCCCACTTGGGATTTTTTTTTTTCCCCATCTCAAAATCAGTCCCCCTCCTGGCAGTTTTAAATCCGTCCTTGGTAGTACGAAACCACCGTGTGCAGCTTACATGTGTTACTGTATGTGAAATAAAAACAGCGTGAACCGCAGATTTTCATCACCTGCCCATTGACATCACTGAAAAAGTTGCAAAATGCTGACTAACTTTTGGAAATGCTGAGCATCTTCTTTCCACTTATTTCAAGGGAAAGTACCGTCAGTATGTTCAGAAAATGTTGGGCACTTTCAGCACTGACCTGCTAACTACTGATGCAGAAAAGTTGTCAAAGGATTAATGTGTCCAGCACTGAAAATAAGCCTTCTAGCTCAATCTATTTTTCATAGAATTATCTGCTGTACCTCAATTATGTCGCAGTGTCACTAGGAGTCCATTATCTTGGGCTAATGTTCCACTCAAAATCTTTTCATTCTGTTCCTTGAATCATCTGAGTTAATTAAAAGGCTGAGTATTCTTTCCTCAGTACTTTTTAATACTTCTGTAGAAGGATACGTGTATATTCCTGACTGCAGAAGGTTGCTTTTTCTTCTCAGCAATGAGGTATAAAATGTTGAAGAGTACAACTTTGTTTTCCTTATGAGACATGAAGTTTCTTTGTACAACGCTTTTTATAATTAAACAATGCTTGTCTCCAAAAGAGGGCCCTGGAATGAGATAATTCACCCCGACAAGAGTACGGGCGTGGACTTTCTCACTGCAGAGCTTTAATTCTCAAGGCAGGTCAGCAAATGGACCAAGTCTCTATTTGAGAAGCAGCGCTAATCACGTGTGCAATTCATCACTCGTTCATGTCTTGCCTTGTGACAGACCCATTCTTTTAAAGCCATATTCAAGGACACCATATTTTGCACTTTCACAATTTGAGAGCTCCAAGAAAAACGTAGAGTTCTTCAAGTCGCGCTAAACACCCGTGGAGTGGACGGGTCGCAGTTTCAGATGTACACAGAATGTGATACCAGGTGGTTGTGGGCAGCTGGGAACTGGCTCATTGGTGAGTATGCCGGGAGAATTCCTACTACCCTTTTTGCTTCTGGTGGTCACCAGTAGGGAAAACCACAACGTATCACGTTTTCAGATTTGAGGACACAGAGCACTGATGCGTAGTGGCAGTTTGTACCTCACTCTTTATAGGGACGTCAGGTGGAAGAAATTTTTAACTGTCACTGCAAATACATGGACTAGGGAAAGCACTTGCCTGCATCCTGTGCATCTGTGACCAGGTATAAAACAAAGGGAGGCCCACGGGTAGCAGGGAAAGAATGATCTATTTTTCCTATAGGAATGCCACAGCTACCAACCCCTATTAATGTGGGGATCAGGAGAAGGATGTGAAAAGTGCTGCGTGAAAGGGGAGAAGCTGTTCCATCTGCAAAATAGGCTTTTAATTAAGGCATGTTTCCACCGTCTTCAAAATAGCAGGGATTCAGGTAACTTAAAGGTAGGGCTGATGTTTGAGGTTGTCAGGGAGCAGCAAGAACTCTTCCCTAAGAGGAAGGTGAGCTGGGAGACAAAGCGGATAATTTCACTGGCAGGGCAGGGCAGGGCAGGGCAGGGACCTCAGCCCCCAGGACCCACTCTCACAGTGTCTGAGCAGGACAGACCTAGAGACAGAGGTCACATTGAGCCAAGAGTCCAGATCATAAGGCAATATTAGGATGAAGAGAGAGATCCAAGGTGAAGCCAGGAGCAAGTTCCCTCAGTCATGGTTAGGATCAGGTCCAGCAAGCACTAAGGCAGAGCCACAGCAGGCTGAAGCCAAGCCAGGAAACAAGTCCACAGGTTGAGGCCCAGATCAAGGGTTGCCATGGCACAGACACAACAGAACTGGAAAGCAGTACTCTTCTAATACAGCTCAGCTGAGGAGTGAAGGCCCACAGCTGAGCTTAAATAAAGGTCTGGGGCCTGGAGGCGTGCATAGAAGCTGCAAGTGAGGCTGCTCAGAGAAATTAAGGCTTATTAGTGCACACAGGGCCCACAAAGAGGTTCTTCTAGTCCCTTTCTTCCTTACAGGATAAAATTTGCAATAATGTATTGAAGCAAGCCTTTCACCTCAGCTGCCTATAGCTGTTCCTTCCTGACTCAACTCTTGCAAAAGGAAGGGTGAAATGGTGAGCAGAAGAGCTGTATGATCGATGTAAGGTTCAGCCACAGGCAAGAACAACTTCCACGTGGAGCATGGGAGCTTATGACAGTGCCATCATCTCACGGTTCCTTCCCAAGTTCATGTGTTCTCTACTGCCTGTTCAGAAAACAAGATAAAGTACCCTAGATTTGAAGGTGAACAACAAAGAGGCAGAGCGTTTTGTTTTGTGGTTGTGCATATCTTTGCGGGCTGTGATTAGGGCTGGTAGGTGCTATAGGAATACAAACAAGCTCTGTTCAGAAAAGAAGATAAGAAAATTTGCATTATTGTCAGATAACATACTTGCAGAGTCACTAGAGGATTATTCATTGTAATCCTGCTAGGTGTTATCTTATTATCTAGTGGTAACACATACCACAGGGGGCTTTACTGGTAAAGGAAAACAGAGAAAGACTAAAAGCAACAGCAGAGTCTGAAGTAAAGTGAGAATGCTGCAGTCCTAGCAAAGGAACCCTCTGCACGTCCCCTTTTCTTTTTGTTTCTCTGAAGTGGATAGCATAGCTTCCTGCTAACGTCTGTAGGTGCAGACAGCTGTGAAAATTAGAAAAAAAAAACAACAAAAAAACCCAAACCCAACTCCACCACTGAAATAAGCTGGAAATATTATATTAAAACCATTAATATGAAAGATACAGCAGTTTTATGTTTTCAGGGAAGCTGCGCTTGTTCTCACTGGAAGTCTCAGCTTCTCACATCTCTCACAGAGAACTGAGGCTTTTGTTCTCAGCTTGAAAAAAGCCTTTTTTAATAAAAGTTAAAATTGGGTTCTTAGTTGTAATTAACACAGCTTGGTTATAATTAAAAAGCAGCTTGGGTTGGGCAGAACAGCAAAAGACTTTTTAGCTAAATGTTCACCTAAAAACGTTTTAGCCTCTTCTTCTGGAAAGAAAACCAGTTTCAGAGGTCCTCCGTTGCCCCCTGCGGGAAAGCCCGAGCACTGCTCATAGAGCTGTCAGCTCTGCAGCCGCTGAACAGTTCCGGCCTCGCCGTGTTGCTCTGTTCTGCGTTAGAGAAATTATCTGCACTGTGACATTAGTAAAAATAAAATTTTAATTAAAATTTAAAAGGGTTCTTATTTGGTTTTAAGTACACTGTTCTTGATAGCAGACAACGTTTAGTAGCACCCTCTTTATCATGGGGATTGGTAATGTATGGTTATTTTAGAATAAATGTTTTGAAGTTTTAAAACTACTGACATTATAATAATGTCTTGAGTTTCTGATTTGAAGTCAGCATGGTTGGACTTATTGAAATTAGAAACAAGATGACAACATTTCAACTCTGATTCAAAAAGCTGTGTTGCAGGTATCTGATGTATTTCTAATTTACATTACAGTAATTCTCATTGTCTTCAGTTCGTTCACAATTATGACTGCTATCCTTATGAAATTACTTGTGTATGCAGTAATCCATAATTTACTCATTTCACTCATTGGACTAACATTTCTTAAAAAAATCCAAACTTATTTCTCCACTTTTAGATCACATTTTTATTTTATAAGATGCGAGAACTACTCATTCTGTCACAAGCACTGGCACTCCAGAATGCCATTATGTACATTCCTCCTTCCTTTAGATCTAAGCTTGTCTCTATGAAATATGTGAATCCTGCTTTCCTGCATTGTATTTAGTTATTTAGGACATGATGTTAGAGGATTTTAAATTCATCTCAGGCTTTTTTCAAGCACCAGCATATTTTTATTCTTTTGCATCGCCAGTGTTCAAGTATTCTTAGCCCTGATGTGGTTTGCCATTTTTGCAGTTTTCAATATGCTCTTGTCTGACAAGTTCTCTTTAAATATCTGCTGTGTCAGCTCCTCTCCTGTCTTGGAAGAGATCCTTCTCCCCATGTGTCTCTTTTTAGACTCCAGCTTTCGTGTAGAGAACCTCACATTTCTCATGTACAGTGAGCTGAGCTTGATAAGATTATATTTAGCTGTATCAGTAGGATTTTAATCCAGTAATCCTGCTGAGAGGAAGTTCTTGGCAGCAAGGAGACCTAATGCACCTGTTTCACCTGCCTCTTAGCTTGCATACCTTTGCAGTCAGTTTTCTCAGAACTGTTTGTGTTCGCATTTGGAACTGTGAAGAAATGGATGACAAAAATGTATCCACTCTTGCACTGAAGGGCAAAGGTGCGTAAAGGATGTCAAATATTCACAACATATAGAAAGCCAGCTCTTTCAAGGCTTGAGGTAACCCATGATAATGAATTTCATAACTCTTCATTAGAAGGCTCTCTGCAGATACCAAATACATCAGGCCTAAGGGGCACCATCAGGCTTGCTCTTCCCCAGGTTTGAAACATTTTTGTTCTTTGGGGGGGGAAGTTCAGATCGGCCGGGGTCTTGAAGGGGAAGAAGGGAATAAAAAGGGAGAAGGTGAAAGGCCTCAGCACACTCCTTAGCATATATCTGCTTGACAGCAATGTTGACCAGAACTTGTTAGGCCAAGAGTACACAGGCACTAATGAATCCAGATCTGAACTTTGCAGCTGAAGAGTATAGGGCCGGTTCTGCAGCATTGCATACCATTGACAGTTGTTCCTAGGTGGAAATGTAGATAATTCTTCCTCTGCCTAAAAAAAAAAAAAAAGCCTGAAGGGTTTCTGAACTGGACCATTGTAAGGATGAGATCAATCTAAATTCTTCTCAAGCTGTTAGCTGATGCTAACAGGATGGAATTCTTGCAGGTGCTGCATATGCCTCTGTAGTGTCTGGCCAAAGTCAGCTTCCAAGGGTATTTTTTTGTCAAGACTTTGTGGTGCCAGTCTTCTCCTAGTCCAGACCCAGGATCATCACAGTGATCAGGCCATCACAACTGTATTTCTTCACAGAACTTTTACGGCAGAAGCACCATTTCATTGTAAATGTGATGAGCCATGGCAAAAAAGCTGGTGGCCAGGACCACACTTGGAGGACTACACGGTGGTAGTCTTCTGCATAGACTATCCCACCTGACTGTTGTCATCCATGTATTCTGTTTTCAGATGGATATTGTGATCAGGGACTCCCATCTGATCCTAATGTTTGTCCTCTTGAAGCTTTTACCCTTCTGATTCTGTCCCTCATCCCACCAGGGGGAGCGATGAAGCGGCTTTGTGATGCTGAGCTGCTGGCCGGGACTAGCCCATTGTCACAATTCCTCCACCACACGTCAATTTTGCAGAAAGGAAGGAAGACATGCACACATTAAGATCAAGGTGCTCCAGGTTGAACCTTCTTTTCCAGAACTTCTTGCTGACACGTTCTTTGTGTTTTCCTTCTTAGTGTGGACTCTTGTACAGAACAGAGGAAAACATACTCAAAATCATAAGCCTGTCTTCCAAAAGGAGATAACCTAGTTGTGGGGGGAGGAAGGGACCTCCATAGCTCCAAAAGTAAGGCTTCTTTCTGGTCCCTTGTCAAGTCAGTGGGTAGTATCTGCTGGTCCCTCCATAACAGGCTTTTTATCAAGGCTCTCTTCTCAGTCTCCTTTTATGATTCTTTTTGTTACCTGGGATGATTCTTTCCCCTTATTTTTTCAATAGCTTTCTGCTGTATTGGATGCAATATCATTCTATGGCCTAAATTTGAAAAAAAACAAGTGCTTTTAACTCAGAATGAGTCCGGGCTCTCCCTTCTCTCAGATCTATTAACAGTTGCTGGCTAAGCAAGCCCATTCAGCTAGACCATGACAGCTATGAATATGGTCCCCTTGTGACCAGCTGTTGAGATCAATGCTGTAGTTGAAGCAGCAACTGCAATTAATTCTTAGCAGATTGCAAATTAAAGCTTGTGTCTTGCTGTAAGCCTCCCTCCTGCCCCTTGTTTGCTAGCTTGATTTATACCCTTAATGTATGTATTTTTTGTGTCTTTATATTGTGTGTCCTTAATGCATAATCCTCAAAGCATACTCTATTTACACGCCTCATCTGAACCTTAAGCATGGTTGACCATGTCTCAGTTCAAGTTAGATAGATAAGACAGCTAAGTTCACTTAGCTTGTAAATGCTTGGTCTCTAGCACATCATTACTGAAAACAAAACTTACATATTCACTGTTCAGGGTGGTTATCTAGTCAACGCTTGGGGGATTTTGTAAAAAAAAAGTCTACTGTCACATTTGATTTTCCTCTCACAGACAAGCTTTCATTAATTCAGCGCAAAGCACAGGCATCTCTCAGAGTCTTGTTAAGATTTTTATTTAGCAGTAGGGCAATTGAATCAAGACTCCATCCACCTCTGCAAATGTGTGTTGTGATTATGTGGTCTCCAGCTTGTCAGAAGCTTATGAAACATTTTCTAGTCAGGGAAAGGCAACTCAGGCAATTTTCTCTATTTTAGCTCTTGCACCACACAGCTCCCATGTTATCTGACACTTTATTTCTCTCATAAGAACGCCTGATGCATAAAAAATTATTTGGAAGCAACTCGTTCCATGTGTTTTTAGGTCCTCCCATGTTATGCAATGCTATTTTTCATTCCTCACCATGTTTTTGTTACCTTCTTAATATCCTAAGGGCCAGTATCTCACATCTGGACCTCGACAGGCTGCTCTTGATAAGCTGAGAGCTATGCCCTTCGTTTTGGCATATGTTTAATAGCTATAAACATCACAAATGAAATATGATGTGTATACTCACCATTGCCCCAGCTACAGGAAACTTCTTGTCATTCCTCTCTGCTGTAACCTTGCAGCCTACAAATCTAGTTGGAAGTTGCCTAGAAGGTTCTGCATTTCTGTCTCATGAAATATCTGAACTGTCACTTCCTCTTAGGTTTTATCTGCATGAGTACAGTTATCATGAAACTTGCCCGAGGACCACAGTTCAAGAGACCTGAGCCCTTATTTATTTGCAGAAGAGAATATACATCTTCAATTATGAGGGAAATTCTAGATGCCTGCAAAATGGAAATCACAGTAGCCATCTTTGACAGGTTGGAAGGGGAGAAGATGACAACCAAGGGAATTACACTTAGCCCACTTTCCCTTCCAAAACATACACAAGGAAAATTATCTATGTGTAGCCACTACAAAATAATAAGGTAATGAGCAACAGCTGGCATTAATAAATCAGAACAAATCACATCAAATTACCCTGATCTTCTCTACCTGAGGGATTTTGTGAGTAGGAAGAGGCCAATGTGATATGTCTTAAGTTTAGTAATACCTTTGTAAGTACAAATATATAGTCTGAATACAACTTCTGTAAGGCAGGGCTGTAGTCTACGTTTAATCCTCTTGTTTGAAAAACAGAAGACTTATCAGTGGTTCTGTGGGTTTTAGGAAAGGGCTAAAGGAGGCCTCATATTATCCCTCGTTCCATGTTCTCTATTGTAACTAATACGGAAGTTCTCTGGCAGTGATAGTTAAGCTGACTTTAATTTTCCTCTGTCATTAAATTTAAAGTAAATAGTGACATTTACAGCGGTTATGTTTTGGTCATGTTTAAGTGAAGCATCCTTTGTTTGGCAATAGGTAGGACTGGCTTAATATTTTAGAGGATTAAACATGGTGTTAATCATCTAGTTCACTGGAGGTTTTTACTCAAGTTGGAAATAAAGAATTTTTTGGAATTTTTTTTTTCTCAATTTAGTTTTATGTCATGTGATGCAACAATCTGGTAAATGCTTAATATAAAAGCAGAGAGAATTACATGTCCCTGATGCAAATAGATGCAAATTTTTAAGTCTTTATAACAGTTCAGAGTGTTTAATATTTTTTCCACATGAAAAATAGAAAGACACATAGGCATCCACCAATCTTAATTTAGCTCTATGTAACTAATATGGAAGAAGGCTAGGATCTGCTTAAATATTTTGTTGAATTAAGGTCTTTTGCTAACACAACTGAAGCAAATTTCTAGTACTAAAATTTTCCAAGAGAAGGAGGAATGGGAAAAATACAAAGGAAAACTGGGAATATCTGCCTGGTAGATGGAGCTACAAAATCCCACATATAATGTCAGCACAGTGTTCCTTGTTTTGAATAAACTTGACTATATTCAATAGAAATGTTAAAAGCCATTGATTAATAATTTCTTGCTTGAGTAAAGGCAACTTCATGAAGTCAATCCTATGGTCAGTGTTTATTTGCTAAAAGAAAACATTTGCACAGTTTCAGTTGTCTTCAATAGCCATGAAAACATATGATTAAAAAACCACTGTGGTTGAACCCTTCATTATGCTCTTCTCCAGTGTGTATTTCTGACCTGATTCTGCTCTGTGAGATTTTGCTTCTTCACTTCTGTACCACAGAAATGAACCCACCTCTTCCAATTGAGTTGCACCAGTGGGAGTAGGTGCAGATTCAAGCTTATTGCATCTGGGAAGCTGAAAATCAGAATTTCAGGGTCTGATTTTTTTTTATGAAAGTTTTAACTTAGCAAATATCTCCATTAAATAATGCTTCTCATCACTAAAAATGGCTGAATCTGAACGTAGATGATTACTTCTAATAAATTGTAGTGATTCTGAATACCATCCTGCCTTCATGGGTCGGATTCTGTTAAGACAGTGGAGTGATCTTTGCAGTATGGGCAGGACTAAAACCACCTGTCCCTTCCCCAGCACTCCCTGTGCTCCAAGGAAGAGCACTGCCTGTTAGGGGAATGTGTTTGGTCCTGCTGTTACAGCTGTGAAGTCTAGAATTAAAAAACAGTAGCAGAGGGAGGCATATGAATAGGCACTGGAAAAAAATTTGGAGGTGAGATCTGAAAGAAAATGAGAGGAAACGAGAGACAATGAAGAGCGAGACAATGAACGGCATGGCTGCACAAGGGGGGAGAGGATAACTGCAGATAGGTATCCAGCCTGTGAGTCTCAGCAAAACCAGCCCGTTGCTAGAATTAATAAAAAACAAAAAGGTGGTGGTGGTGGGGAAGCATTTTTTAAACTTGCAATTCCTGAACTTCCAGGAATTGCAAGGAGGTGAGATAGTTTGGTTTGGGGTTTCTTTTTCTTTATCTTGTTACAGGCAGAGCACTCTCAACTCAGGGAATTTTTACTTAGGTTACTGCCAGTTAGCACAAACTTCTGATCATTGACTTGGGTATTCAGTGAAAAAAAAAAAAAGAGAGAGAACATAATTAAACACTTTAAGAAACACCTTTGCTCCCCCAGGCCATGCTTTGGCCAAACATCTCTCCTGCTCCATCCTAGTCCCCTGTTTCACTGTGGGTCACGCTCAGTCACTCCAGGGGCAGGTGGTGGTCGGTGCCTGATGGCTGGTTGCTCTCTGTCCCTCTTCCCTTCTCACTTCTTCCCCTCAGGCCTCCCTGGGGCTCCATGTCCCCAGCAGCATCTTCCGTATGTCTCCAACTGTAACGGAGGCCTTAAAAACCTTTTCCTTGTGGTAGATCCATGGTTTCGTGTGGTACTGCGAAAATGGCTAGGCAGGCTGTTGGTAGAATTGTTGATACTACTAGTCATATACATACAAAAAATTTTAAAAAGAAAATGTTGCTTTCAAAAAATTTTGAAGTGAAACATTCTGAAATGCTACTAATTACATACAAACCAAACTGAGGTGTAATTGCATGTTTCTGCCTCTAAATACTCTCCTCTGTCTTCATTCAGGTAGAACTCTTGTGTTTCCTAAAATCCTATGGATGATGGGGTAGAAACTGCCTCTTACTAAACCTTTCTGCAATGTGTGGTTCCATGTGGTGCATATCAAAATCAAGGCAAAATACTTCCAGGTACTCTGCCTCTGTTAGGGCACTCACTTGTAAAAAATAATGTAATCAAGTGGTATTTAAGTTTATTTTTGCCCCCAGAAGTCCAAGTTTTTTCTTGAAAAAGGAAGTTCTTCTTGCGTGACCTGCTTGCCTCGATCTCTGCAAATTGTGTGCTACAGAAAACATTAGTTGTGATACCACTCTGTGAGGGTGGTGACTGGTTGTGAAAATCCTTTGCCTTCTTAAGTGACATTAATCTAAAGCCCCAGAGGCACTTTTTCCTTCTCTTGTTTTACTTGCGGAGACTTCAGGTGAAGTACGATCTCAGAAACCAGTTTGCCATTAATACTAGGAGTATATAGTGGTTTTTTTCTTGCTAAGTTGGCATCTTAATGCCACAGCATCTAGATTTCCTCATTACCCCAAAGTAAAACTGTGCCAGCTTGCTCTGGATTTTTCAAGATGTTGCTGAAGATTTATCTACATCAGTGGAGAGGTGCTTTGGCTCTGGGCTCTCCCTTTGTGTATTGAATTACAGAGCAAAATGTCTCTCTGATAATTTTCTGTATTAGTTTCAGTGCTTTCCAGCCTGTAGTTTTTGAGAGCTATAGGGATGCATCACAACAGTGTTCTTTTTTAAGTCTGGAACATAATATTGTTCACCGAGATCCATGGGCCAGGGGCTAAGGGATAACAAAAGGACATTGTCAAAACTTTCCATCCCAAAGGGCTAAAATAGGAGCCCTGTCAAACTTCTGATTGAATTCAATGAGGCCAGGATTTTACCCTTATCTAGATGCTATGGGATTTCTCCTTTATACTCTTTTTACCCTTTCTACTGTTCCCATGTAAAAAGGTAGTTAGTAGGATACTACTTTTGGGGAAGAATGTCATCACAAATTTCACTGTGTGACAGAAAGAACCTTATAACACTTGTGAGCACTCAGATGTGATGTGATTATTGTTTTCCAGTTCTAAAACATCAACACAGCACTATATTAAAAGTAATGTTTATATCTTTTTCAAACTTAACTTTTCATTGAGTGTATTCTAAAGCATGAACAGTGTCTGTTCATAGGAGATAGACCCGACCCTGTATGCCAAGTCTAAATAACAGACGTTTTGGTACAGTGTGAGCCTTGTCTGATTACTACAATTTGGACCCATCCCTACTGTGCATAAGAAAAACAGTTTTAAAACACATGCTTCCTATGTCCCAAAATGTGGGCCAGTGGCCTTTCAATTCCACTGTAGACAGCATTCACACGTTAAAAGCAATATAGAAATATAAAAATGCCCTCACAATATCTATATGAGGTAAATAAAGTATCCTGTTTTTTCATAGATGGAAATATTGAAATAGAAAGCTAAAGGATTTGACCCAAGTTACAGGGGACAAGCATGCCAGGATTTATGACTTTGTTTCGCAAACATAGGAAAGCTTTACCCTGAAAAGACTAATATGTGTGTGAGTGATATATTGGGATATCTTCAGCGGGAGCTTCCTTCTTCAGCAAAAGGCTGAGGTAAGCTACTCTTCCCAGGGAGCTTAAAATCTTCATTACAACTCATCTTACTACACTTTCACTGCAGTTCATTGCTGCTTGTGTGCTGAAGGATCCTCTTGCTGGTGTCAAACCCAAATACAATGAATGGACTATAGGATCACTGCATAAAGCTGCAGATGGCTCTTATAAACACTCTAACTTATCCTCTGCTCCCGACAATGCATAAATCACTAGCTCCATCTGCCTGCTGCTTCTTTCAGCATCTTGGGCATTATAACTCATTAGGAGGTGTCAGGGAAGTTCATACCAAACTGCAAGGGATTTGCCGAAAAGCACAAGACGCTGCACTTAACCCTCAGGAAAACCCACGCCTCAGCATTTTGCTGATCTCTGCATTGCAGGAAGAAATGCCTGCTTTACTTTGTACTCTTATCAAGGTAGAGAACAGGCTATTTGAAAGCCTGGGGTATCAGGCAGGAAATCCTCATTCCCTATTTTTCTGAGCTTTACAGTGAGAGGGAGTGATGACAAGCTCATATCCTGACAGATTTCACCATCATTCTGTTTGGCCTGGAGTCACTTGCAGTCACCCCTGTGCCTGCCTGCTTACTATAAATAACATACTGTCAGAAAAAAAGAATTCACAGCTTCTTACTCTGTTGCTGGCAATAGGAAGCTATTTTCTTGCTGCTTGTTAAGTATTTTCTGCTTTGGCTTGGATTTCTACAATCACATCTACAATAAATGCAGATTGGTTGTGGTACACATTGAGTTTTGTTCAAGGAAATTTTTACTGACAGGGAAGGGGGTGTTGCAAGACACCAGGGGAAGAAAGTACCTAAAATTGTCTTGGTTTCAGAGAGGGATCAATATAGGATGATGCAGTCTGAGAGAGAAAAGGTGATAGGAAAAAAATAGAGTGTGCAGAAACCCTTAGGGTTTGGGAGGAAAAGACCTTGTGGGTGAGAGGAAGACATCTATAGATGGAGCAAGGCTAAGCAGAACTGCTGTGAGAAACAGTGACTCCAGCTTGCTGATTTGGTAAGGGCAGGCTCAGGTGAGAATTCTCATTTCTACTTGTGGGTGTGTTTTTTTCCTAAATTAAAATCTTTACAAATTTTTAATGATGGTGACCTTTTGAACATGTTTTGGAAACTGAATAAATGTTTCCAGTGTCTGAATGTTATTGCTAGCGTATGTTACCTTTGAATACACCCCTGTTTTGATCTCTGAAGGCACTTAGTGTTTACTTACTGTTGCTCACTGTTTGCTTGTCCCCAGGGCAAGTACGTCCTCTTGGCTGTGTCAGGCAGAAGTCCTGATCTGAAAGGGTAATCCTACTGGGTGAAGATTGTGTCTTGCCACACGCATGTGATGAGACTAATCAGCACAGGCAACTTTCTCTGGGTCATTTCCCATTTCTTAATGCATTTCTCAAACACTGTGATGTTCTTCTAATGCCAGTTTTTGGGGATGTGTGGCCCTGCATGCATAAACCTGAGTGGTGTTGAGATTCCTTGTGTCTCAAGGAGCAAGAGCTATCGAACAGCTATAGAACAAGGATATGCTTACGGTCATTTCACTCACAGGCCTATGAGAAAAAATGCATTTTTTCTCTAACCTTCATTTCCAGAATGATGGATCTGATATCAGTAGATTCCCCAGAAGTAATTTTTGCTGTTTTGGTCAAGCAGTGAGATATTTCAAGTCTTATCCATACGCAGAATTCAATGACATTTTTAGAAACTGTTTGATTATACCAGTGCAGGCCAATACATAGGTAGCCCTAAGTTGTTTTACGTTGATTTTTCTCAAGCTGGTTATCCAAGTAACTGATAAAATAATGCAGGTGTCTGTAGGGGTGTTATATTAGATAAGTCAATTTAAGTCATAATTTAGCTGAAGTATCATAGAATCATAGAATGGTTCGGGCTGGAGGGGATCTTAAAGATCATTGAGTTCCAACCCCCCTGCCATGGGCAGGAACAACGTAGTAATAGAGATGTGTCTGCAGGCAAGATTCTAGTGTGTATTTTCTATTCTCACTCTTTGTTACTCAAATATCATAAGAATTAGTTGATCTAATTCTTCCTTTTTTTTTTTTTTATTTCTACATCTTTCCCTTGGCTCCTTGCAATACAGTAGCAACTAATAACTAGATATAAGCAATTTAAATTATTTACAGTATTTCTTTCTGACACTCCCTGAGCAAATCTATAATGTTCCTATTTAGCCTGCCTTATGTATGCCAAGGGACCGATTTTGGTGCAAACAAACATTTTACTAGCATTTTTTCAACTCTACATGTGGCTTTAGATCAGAAGAACCCATTTCCATTAGAACCTAAAGCATCAAAAGACTTCAGCATTATATTCCTTTCTGGTTGTATGATGCAAGGAAGTTATAATCTACAGCAATGGGAACAAGCTTATAACAAGAAAAATGTGCTGCCTAATGCCCAACACATCCTAGTCAGGCTGAAGTTTATGGTAACTGCTGGATTGCTGCAACTGCGCAGAGCAGAAATCGGTGGAGGCGCATCTCACAACTACCACTTCAGGCTGTAGTTTTGTAATAAAATCTCCCAGAGCCCTCATTCCCTGTCAGCTCATACTTGACTTCCTTTATGTAGAAAATTCCCTGGGAATGCGATGGTCTGCCAGAGTTAGATTATTCAGTCTTTGAATACACTGCAGAACTCACTTTTTCCTTCATTTTTCCCTAGCTGTCCAGGAAGGAAGAAGCTGTGGGCTGGATGGATTTTTGCCTTTTCATAGAAAGGATTGCATATTGTTGGACAAGGGCCCTTTTACATGATTTTCATAGATTCATAGATTGGTCCAGGCCGGAAGGGACCTCCAAAGGTCATCTAGTCCGACCTCCCCGCAGTCAGCAGGGACACCCCCAACTAGACCAGGTTGCCCAGGGCCTCATCAAGCTTCACCTTGAATATCTCAAGGGAAGAGGCCTCAACCACCTCCCTGGGCAACCTGTTCCAGTGTTCCACCACCCTTTTAATTTTGTATTATTATTCCGGGTATAAGATGCACAGAATGCAGAGCAAAACCTACTGTTTTGCTTTATGTACTTGAAGAGATAAATAATATATGAAATTGAAGATACTTTCATTATCTTCCTTTTTTTGTATTCTCCTTTTTGTTTTACTGTTTCATAATGCAGACAGCTACATATTAGGCCATAAATAGTTCCGTTTCTGTTGGTGGTGTTACTGCATTCACACAAAACTGAATAACTGTTCAAACTACGAGCTATTTTTCTTTTGGTGTCCTTGCTTTACACATGGTAGAATGAATAAAATTACTATTTTTTTTTTTAAACCTGTAACTTACAGAGTCATAGAAGAGTTGGACTCTTGGGTAGTATGTTAGTATAAATAGTGTTTGAAAACTGAGAGTGTAAATAGTCAGATTCTGGGGTTACATTTTGGGCCTTAGTGAAACTGAGGGAGAATTGGGGAAAAAACTTCTCTGTCTGCCTGGCTTCCTGCTGGTTTTTGTTGTTCTGCATCATAGCAGAAAAAGGAAGGGTTAGCTGGAAGAGAAAATGGCAACAGGATTTTAAAAAGGTAGATGCAGTGTCAGTAAAACGTTTGTGATACAGCCAAGCTCCAAGTGACCCCAGCAGACCCGTCCAGGAGCCCATTCCTGGTGTCTTTGCTCATGGGCTTGCTGTAGGAGTCAGGATGGAGATACTGGAGAAGTCTAAGAGGACCATAACTATTGCTCTGGCTCCTACCAATGCATCCATCAGCACCCTGGCAGCTGGGGCCAGGATGCAGGAACAAGCTCATAGGCATTTATGTGTGCTTCCGTGTAAGAATCAGTGTCCTGTGTTTAAAGTAGGATGTAAAGACCATGTGCTAGGGATGGCAAATATGCTGTCCTTCTGTTTCCTTTAATAGAAGTGTGGAATTTAATACATTAATGTAGACGGGGGGTCACTGTAATGTGTTCTTTCTTCAGATAACCTGAACTATGTTGAAACAGATACCAGGCTGGCAGGATAGACAAAGAAAAACTGTTACTATGCTTTAAATATGTAATGGGCACATGCTCTATATTGGGTTGGGGTTTTGAAGAAAGCTAGCTGTGAAAAGAGTCCCAAAGAGCTGGGTCCTGAGTGAGAGCTCTTGTTCATCAAAAATCAGTCAGTTAGTCTTCCATAGCATTCCTTTCACTGCAAGGGACAGGTAGTGCATGGGTCAGTGCTGCATTTGCTGCGTGCTTTGAGAAGAAATGATGGGCAAACCTCACAGCACTGTGGAGTGCCCTAGAGTGCAGGGGCTTCTCTTTGTTTCCGTGCTTAGATGGCCTCTAAAGTACGAAAATGTATCTGCTGTCACGAGCGCTTTGCTCAAGTAGCTCAGTCCACCTGCAATACTGACCAGGATTCCAAGAGCTGACTCAAGCCCTTTCTGTTCCCAGACAAAGGCACGGGTGGGATTGTTGGTCCTGCTTCCTAGGAGTAACCTAATGGGAAATTCCAGAGTGATCAGTAAAGAGCTGGACTGGATTGGAGCGCTACTATTGGGTTAATTTGCTTATATTCTGTTCCAGTCAGCAAGAAAAGCCTACTTTTCAGAAACATACTAGATCAAGTCACCTTATACCTCAAGAAGTAATAAAGATATGCTGAAATAAGATTTTTCCCCTCCACATGAAGCTTCTAATTACTATGAATGAAGTGAGGCTGTTTGCCTCGGTGTGAAAGAGCGGTGGAAGTTAAAGAATAGAGTGAACATCAGAAATATCAGCATGTGTATGCACACAAAATAACTTAGCCAAATCACTGTGCACACAGGATAATTAAACCATCTTAAACTTAAACAAAACAAAAGTACTGAAACAAAAACGAGACAAGAGCACATGAGGTGCAGGAAGATGAATAGTTACAGCTGTAGGAGCCAGAGCAGATTTTCTTCTCTCCAGCAGATGGTAGGATTTTCTCAGCTACAAACAGGCAACAGCAAGAAGAATCACCCGAAACCTGATCTCTAAAGAAGCAATCTCCAGCCTTTTTTGACTTGCAGATTCCTAAAAAATCTGGTCAAGTTAGGAGTTCAGTAGATAACAAAAGCTGCTGCAAGAGATTTGGAAGTTACCCGGCAGGACTGATAGCAGTAATCCGTGTAGCTCAGGTTTAAACTACAGCTGAATTGTCATAACTTGTCCATAATATGTATGAAAGCCCACAGGCGGTGTTTTTCCACATGGCTTTGGCATGCAGTTTAGGGAGATCAGGTAAGAGAATGTGCCAAGTAGAAGGATATTTCATTTTTGAATCTGAACTTTTCCAATGATCTGAACCCTTCTGGGTATGACACTTCTCATCTATTCTCAGCCACGGCTGGAGGTAGGATACTGAGCTAGATAGACCTTTGATCTGACTCCATATGGCTGGTCTTACCATACTATGTTACTTACTCTCGTAAATTATTTAAACAATGTGAGGAAATAATTTTTTGCTGCAAGTGTTATTTAAGTCCTTATTCACCACTATGTGGTGGAGGACCTGGTAGGTAAATTAGCAAGGTTTAAACTCCAGGCATCAATATGGATATTCTCTGCATGTCTTTTGGCAAGTCACTCAGTCAGTTTTTCAGCTTTCTGCCTGCGAATTGGGTACAATGCCCTCAGGAGATAAGGATAGATTCTTTGGATGACTTTATTAGGTGCTCAGATACAATAGAGAAGAGTTAGAATGATGGCTAGGAAGATGGACTGTAAGCATGAACTCTTTATCTAAATACGTCCTTTTAGTTAAACTTTGAAATAACTTCTGAGATCTCATCTTCTACCAAATGCTGTGTTTCAGATTTGCTAACAATATCCACTCATTCTTGTTAAAATGGTAGTAAGTTTGAATCTTTTTCATTTTTATTTATTTATTTTAAGGTGTTCAGCCACTATAACTGTACTGGTACAAATCTAAAGTTACAAAATAGACTTAGGCCTACTGTCTTCCTTGTAAACAACTATGTGCAGGAATAACCTGTAGAAGTAGGATAGATCTTTATTTTTTCTAGTATATTGCTACTATGCTAGGTGGATTTGCATATTTAAATTATTTTGTTCTGACTTAACTACTAAAACTGTTTCACTCTTTTCCCAAGTGGAGTTCTTTCACCTCTGCTCACAAAAGCAGTCACAGGACCACAGAACACGTCTGGGTTTGGAGAGGTGAAGTTCTGCAAAGGAAGAACAGCTCTCCTTCAAGATGCAAGACTTTTGCCTGTCATTTCCATTTTGTTGTTGAAATTGTTGTTTGAGGGTTTAGAAACTTCATAGAATCATAGAATAGCCCAGTTTGGAAGGGTTCCCTGAGCCACTGGTAATGGAAACTGGTTACCCGGTATTCATTTGCCAAAGTTATCTCTTTCTATGTTACTTGTTTTTTATGATAAATAAATAAAATGTTTTTCAACTACAGAAACGTGGTCAAATATTTTTTTTTCAGGATCTAGTTCTTGCACCCTTCTTACATGGTATCCTATTCTGCAAGTCAACCCATTAGAATTGATGGGATACCTCAGCAAGTAGGGTGCTGTCCCTTGCTCTCCCACCAGCTTCTCAGGGAGCTACCCGCCTCCCTCAAATTGTAGCTCAGGTGTGAAACCCTGCAATGAAAGGTAATGATTCCGTCTGTGTTCTCTTAATACAAGCAGAATTTAAAACAGATGGATATTTGAGAAATTCGCCCCCCTGCCCTCTTCATGAAAGTAGTAGGAGAGGACTGAATGCAGTTGAATTCATGCATTCTTTTAAAAATCAAGGTCAGTGGAACAGAGAGAAAGTCACTTAAATAATCAGCTCTCATATCTTTCTTGATCTTCTAATGAGCCAGATTAGATAAGGGTAAGGACGTACTAATTCATGTCTACAGATGTGTAGGTTTTATTTATGCTCTTTGGTTTCTGAGTGAACCTTACTGTGTATCTTTTGTGCAGGTTTAGAATTTGTGGATTAGCACAATTCAGGGTTTTCAATAATACTTCCTTGTATTAGCTGAATATAAATACATATTCAACCATCTGTCATGGGCATTGTTTACAAGGTGGCCAAGTCCCTCCTTCAGCTCTAGTAAGGTAAGAGGCCCTGAATAATTTTACTGCTGCATTTACTGGGATCGTTCCCAGCCATCTGCAGTCCCTGGAGCACCACGGATGTCCCCAGAGCTTCTAAGCCTATTTTCCATCTGTTGCCTTCTCACCTACAGCAGCACTAATGTGCCCCAGAAGATTTTGCTGCTTTCACTGACAGCAAGAGCAACATTTGGAGCTTTCTGCTGTGTGCGGGTGCCACTGGGAGCTGGCAGGCAGGAGGAATTAGCAGCTTCAGAGCCCTGCAGGTTAGGGTTAGACTCAGTTAGACCCTGGTCGAAGGCATATACTTGTCTTAGGAAATGAGAAGCTCACGTACAACCTTAAGGGTGCCACCGGGACCTGACACCTGAGTGTTCAGAGCTGTTAATATGATTCCCCTCACCATGCATAGCTGGGCAGAGCCTTGATTCCATTTTGATCTACTTGCCGGTCAGAGGAACTGACCCAGCAAATAAAAAGCAATTTACTGGTGTGCAACCGGGAATAAGGAGGAGGAGTGAAAGTGAATTTGCCATGTCTTCTGGGCATAACTCTCTGCAGGATGGCCAGCTATCCTCTCTGTTCCTCAGAGCTGAAGCTGTGAGCACAGTCGAGCTCTCTGCAAGGTGCAGGGGGAGTGGAGAATTGGAGAGTTTCTTGTATTGGGGGGCATGGAATAAGATTGGAGACAGGAAGAAATAAGGAGCTCTCAGAGCTAGCAGAGGGAGTCACTTGGGAATAATACCCCTAAAAAAAGAAAGAATATGTATTTATTTAGTGATCTTTCCTCAGGCCTGGGACACAGAATTTATTAATCTTTCATCTGTGGGTGCACTTTTGTAGGTTATGGTTTCCATACAGGCACTTCTTTCCTCAGTGAGAACTGTGTGGTGGGACATTGGATGATGTTGCCACGCTTCTTTTTCACACCTGCTTCTCTGTCACAGCCCAAGTCACATACCCAGGTCTCATAGAGAAGTTATTGGTGATGCACAGAAAACAGCATTGGAATGCTCATTCTTATTTTTCGCCAGGTACTAAAGTGTATCAATAAACAGCCAAATAGCTTTTTCCTGATATTACTTTTCTCTGTAAATGACTGCAGGAGTTGGGATATCATATGATTGTGTTGAAGTGATGGGATGGCATCAGGAACAATATCTCTGTGGAGGAAAGAGAGAACTTTATGAGCAAGTTCAAGAGGCTGATAAAGTCTAATGATGGGAAGGAGAGAGGCAGAAATGGAGAGGGAGACACCATCCCCAGTTTCAGAAGCCAAAAAGGCAAAAAAAGCTAGAGCAGAGCAAAACTCTTCACAGAGCAGAGCTGAAAGTGGTGTGGTAGGGATGTATAACGAACCTTGTGCTGTAGTGACACAGGAGTGAATGTTGCCACCCCAATTTGATTCAATGTCACTTTAAGTAATAATCTGACCCTTCACAGTGATCTCAAGAGCCTCCTTTGGCTAATGTGAACATCCAGGTTAGCATGTACTTCACTGAAAGGATACTTCCATTCAGCTGAATTTAGGAAGAGCAGCTACAAGTGCCAGGAAGGCATGGAGACTCTTCCGCTGCCACCTTGCTGGTCATGCAGAAGTTGCCCATCCTGGCAGCCTCATTTGACTCCATGGCATGATTGAGTGCTGCTCCACACTTGATCTGTTTCTGTCTCTCCTGGTGAATGTGGCAATGCATCCTACAGGGTTTTGAGAGGCAGTCTGACGGTGAAGATAGGTAGGGAGATGATCCAGTCTAGGAAAACTTCCAGGTCTTCCTGCAAAAAAGATTGTTCCCTCTGTCTGCATGACTCAGCTGGAGACAGGTCAGACCTGCAGTATATACCAGCTTACATCAGGTAGGCAGGCACCAGCTTTGAAAAACTGGTGTATGTCAGCCAGCAACCAACAATGCAGGAAGAGCATTTGGTGTGGCCAGCTTGGGGCACAGGAACCACTGTCTGAAGATCTGGAGAAGTTGCTAGTAGCCAGCTATATTCCTTCATTGCCAAAGCAGCACAAAAATGTAAACAATTCCAACAGTACTTCAAAAATTAGCAAGATAAATTTCTGAGAACAAGAATAATGGAAAATATATTTTTTGTCCATATTAAAAAATGTTCTCTACTGCCTTCCTGCTTTAGAGATGAAAGTTGATATTTGGCAGTGGAATGCCCTCATGTCAGAAATTTGCTATTTTCTTGTCTCCTGACAACAGACCATTTTTGAAAAGGTTATAAACTGCTGTGGTAGCTCAGTTAACATGCACTCCGTAGAGACTTGTCAGAGTTTGGTACACATTTTCCCAGGAAATCTGATCTGCAGCAAGCACATATGTTGCCCAAGCTGAGAAGTAGGGACTAAGAGCCCAGCAGCAGCTGTTTCTGGCTGATGCAGACTTTGTGGTACTTGATGCAAGAGCTGAGATCAATAAACCTGTCTCTCGGGGATTTTCCGTGCTCCTTCTACTGCACCAATCCTGGCAGCAACAGGACAAGAACTGGAGTACAACAAGGGGTGATGGGGAGGTGGCAGAGAGTGGTGGAAAGGGGCAAGGCACATAGAAAGAAGACTGGGGGAGGGAGATGTTGGAAGAGGACAAACACTGGAACCTGTATAATGCTGGATAAGAATAAGGGATTTAACTGTTTCAGGCACTTTGAGAACAGTCTGGAATGCAAGAAAAATTAGGTTTTCCTAGGGAAAAGAAACCACATTGTGACACTATGAAAGACCAACAATCCCTTTCCAAATAGGATGGAAGCAAAACTCACAATAATTAACTAGTAATGGAAACGAGTAAGTAGAGGAGACATGAAGCAGGAGAGGGAATAGCAAGAAACTAGAGCTGCAAAGATGTTGCTTGAAACATCTGGCCACTGAGGAGGCAGAAGGAGGAGAATAGGAAAATAATTTAAAATATGAGACTGATGATGAATAAACAAAATAAACATGAAGATGACAAGAGCTGTCATGAAGCTTTATAGACCAGCTTTAAAACCAGAAACAGCAACTTCCTACACACCTGTAAGACCATACCACATATGTATCTCCTCTTATACAACTGTTCTTTCTAGAAGAATTTGCCCTCAAGCTTCCTACACTAATTGTTGTTGTAGGACAGTTATGCCTATGATTTCTTTTATAATGTTGGCAATGTAGAGGAACCAGTAATGTTCAGTCATCAATAAAACCATCAAAATTCTCCCTTCACTTCAGAGCGCTCCAGGCACAATAAATAACGGAAGGGAGTTCAATTAGCAGAGTGCTACACTGGCAGCTTCATTACTCTTTCTCTGCAGAGCTCTTGCAGAAAGGCTGAACAAAACTAACTGCAGAAATGGAAGAGGAGAGTGAAAGGGAAAGAACAAAGAGAGAAGTGAAAACAGTCTCTTTAGCAAATAACTATCTGATTAAGCACTATCTTGTATTGTGAGTTAGACCAAAAGAAAATTCATCCTTGCTGCCCGTCCATTGACTTCACTGGAGTCAGAGCAGTACTGACATTCTCAAATATACGTTTTCTTCATAATGAGCATCTAAATTAATTGTGCCTATGTAGAAGAAAAGTTCAAGAGAAATGAGATTCTGTTTCTAGTTTTGCCACTAAGTTGCCAAAACAATACTGTTTAGATGGTTAACTTCTGTGTAAGATTGCCTTTCTCACCTCTGCTGCCCAGAAGCCAGCACAGACTACGTTCTTTGTGCCAGGCCCAACTCCTTGGCCAAAGATGTGTGCTTCAGGACTCAAGGAGCACAACATTGCCTGGAACTGAGGAGAACAGAGACGGACAGAGCTCTCCATACAGCCCAAGGTCAAGAATGAGGTTTCAAAAGTAATTGTGTTCCTTTTGTGAAAAGGTATCAGAGTACAGTACCTTCTTTTGCAGCCATTGTGGGGTTTTTGCTGCTGATAAAAGGCACCTGTGGGAAACTACAAATAGACACACAGCTCCATCACACCTTGCAATGCAAGCAGGAACTCAGAGGACTCCTTTTCGCTGCTGCTTCTGTGCTTTGTCTTTACAAAGCTTGTTTCAGAGGAATACCGTATGGTCTCATTTATTAATGACTCTGAAGCTCTTTTATCTTTGGAGGAAAGGCTTTACAATGACAACTATAATGCTGCAATCCTATATTAATCTCTGGATGTCCGGTACAGATGGGACTAGAATTTGTGTGCGTTATCCAGTTTAATAAAGAGCAATGTAGTGTTCTCAGCGAATCCCTGAATGACCTTTCTAGGCTTTAACAAATTATATATCCAGGTTTGTTATGTTTAAGCAGCACCATCTTCTACTAATATTTTCTCCTTGACTGGAAACCAAAGACCAAGTTATTCTAGCAGAAGAGGTTGTATCTGTTTAATATTCCTAGTCCTGCCTTGTCTAGCCCCCCACCCTTTAATCAAAATCTCATTTCAGATTGTAGAACTATATGAAAATTACTCCTTTTTGTTTATTTGTTTGTTGTTTTTTTTTTTTCTTTTTAAAAAGGACCTATTTGGGTTTTATTATGATGATATATTTTCACTTGGCACTAAATGTTTTGCATCAATTATAGCATCTACCATGGACCTAACACCACAGAAACCAGTTTAAATCATCAGAATCCACTGGATGATGTTGTTATGCTACTCTCTAAATAGAGAGGGTGCCTTTGGTCTCTTTTCAAATCTACATATGCAAATTCACTTATATATCTGTGTAGATTTCCAAGGAGTTGGAAAAAGGTAATACCTTGGATAAATAAGCAAGAAACATACATTCCTGAAAAGAATGATTATTTCTAAATTAGCTGCAATTGTCTATCAGGAGTAGTCAGTAAAGAAAGGCCACATCTCCCAAAAGGACAGCTCCACAGGGCACAAGTTTGGGTGGGTGATAACTGGACCAATAAACAAACGTGACACTGCTGGGTAGCTGCTACCCTGCTGACACAGGTAAGGAGGAATGTCATGTCTGTTCCTTCACTTACAGACACACGACTAAAATTGAGATGCACAAGAGAGTGCAATATAAGTATAGAAAATCAATGAAAGACTTAATTACGGTCTACAAATGTGTCTCTCTCAGTAACTTTTAACCCTTTCTGAATTTTTGGTGTTTCCATAGACAGACTGTGGATTTAAAGATGGAGAGTCAAATTAGGAGACACTTAAAATTGTAGTCTAATGAAAGGACCTGTACTTTTCATTCTTTTCTTGCCTTACATTTGTGGTTCTTAATTTGTGGGGGGAGGTTATCGCCTCCCGTTCTCTCACTGTGATGCAGAGTTAATTTTTTGAGCCCTGCAGTCAGCAAATGCGTGTCCAAACTGTGCCATGGGACCCTGCATTTCCCTAAAGTAGAGCAAGGGAAGCAAGTCCCTCGGCTCATGCTTTCTCCTCTGCATGACAAGGAAATAGAGTGACTACATTACACACTGAAGGAAGCCAGAGAATGATCAGGGTGATGTAATGAAGACGTTTGAATCCTCCTACAGAGAAGGGCACATTTCGGTCAGAACTGCTGGAGAGGGAAATATTCACAGAAACTGTGTAAGAAGCTGTCAGGCAGTGGGATACTGACTCTGGCGAGGAAAAGCAAATTAGACGAATGCCTGTAATTGGCACCAGGGAAGTAGCAGTGCTTGAAAGTATGGATAGTCAGACCAGCTGCTGGAGCAAGTTCATGCTAATAATTTGACCCTTTCAGCTCATTAAGAAGCAAAACACAAGGCAGAGAACAGCCAAGATGTTGAATAAGACTGCTCATTACTCCAGTCAGTTCAAGTGGGGTGAGGAGCTGGAACGTGTTCCAGAAGAGCAACAAAGAAAAAGGAATGAGCATGAGAGCCGGTGCGCTAGGCTCTTGCCTCCCTTATAAATCTAATATGTATATATTCAGACAAAGAAGAAGAAATGTGGGAAATAGAACAGACTGGGATGGTCTGAGATGATTCTCTGTTCTTAGGTGGGCAAAGAGTTGCTGTCAGTAAGCGCTGTATGTAAAGATGGGCTTGATGCAGTGTTACATATGGCAGGTGGTCAAAGGGCATACCCCAGTAACTAAGCAGCACGTCATCTTTGATGTACTTCCTCTTACTGATTTGGATCCACAAAATTTCACTGCTAGAGCCAGATCCCCAAATCCATACCCAGAAGTTAGGAACCTCTTCTCTTTGTGTGGTGAGTCAGAAATGGGAAGAAAACAACCCTGTGTGCTGGTAAGATGGGCTGAGGGAAACACAGCCATGAAGAAAGCATACTGCAGGGGATGTTCCTGAGTCCCAGCTCTCTCCTAATGCCAGGATGGACTCCGTTTTCTCTTAGGCACCTAGCCTGACTTTTGGGTACCCTCCTTCCTCACTCCATCTTTCAGATGGGCACAGCATAGAAGTAAATTGACCATTTTGGGGGCAAGGAAAAGCTTGCAAGCTTCCACATTGCCTAAAGAGGAGAGAAAGGCAAGGTGCGAAATGCATTCCCACCCTTTTTCCAAATCTAATAAAGTCTTCTTTTCACTGGGCTGCAGGTTCATGTTGCCTCTTGTTCTCTGGTTTCCCTGCCCTGGAAATCTTCGTCTTGGCTGCATGCTGGTCCATTTTTAACAGGTAGACTGAAGTACCCTTTTTTTTCTTATCTTCTTTGCTGTTGCTGTCCTAGTGGACAGGTATGTGAGCACTGCTAGAGAAGAATGGCTATTTACTCTGGACAATTTGTCCAAAATAGAAACTTGAGTCAAGTTGCATATGTCCTACTCTGCTACCTCAGCAGCTGAATTGCAGAAATCACTTCTCTAGAAATGTCCTAAACATTTGAGAAACTGACCTCACTCTAGCAAAACTTCCACTGACTTTTGTGCACCACCTTGTACAAAGATACAACTCATATTTAAAACCGTTTTCTTTGAAGAGTACATCTTTGGAATTCTAATACAAAAGATTGACTTTTTTTTTTTAATTTGGCAGCTGGAACAGTTGAAATACCACTACAAAATTAAATAATAATAAAGTTTTAATAAAGTCATTGAAATGCCACCGTCCTCAAAATGCCACCTAATGGGTGAACCTATCTGTATTAATGCACATTGTTGTTTTAATAACTGGCTCATGACATATGTTCTACCCTTTGCATGGAAGGAAACACCCCTTCTCTGTACAATTATTTATTTATTTTTGCAGGACCCCTGATAATAAAATCAGCTGGGCAATATTTCATGAAGAAGTAACTACTTCTATAACCAGAGTTTTCTGTCCTGGTTATAGAAACTGAATTTGTGAAATAATGGCTTAGAAAACTGACAGAGGAAAAATGAAAGGCACCCAGTATGCAGAGAGGACAAAAAGAAGGGGCTAATATACTTTCACTTTGAGTCAAGTCTGTCAAGTTATAAGGGTTCCATTACCAAATTTTCCTTTGTCCGACTGCCCACAGCATTTCTCATCATGGCAAACATCGGCAGACTTGGGCTTTCAATAATATGCACATTAAACCACAAGAGACCTTGGGAACACTTTCTCAAATCCCAACCACGCTGGGCTAGAGCAGCAGAAGCTTTTGTTGGAATTACACAACCCTCTGGGACGTGTAAGAATAGCGTCATTATGTGTAAAGAGTAGCCACTGTATTTATCATGGATGGTAAATTAATCCCTTTCCCACAGTTGCCATCTATAATAATGTCACTTTAGAGGGATTACATTAGTTTCCTGTTGCTTTTAACCAGCATCGTTTATGTTCATTAGCCACAGAGGCTGTACAGCACACATGGGCATGCAGTGCCTACAGAAAAGGAGTTCTTGAAGGTCCTTGGGTTTCATCTCTTTCAGATTCCCTCGGCAGGCCTGACTGATCGTTTTCTTTCAATTTCTCCATGCAAGAAAGTGCAGTGGCTTGGCTTTGTAATCCACGTTTCACACAGATATTGCCTGCTGCAAGCGGTGCTCTGCTAATGTACCGGGACACCTCCATCGCCCAGCGGGGAGGACGCTTCTTCGTGCTTTGGCTGGGAGTGCCTTGGACTAAAAGACCAGATCAGCAAGGCATAGGTGACAAGGAAACTTCAGAGAAACTCAGAGAGCTCAGCCTTGCACACAAAAGAGTGAAGTTAACTCGCTGTTGAGAAAAATCTGCCTGTTTCATCCATGGCAGCCACTTCCCCTCACAAGCAGTCATACTTCTGAGCTCTTCCTCTCCTCCTCCCTGATAGGAACACCCTGCCATATCAGGGTGACCCTTAATAAAGCTGATTATCAGCATCACTTCTTGCAGAGCAAGGATATGTTTGATGTCATCGAAGTTGAAAAGTTTGTCTTCTGCAACAATAGTATGGCCTATCCATTACACATTATGCTTTAGGCTGTTCTCAGTTACATCTGTACCAGCGCTGCTTTTCTGCATCCCGGTCTGCCACCTGAAGGTATAAAGTGCCAAGAGAAGGTTATACCAAGCTTTCACAATATTGCAGGCCCTTGTGCTTAATTACATGTGATTTAAAAACATTGGCCAATCCTCCAGACTATTTTGAATGGAGACTACTCCTTCCCTACTGATCAGAGAAATATCCAATTTAGTTTTGTTTTTCCTCTATAGTTCAAGTAACCAGTTCTTCCTTCCTAGCAGAGGAAAAGCAATTCTGGTCCTGCAGCAGTTTATCAGCATTCATATGTCCAGAAATACCTGATGAAAGCAACACAGAGAAGAGAGATTTTCAGGAAGACTCTTTTTAATACAGAAAAAAAAATTATTCTATGCGACCAGCAGGCGAGGTCTCCAAGCCGTCACCAGAATGTAAATGAATTGGCAGCTTTTCTACACGGGGGTGGTAAAATTGATGCAATGCTACCTAGTAACATTAATTCAAATAAACTATTTTTAAAAAAACATGAAAAAAAGGAGGACAGTCCTTTGAGGGTGACTTTACTGTTGCTCTTTCTTTTATACACATCTATAATGGTAAATTGTCATAAAAGACTTTTAGTGGAAGCTGTATTTAGGCTTTTTTAGGCCAGTCATCAAGCATCTGATGCCCTAATTGCACTCAGGTATAATTCCCCATCATAAAACGAGACTTTTTGTGTGCACAGCTTGTATTTTTTACTGCCTTTTATAACTCGAGCACTTACTGCATGTTTATCTTTTTGATAATTCTGATCAGAAATTAACAAATTAACCATCTCATAGTTAATAACACACACAGAGCCCCCTTTTTTTTTTCTTTTTTCTAAAGCAGAACCCTTTCCAGTCACTTTGGTCCATGAGGCCACTGAGATTTGTTTCACTGGGTGTCTGTTGCTAAAAGAAGAGACAGTTTGGAAATGACAGGTAAGGACACACAAATGAGACCAAGGTACCAAATACTCAGGAATACCTAGACACGTTTGACATTGGCAGCCACTAACGAGACTGTAAGATGCCTGTTGAATTTCAGATGTTTTTGTTGTGAGGCTTGGTAATACCTATAAGCCCTGCCAACAGATTGTTAAAAATAACCCCAGGAACGCACCCTTTCTAGGTCAAAACCAACTATGAAGCTGAGTGCACTGTAATTATAGTGCACTAAATGACTTACAGCTTGAGCTAATCACATCCCACTGAACTAAAAAGCTGTAATTACACAGAGAGATAATGTGAGCTTGGCAGGATCTCCTACAGCAGCCTATGGCGTTGAGGGAAACTTCAAATCCAGTTTGCTGGTTGTTGCAAGCTGGGTCTCAGCTGGGCTGATTTGCAATTCAACGGGTAAAATCAAGTTTGTGCCCAAGAAAGTGCAAAACTTTATGGTATTTACCTAGCAAAGAAAAGCTGAATTGCAAATTTGCTTGAAACGAAGGATATTTATCAAACCAGCCAACATGGTGCTGGTTTTGTGACAGTATGATGCTGTTGCTTGAAAGGAGCCAGTATAATTTATCAATGTAACTATATAAAGAATTGTGGACTTTGTATTTTTCTAGTATTGCATATGCTCCTCTTACATTGAAGCAGGAGTCTGGATGAGTTATCAGATTTAGGGCTTCACATTTAATTCTTGATTTCTTGATTTTCTGAAAGTTTGAGCTTTGATTTATTATGACTTTCTGGAAGGGTACAAAATACTGTTTTGGAAACCTGAACTCTGTGCTGTCAAATCTTTTAATCATTAATTAACTCTTAATAAATGGATGATTTTGAATTATTTGTGATGCCTCTTGGCCTGTGTTACAAGTAGAGCATTTGGCAGATAGGACATCCTTGGCACCATAGAGAACAGTTCACAGAAGGTAACTACATTAATCAAAACCAAAATGCCAGATCATCATTTTTATTAAGAACCTCATAGTGACCCCTTTTCTCTAAAGAAGTAAAGCTGTGATAAAGGTAAATAAAAGTGGGGAAATGGAATTAATATTAAACAAATAGGAAGAGAAGACAAAGGGACTGGAGAAGGAAAAGTCATTAATGAAATATTAGGTGGTTAACCTGGCAGAGAAGTCACATTGCATGAGGTGACACCTGAGCCTCTTGCTGGAATATTTCTATAGACAGCTTGAGAGACAGCGATCTTAATAGTGATGGCTGTTAATCTTGATCCACTTTTTTAGCTGATGAAGAACTGAATTTAGACTTAGTATTCATTCACAAAATATCACATGCAAATTGTTCTGCTACAATGCTATCTGCTCAAAAACCTCCAGTCTACCACAAATACCACTGTTGCTGTTAAACACAATCTGATAAGTCAGTCAACTAAAAGGCAGCTTTAAATATAGTGCCTGTAGGAACTTCTTTTCGCCAGGGCATATTTCCGTGTCACATTTCAGCTGTCCCCTCCATCCCTCCTGCACCTCTTTGGTGCAAGAAAAGTTGCTCTAATTTTCTGGAAAGCATCACTTACAGAAAAGGACCAGATGTTCACTTGTGCCAAAGAGCAGAGGATAATGCAGGAACATTATCCTGCAGGAACAGTGGGATCAAAAGGGCTCATTGTGCTTTTAAGAGGAGGCCCATGTAACCTGCTCCCTACCAGGGGCCACATGAGCCTCCAGCAGCAGGAAAGAGAAGGTCTCGGAGGGAGCGGCTGTGGTGAGAGATCCCAGGGAAAAAGCCCCCCAGCCAGAAAAGGGGCTATGTGGGGTATGCAGTGGGGAGAGAGGTCTGCCCAAAGGCAAGTATGGAAGCAGGGGAAGAGCATACGAATTTCTCTCAGAGCAGGTTTGTGCCAGGACAGACTTGGGTGAGGTGGCCTTGTTTTGTGGCTGTTGTAACCTCTTTCATTCTTGTCCCTTCTTTTCTGTGAAGGAGTGAGATAGAGATTGCAGACGAGGTAGGAAGCCCTGCACATGCCTGGCCAGCAGCCACCAGGGGATGGCCAATTCTAATGCAGAAAGTGATGAAGCTTCTTTTCTCTCAGTATTGCAACTTGCACACTCAAAAAACCCCACTACACTGGGTTTTAAACTGTGGCCTTGTCTTAACTCTTTTTAATCAGTGTTTATCTCCTCCTGGAAATCTCTGTGAGAACAGTATCTAGGGGTCCTAGAGTACCAGATAAGCCTGGGTTAAGTAGCTGGTTTATAAAACAAATTTGGACCCAGGAAGAAATGTGGGGAATGAAAGCAAGGGATGGGGGATTTTTTCATTGCTGTGATTTTTCATCACAGACAAGGTCAGTGTCTGCCATGTTTCTGGTGAAATGTAAACCAGAGCAGAAAGGACTCCTCAGCTGTAACGGACTGTGATAACTATTGAGATTTTCATGACACCTCGATGGCAATAAGGGCCCATGCACTCACATCCGTAGCAGAAATGACAGGTTAGGAGTTTGGCTCATTTTATTAAGGTTTTCCTTGTACTAAGGCAAAAGAACCAAGCCAAAAGTCTTGGGAATGAAAAGCACCATATAAATATTAAACACTGTATTTATATATTTATATTTTGTAGATTGTATTTGTATTTACAAAGACTGTGTTTATATTTTAATATTAAGGCAATGCATAAATATAAACATTAAGTTATTCCCAAAACCTGTACAGATACTTCTTTGTGCTACAAAGAATGTTGCAACGTCATGTTTTTCTTAAAGCTTTCTTTTTTAAAAAAATCTCCTTTAAAAATATCTGGCTTCATTTTTATATTCTTATTTTTGGTAGCAAAAACATCAGAGTGCAAACAATGGTGGTTTTGCATTGTATCTGCATCTGCTTTCCTCAGGAGTGGTCCCTGCCCATAACGTAAACTACAGCAGCTAGCTAGAGCCTCCAAGTGCTCCATCAGCAGTTGGAGCACTGCTGACACAGGTGATGCAGGATCAAGGCAGCTCCATTCACTGCACCACTGAGGACTTCTCTGGTTTTGCAGAGACCATTGGGTGTAAGATGACACTTGAAGTTCTTCACGCTACCACAGTAACATAGAAAGGCTGTAAGTCTCATAGAGTCTTTGGAAAGCTTGACTCTGAAGCCAGGGGTGAGGGCAGTCAGGCATTGGAACAGGATGTCCTCAGAGGTTATGGACTCTCCATCCTTGGAGAAGTTGAAAACTTGATGGAACTCTGAGCAATCTGCTCTAGCCATACCTTCTTTGAGCAGGCAACTGGACTAGGTGACCTCCAGAAGTCCCTTCCAACTTGAATTATTCTATGATTTTATGGTCTTGGGAGAAATTCCCTCTCCACTGGGTCATCTTGAATATATATAGAGATTAGATTATTTGCAGATAGCTAATAAAAGATGCTTGTATTGTCTTATTTATTGGAAAAACAGTTGATTTCTTGTAACTGTAACTCTCAACAACCTATCTATTTCATCTGGCCCCACTGAGGAGCTTATAGAGGTGTCTAAGAAGCAGTACCCATATATATTGTTTAATTTAAACTCCATGTTGCAGAACCCCTGCAGGATGGTGCTAGCTTTTCCAATTTTCTCTTTACTGTGGCATGCAAGTGTTTATGTCCTATTCTATCTAACACAACAAGCAAAACAGCAAATGAGTTTCTGAAGAAATTCTTGGCTTTTTAACAAGAGTAGTCAGACTGGAAATGCTTTAGAGCATACAGTGAAAATTATTTGGAGTCCAAGACCATTATGAGAATCAATGACACAGCTTTGAAAGCATGTTGGTTTTTTTGGACCTGCATATTCTTTATATCAGTTTCAGTAAACTTTCCAATTCCCTTAAATACATGAAAGAGCAAGATATTTGTGGTGCATTACTTCAGTGGGATTACATCCAGGATAATGTTGTCCATCTTTCCCTGTCAGCTGGGAAATATCTCAAACCAAGACCCCAATTAAGTATACAGTATTCATGAGCTGTGTCTGCATTGTTTACAGGATGGCACTTCATTAATAAACACAATTCCATATTGCATGGTTAATGACAATCAACATAATTACCATAACCTGGGTAGACGATTGCTTCTGAGTTACAATGAAACGTTTTACGAAAAAAAAATTCTACTCCAAGACTTGAGATAATAGCTTTAATGGAACATTACTCTTTGTTTTTGTCCCCAACCTCCAGTAAGTACTTTTAAGGCAATTCACCTCAAATGTGCAATTTAGAAGATCATAATTAGCAAAGTGGAGGACTGGAAGTCTAGAATTGATTCAGATGCTACCTTTAATACACACAGGTGTCTCTGGATCATCCTTATTACAGTAGCATTATCAAAATACGGAGAAAAGTGTGTGTGTTAAATGTGTGTGTACAAATGTATGTATGTGTGTATAAATGTATGTATGTGTGTATGCATGTAAGTACACAACCACACCAGGCTTATATGTGCAATAGCAGGACCAAATCCCTGTGTTCTACCTCATTTAAAAAAGAAAAAAAAAGTAAATTATTTAGTTATTACTAAAGGTCCTTCAGTATCACTCTAACGGGAGTCTGACAGCTGCAGCCTGGTTTTTGGCAGCAAAAACAAAGGGAAATTACTGGCTACTGCATGCAGATACACAGTCATGGCAAGATTTATAGGGCATAAAATGGTGTAGCCCCATTGATATGAAGAGCACTTCCTTTCTTTGGTCACATTTTTGTGCTGCCAAGGAAGGCAGGAGCACCATAATCCCCTCACCTAGCAATTCCACCGTGTACAGGGACTTCACCACCAGGCAGCTTGACCCTGGGACTGCCCTGTGCTCGCCCAGGCTCTTCTCTCTCTGCTCATGTGTCTCACGGATCTGTTTCACTCACCCAATTTTGCCAGAACTATTCACAGGTTTTAACTTTAATTGCTAAGTTATTTCCCAAACTGCACACAAACACACACATTTCATTTTAGATACTGAGATCCAAAGTTTACTCAGCCTTTTCATTGCTTGTTTCACTTTACAAAACAAATGATCTTTCCTGAAACCCTTTTCCCATTCTTTCCCCCTCAAATAATCTTCATGCTCCCCTAATTGCTCCTTGTTGCAGACAAGCAACCCTTAATCTCTGAGACGTCCAGAACTAGTATTAAGCACTAAACCAATGCCAAAATAAAAGTTCTATATGCTTTTTTTTTTTTTTTTAAATTATTAATTCATGGAAATTCAGGCTAGATTCCCCTTTTTGCTTTAGTCAGCGTAGGGTTCACTTGAGAATGATTCATGGTATGTTTTCAGAATATACCATGAATGACAAGCTAAAATCTTTCATCTCTTGTTTGTACACAGTTACTACAGCTTGTCAATAAGCAATTTGGATTTTGCCCAGTTCTTGCAATGAAATGCTGAAACTTCTTGTTTGAGCGAAAAATATTTGCCCTATACAAATAATGATATATTAATTACATAAGGATTCTGAGCATGCTCCTTTTGATTACATTAATTTCCTTCCACAGCTTAAGGATATTTTTTTCTTATCTACATATCATACATCTATTATAATTTCTTCTTTATTGAGTCACCACCGAACAAAGCTATCTTTTGGGTTTATTGTTCGATAATACTTTGTAAGCATTTTCATTTCCCCATTTCTTGAACATATGCAGCGGAAACAAAGTTAATGATCTTTCTTAATTTTCTTGTCAGATCACTCAGGATGTTCATCATGAGAAAATACAGGAGAGGAAGCGTATGTTCTGCTTTGGGCAAATTTTTACTGTGGACAGTCCATGAAGAGATACAGAGAACAAAACACAACCCAAAACAAGAAAAAAGCAAGATTTCAGTTTGGAGAAAGCGACGTCCAATGTGGAGAGACAGGTTTGGGAATAATTAGTATAGAGACAATATTTAAAACATGTTTTCATATGCAATTGCTCAAACTGGATGTGCAAGCAGAAAAAGGGTAGGAGGCTAGGGAAAAAAAAAAACGCACAATGCACTGGTTAGATTTTGGAAGCAAGGTAGCGGCATCACCGTGCCATTTGCCTGGGATTTAATGTCTCTGGTTTCTCAGCAGAACTAATTAGCCGAGTGAGCACCGTCAGGAAGGGAGCTGTGCTCCGTGCAGCTGATTCTGAGTCAGCACTGGTACATCACGCTCCGTTGTGCTTTATAGACACACGGGAGACGTCTGAAGAAATATCTGAGGAATTCCCTTAGAGAATCTCTGGCTGAAAGCAAATGATAAAGAAGATGATGCTCTACCAAAGAGGAAAATAAAGGAACAGTCTAGAAGGAAGGCACAGCACCTACATGGAGCAAAACCACTGAATCCCTCCTCAGATTAAAAACAAGGTTATGTTTAGCAACTCTGATGGGTGGTACTTGTTCATTAGTGCCAGATACAAATATATAACAGCTGTGTGTTCCAGTTCAGTGGAGAATAGGAAGAGAAACAGGCTGAAAAGTGTTCATTCTGAGGGTAAAACATGCAGCTGTCTCATTCACTTAGTAGCTAGTCAATGCTCAAGAAACTTTTGAGTGACCAAGATGAACATCCATGGAGAACCAAGGGTCTGTCAAGAAAGTGCTGTGTGGCCAGTCAGTGACTCTGACTCTGTCAGTGACACAGAGGCTTGTGACCTGAAAATTCTTTGTTAGAATCAAGTGACACTAAATCTTAAGGAAAAAAAGAAAATAAGAAAAGAAGAGGTTGATAGGATTGTATTGGCAGTCTCAACCCTCTGTATTGCAGGCAACAAGGCAAACAAAAGCCACCAAAATAAGGAATATGGAAGTCAAACTGGATGGTTCTTCCAATTGATGAGGAAGAAGCACTCCAAGCAAGATATAGCTTTTCCAGTCTGATTAAGCACCCTTTGAGAGGAAAACTAAAGGAACAATGACACCAGTTCTGTACATAAATAAGAGTCGAGACTTGGATACTGTTTTCTTAACTGCTGCTTTGCACCAGGACGTGTTGGTTCCTTATGATCCCGGTAAGAAAGCTACTCAGACTCTGACAAATTCTGTTTAAAATGCTTTTTATTAGCGTCAACATTACAGAGAAAGAGAGGGTAGTATAGGTAACGTTATGTCCTTTCAGATGCTGGTAAAGCTGAATTGTGCAGCTTCAGACAGGTCTCCAGATCCCATCCATGGGGGAGTTAACCACTTATTTTTTGCTAATTCGAGTTCTTAAAGGATTTTCTTAAAAGAAAACAACTCTATTTATCATTTCTACTGCCAGATGGAAAGGATGTTCACATGAGAACTTGTTGCTGCAGTTTTGGATAAAAGCAAGGACGTGCAGCAGGTAGCCAGCATGGGCCAGAAGACACTGCTGTAGTGCAGCATGCCTGCTCGGGTTAACTGCTGTGTGGATCACTCACACCTCAATGTACGATGGTCTTCTGCTCGTGCACACGGTGTCTGCTTGCTGCATCTGATTTCTGCAACTCAATAGCTGGGTTTAGCATTTCTGTTTCCATGTCTTTTATGAGCAAATCAGTTGAAACGCAACCACAAATAAAAAATAATGCAATTGCATGTTAAATAGAGCAGGTATTGGCCTAAGTCAAGCTTACAGTTCACTCAGCAGAGTGATGTATTCGGCACATGTGGAGGAAGAACTATAACTGAACCATAAAGGTTAGAGAGGTCAAACCTCTGAAACAGGGTTGCTGGCAGGTTTGGATGCTTCTCTCTGGAGACCCTTTAATAAAAAGCCTTGTATATTGGTCTACTCATGCAGCGACAGACATAAATATGCCAAGTGAAATGCAAGCTAATTAGAAAGCACTTATTCTAGTCCTCCAGAGTGTATTAAGATGAAGAGTTTCACTTTCAGGCTACAACTTACTCCTTTCATATTCAGTCCCATTCTTTTCCTGTTGTACTGCTAAGATTTTCTTCACTCAGTGACGAGGCAGTACATCTAGCAGGCTTTTCAATGTAGATTTCTTTTTGTGGTTCTTCTGAGTGGAAGAAGGCGTTGTCTGGGGGGAATCAGTCACAAAAGTCCTTAAGGAAGTGTGGCATCAGCTTCTTTGTCCATCCCATCAATTATCCCTTGCTCCCTTTCCCATAAGCAAACATACAAGTCTCTTTAAAACTCAGAACTGGTGGAACTGAGCTACTTCCAACTGGGACTATGAGATTTATTAGATTCAGAACTGGTATTAAATATCTACTGGTGCTACATACTGCTCCCCAGTGGGATAACATAGCTCTGACTCCTCTATTGCTATGTTAAGACTATTCAGTAAATTCGCTTGGTGAATTTGCTGAAGCAAATAATGTAAAGAGATGAAGTACATTTATTTAATGGCAGGCAAGTTATTTGAAGATAGGATGGTGAGATTGTTCAAAACTGAACAAACAAGAGGAAGTTAAATGAAATTACAGTCTATCTTGACATTCTTTGACATTTTTGAGATAAAAAATTAACTTCTCAAGTCCTTATAATAAAACCATCCTCTTCAACAGCATTATTCTTACCTGTGGTTCAGTTACTGGAGTGATACTTTACTTTTGGTGGTGACCACAACTTAAGTCTAAGATAGACTTGCTTGAGCTATTCCTTACAAGTGAAAATATTGGCTCCATTGAAAAGGGCTGGCATTTCATTGCAGCTGCAGGCGGAAAATGGATTGTTTGTGCACTGATCCTATTTCTCTTTATCTGTACTTACAACCAATGACCTCATCTCTCTTTGAACACCACCAGTTAGGGAAGTAGAAAGTAGCCTAGAATCAAGCTGGACTGTTTGAATCTTAAACTTTCATATTTTCAAATTTGGTGAACTGGAGAGGGGCTCTGACCTTTTAGCTACTGTCGATGGTTACCTGGCTAGAATTTGGCTGGAGTTAGAGCTAGAGCTGTTGGAGAGAGGCTGTTTCCACAAGAGAGTAGCCTTTGATCTGGACAGTCTTTGGACTGGGTTTTAGGTGAACACTGGGATGGGCTACTTGGATGTATTTAAGTCCCAGACTGGCAGGGTATGAGATGGAGGTTAAGTTTATTATTTTACTTTCACACATTGAAGGCCAAAGGCTGTGTCTGTACATAGAAGGACAGGGTAAACTAGGTCTGGGATAGCTTCATTTCACTGGGTTTATGCACAGCACTACTTTGGTTGGCTGAGGTTGTTGTGCAAGGTAGGTTTTGATACCTGACATTAGAAAACTCCTGAGTTGGGTTGGTATAGTTTACTGTTACAAAATAGGTTGCAGAGGGCTCTGGTAGGAAGTTTTCCTGCCCCAAAATGACCAGTAAGGTAATGGGGGAAGGGACACAAGCCCTAGGTCAGGGATAGGGGTGATGCAGGAGTCACTGCATTGCTCGTGAGACCAGGATTTTGGGACCAATGCCCAAATCTCTCACTCTCTTGCCAGGCTCCTGGGATTGCTGCCGCTCTGGGGTCTGGCCTTGAGCTGGAAAGCAGGGGATAAATGAGGGAAAGCAATAGCTTGTATATGTCACTAAATCTTTACTCCTTATTCCTCTATTATAGGGGATATTTGGCAATTCCACAGCCAGGGATGGGCAGCGAGAAAGGTCTGTGGGTCTGCTTTTTCTGACATGTAGCATAATGGCCACAGCTAGAGGTAGGACAGGACCACAGTCTGACAGACTTCTCAGCTTGCTGGCTGACATATCTTGCTCACATTCCCAGAACTAAACTAGTTGCCAGATTTGGGGTGTATTTGAGGATTAAGTTTTTCCTTCATGTCAGATTGGCAGAGGCTGAGCAGCTTTTGCTTTCCTGCAGGTCACAGTGCAGGGTCCATCTGCTAAAAATTCTCCAGGGATGTTTCAGCTAATGGCAGTGCTGTGCATCTCTTCTGTTCTCTTTAAAGTCATGCCATGGTGTAATTTTTAAGGCTTTTTGCCTTTTGTACTAATGGTCTTGCAATTGTTACATGGTCTCAGAGACTTGCTTTATGGTACGAGATATAGGTGGGGGTGCAGGTACACTGAGGATCCATCTAAGCCTAATGTCGATGCCATCACAATGTGATCACGGGGAGCAGAAGTCAATGACCCAGAGGCTCCTTTCCAGTCCCACCTTCTGCCTCACCCACTGCGAGCTCAGGCAACTCGTGTCCCCCTTTCTGTCTCACTTTCCTGTTTCTCTGCCGCTCTTCAATTTTCTTTTCTTTAGATATGTGTTTCTCTATCTGCTTATGAGACTACTTTACAGTCTAAGCAGAATATTTGCAAAATAAGTGATTACGTTTAATGACGCCATCCTTTGAAACTATACCATTCTGGTAATTCTCACTCATATCTTTCAATTCTTGCATTAGCTTTGGAGCCAATATTTCCACAAACTGCTGGAGTTGGAGATGAATGCTTCATAAAGCTTGGAAGTTGTGATTATATGTTTCCAGATGAAACACGGCATTGTGTCAAACGTTAATCACTTGAAGGCAGCAGCCATTTAAATTGGGTCAAAACCAGTGAATCAATGTGAGCAGAGAGATTGTTAGTGAAAATAATGTGATTTTTATCTTCAAAATCTCATGAACCACTGAGCCTACAGGACAAACTGCTGAACATCTTTACAAGGCTGGACTGGATGATTAGCCTTCTAGTGGCATGTAGGATTGATTTCTGTTCTTGGTGATCCCAAATCATCAATAGTCAATGGCTTTTAAAGTCAGGCAAACACACAGGCCTTTTTCTGGGCAAGACAGGATGTTTTCTGCATCTCAAGTGTCTTGAACCACTTACTGGATATCATCCAGCCCTGGTGAAATAAGGACTAGCCAGCAGGAGTAAACAGAATTTTAAATAAAAAGGTTTTGTTCTCCTGGTGTGGGAGAGTAAGAAATGGAGACGTAGCTATATAAGAGAAATTGTCCGCATGAGGCTCTCTTTCCAAAGGCTTACATGGGGAGTGTAAAGCTCCTCTTAAACATGCACTTCTCAGGCGATGGCACTTGTGGCACACTGTGCACACAGTCTTCAGTTTTAATAGCAGCTGCTTGGGTAAAAGGAGGTTCTGTTGCCTGATTTTCTAATCCTGTCTGCATTGTTTTTAGAAACATCCTTTCTGTGCAAAGCCCTGGGGAAGAAAGTAAATTCTTTTCTGTTTTTGACTGCCTGGGATTTGCGAACACTAGAAACAGGCCAAAGCCTTGATGATATTCTTGCCATTTCAAAGTCGGCTAAGCTAAAAGTCAAATACTGCCTAATGACAGAGAAAGAAAAGATTATGGCTAGTATTCTACTCCAGATGCATGAGACCTCATGGCTTCTTTGTCCCCTTGACCCAGCCTGTAGGCTGTACACATTCTGTGGGAGAAGATTTAGTGCAACTCAAAAATTAAAGAGCAGTGACTTTATGATTAACAAACGTGTGATGAAAACGAAAAAATTGTTTCAAGAGATGAGTAAGAAAAGTCCCTATTCTTTCCCCATCCACCCTTCTTTTGCTTTTCTAGTACCCTCTTTCCTCTATTAAAAGATAGAGTTAAAAAAAAAAAGAGTAAAAGCTGCCCATTTTAATTGTTTCTTTGTCTGTCATTTTCTCTGTTTTCTCCAAAGCTTTACTGACTCATATTCTTTCGTTTCTACTCAAGGGTCTTTTTCTGGTTTCTCATGTGCCCCCCATCCTTCATAGACTAGCCCTTCATTTTGCACCTTGTCTTAGTCTGTTCCTCTTTTTCTTTCTAAACCTATTTATTGAGACTGCTGCCAACTTAAGTCAAGGCTACTGGCAGAGGGCAGGACCTGGCTTTGCTCCAGAGATGAGCTCTTCAAGGAACGAACAATTTGGGAAGTCAGTAGGCTTCAGTAATCTGCACTATGCCCTTGAAGACAGTGTTGAGGTTCATTAGTGTCTAATGCAATAAGCACGAACACAGTGATAATGTGTCACTGGAGCAATGATCTCAGAGCATTGACCAATGGAAGTCTTAAGTAATTCCATTAATATTCACAGAATCATACTGTCTACATCAGTGCTTGCAAAGATATCCACTGCCCCTTTCAATCAGGAGATGACCTCTGCAAATACTGAACCTGATTCACAGCTATTTTTACTGAAGTTTTGCACCGGCAGAAATTCACTCATCTCAGTGGAGATCGGCCAAGTTTAGGGATATAAATGAGACCAGGAGTAGCGAACCTAGCCCTTATATTTTCTCTGAGTGCTTTCCAAAGCCTTCAGTTGTATTTTGAGAGTCTCTGCTTTTCCGTTCAAATTCAATTATTCATGTTTGACAGAACCTGGTCTGGCGCTATTGTGCTTTAAAAACTGGAAACTCCTCGGAGGTATAATACAGAAAAAAATAAAACCCACTATTGTCCTTGAAGGGAACACTGCGAGGCTGCTGATTCTGTTCTTTCAAGTAGACTGATAGTTTTTTGTCCTATTGTGTCAGTTCATGGTCGCTGAATGTATTCTAAAACATCTCAATTACTTTCTATTTTACAGACATTTTTATTAGATCTATAATCTCATGCCTCATATCCTCAGTGTCCTCAGTGCTCTGCCATTGCTAAACAATTATCAGGAGGATGTATTTTCTCTCTGATGGATTCTAAGCTTTTCTTCCAGAGGCTAGATTTTATTACGGATTTTATGTCAGGACAGCAGAGGCTCATTGTTTCTTCTTAATTGTTCCCACTAGAAACCAAAAACATAAATAGAGAAAGAAGACCTGGAGTGTTAATCCAGGCAAGAGAGAGAGCAGGTTTTGATGTCCAACATTCTCATAAAAATTCATGTTCCTGCTGACCTCCTTCTTGTTGATTCATGGCAGATAAACAGAACACCTCCCTCTTTTTTCCTCTGTTATGATGCATCAGAGAGAGACCAGGCTCATCTCTTACACAGCCCCTTTATTGCAGAATAACAGGCTACAGGATGGCAGATAATTTTGCAAGATTTCATATTTTGGCTGTTCTTTCTGCCCATGCCTATTACCTTGTCCTCTTCATATACTGGCAAATGTCATCCACCTTAGGTGGTCTTAACCCCTCAAAAGATCACAAATCTCCAGAATAGGATAATTCCAGAATAGGATAATTTAGACCTGTTCATTGTGCTCTACATTTTCCACAGAAAAAAAAACCCACAAGAACATATTCCCAGCTTTAAAATAAAGGTGTGAAATTCAGTAATTAACTTTCTAAGCAATATTAATTTGTTTTGGGTTTGCATGACAAAGTTTGGGTGGCACAGAGGCTACAGGAATGGCTTCTTGTGAGAAGCTGTAAGAAGCTTCCCCCACGTCTGATAGAGCCAATGCCAGCCAGCTCCAAGAGGGACTCGCCTCTGGCCAAGGCTGAGCCCATCAGCGATGGTGGTAGCGCCTCTGCAATAACAAATTTAAGAAGGGGAAAAAGCCCTGCACAGCAGCAGCCAGAAGAGAGGAGTGAGAATATGTGAGAGCAACAGCTCTGCAGACACCAAAGTCAGTGAAGAAGGAGGGGCATGAGATGCTCCAGGTGCCAGAGCAGAGATCTGCAGGTGGATACCTGAAGCAGCCTGTGACCCCGTGGGAAGCCCATGCTGGAGCAGACTCCTGGCAGGACCAGTGGAACCCATGGAGAGAGGAGTCCATGCTGGAGCAGGTTTTCTGGCAGGAATTGTGACCCCATGGGGAACCCATGCTCAAGCAGTCTGCTCCTGAAGGGCTACACCCTATGAAAAGGAGCCACGCTGGAGCAGTTTGTGAAGAACTGCAGCCCATGGGAAGGACTCACGTTGAAGTTCATGGAGGACTATCTTCCATGGGAGGGACTCCATGCTGGAGCAGGGGAAGAGTGTGAGGAGTCCTCTCCCTGAGGAGGAAGGAGCAGCAGAAACAACATTTGATGAACTGATCACAACCCCCATTCCCTGTTTCCCTGCACCGCTCGTGGGGAGGAGGTACAGGTTTAGGGAGTGAAGTTGATCCTGGGAAGAAGGGAGGGGTGGGGAGAAGGTGTTTTGAGATTTAGTTTTTTATTTTTTGTTACCCTACTCTGACTGGATTGGTAATACATTATATTAATTTTCCCCAAGTCAAGTCTGTTTTGCCCATGATGGTAATTGCTGAGTGATGTCTCTGTCCTTATCTTGACCCATGAGCCTTTTCTTATATTTTCTCTCCCTTATCCAGCTGAGGAGGTGGAGTGACAGAGTGGCTTTGGTGGGCACCTGGTGTCCACCCAGGGTCAACCCACCACATAAGTCTAACCTCCCATTGCAGCCTTCACTTTATATTCTTCTTAAGACTGTATTTGAAAATGGGGATCCTGAAAATATGGCAGGAAAAAAATATATCTCCTTCAGTCATCGCAGTAGCAGTGTCACACATACATAAGACTTCTTAGGAGCATTGCACATGACATATTTCATTCATATAGTGGGCACTTTCAAATAGATATTTTAAGGACTACATGTATTAATGAACTAAATGGACAGTATATGAAGGAATCAGGCCAGACGTCTCAGTTTCAGTATTTGGGAGATGTCCTACCAGCTGGCTGCTATGAAGTAGCCAACTTGCCAAGACTACAGACTGCTGACATACTTTGGGATCAAAGGAGAAGATGGAGAACGTGGAAGACAACAAAAGTTCGAGAAATTAAATGGCACAATAGACTTTCTTAATATAGTTCCAGTGGGTCCTTACTCAAACATGTAAGAGAGTAGTGTTAGGTTTTTCACTAAAAGGCTAATCACTACAACGATTTTTCTGATTTTGGTGAAAAAATGTTGGGTTTATGTCTGCAAAAGTCCCACAATTTGAGGCTACTGCTACCAAGTCTATTTTTTATTTATTGATTCTTTCATTCGGAGTGCCTTCTTCCCTTCCCTACAGGTGGTAGCCTCTGTTGGGGTCACTCACATATGCATATTCTCTCCCATCCTAACGCAGAGCCCATTTTGCTGATGTCTGCATGGTGCAATACCTTTCACAGGTAAGATGTAGGGTCCTTCCCACCAGCCAGAGAAACTGGCTTTTATCTACTTAGGGTGCAGGAGAGAAGTTGGGCCAGCTCCTCCATTAACCATCTATCTCCCCAGTAAAACACTGAGAGGCTTCATTCTTGCCCGGTAACAAACTTGAGAAGGAGATAAGTATTCAAGGTCAATAGTAATATATTTCATGTTTCAAATTCACTGGAGTTTTTTTTCCACCCAATTTCTTGCAAGGGCTGGCAACTGCCTACTTCCCAATTCTGGCAGCTGCCTGTGTGTAAAAAAATCCATGTCTTCATAAGAAAGAAGCTGACAACCGTATGTTTGAAGTGCCCAAGCCTGATGAGAGCTAGCCTTCAGCTTTAGATGACTACAGGTATGTTGTGGGTTTTCCAGTATTGTTTCTTGTAAAGAATAACACAGTTGCAGCTAGCTCCATTCCCTGTATTTTGCACGCCTGCTCTGCCTTCTGTCCGGATCTACCCAGGGTTTAGGATTCTTTACTTTGAGGGTGACAGAGCACTGGAGCAAGCTGCCCAGAGAGGTTGTGGTGTCTCCTTCTCCAGAGATATTCAAAATCCACCTGGATACGTTCCCGTCCGGCCTGCTCTAAGTGAACCTGCTTTGGCAGGAGGGTTGGACTAGATGATCTCCAAAGGTCCTCCCTTCCAACCCCTACCATTCTGTGATTCTGTGATTTGCAAAGGGCAAACTATGAGCACAGAGTGAGTTTCCAACCAAACAGCACAATGCTTATACAACGTAGCTTGCTGTGAGTTGTGCTTCTCTCTGCATTTAGTGGCTGAGTCTCTTAATTTTCCTTTTACGTTGAAGACCTGTTTGATTTGTTGTCTCTCTCATAAAACCAATATTGTGCAAGTCCCTGGAGCTTGATTCTGACGCGTATCTCTGACCATGTGTGCAGCTGGCTCTGCCTGGTCCCGTCCCTGAGCTGGGTTTGCATGAAGCAGCTCTGTTTATCCTGGAGCTGGGAGCCTACCAAGTATTGGCAGGACAATATTTGCCATACAATTGTGAGGGAAAAGGAACCATGAAGCGAGAAGAGATGATTTAACAGATATGTTCAGTAAATCAGGGCCCTGAGGGCACCATCAGACCTGACTGTCCCTGATCCCTCCCCGGGCTCCCCCCACCCAGCCTACAGGCCAGGACCCCACATCAGCCCCCCTGGACCATCAGCTCCTGCCCCAGCCACGCTGCAGCAGGACCAGTCTCCAGCTCCCCACAGCCCTGCCCGTCCTGTCCCCATCCCCAGACAGGTGCCCAATGCCAGGACTGAGGCTGCCCCAGTGTCTCCCAGCCTCCCTGCTCCCCTGGCCCGCTGGGTGCCCAAGCAGCAGCAGCTCTGGTTCTTCATCTGGAGATGTGGGAGCTACAGGGCATGGTGCTAGGAAGAATTACTGGGTTAAAAACTGAGAATGCCAGAGACAGGCTGTCAGGAAAAATCAAGACATTCATAAGAGACTAAGCATATGGCTACTAGGTCTGTACTATGTTTCACTTCACCTTCACAGAATTACCCCCTCTCCCTCTGAGACTGGCAGGGACTGGGTTAGTGTTACACAGGGGAGCTCAGATCGATGCAACAGCCACAATATTCTCAGTCGCAATATGCCGACCGGCAACTTCACAGACGAAATTGATTATTCTTGCTGTCAGCCCCCTTCTGCTCTATTAAAATTCAATTTTATGGTGCAACATTCCCTATGGACATGTTTTGTCATTTGTTTCCAAGACATACGGGAAGCACGTATGTGCTTCTAGCAAATGCTGAAACCTAAGATAAATAGCTTATAAATTAGCAGCAGAAGGCTAGAGTATAATAAACTGCTTACTTTTTTTTACCATGTAATATGTGACCATTTGTAACAGTCTTAAAGCCCCATTATATACTCATCTATTAAATACCATTCTGTGCACCAAACCTTTTAGTTCCACTGTATGCAAGTGGTAGTGAGCCTTTTGTTTGTTTGTTTGTTAGTTTTTAGGACCGCTAAAAGCACCAGCAGTAAATGAAGCCCAAGGTGACCAAGGTCCTGATCCTGCAAGTTCCTAAGCGTTGCCACTTCCCATTACCATCAAGATGTGTGGTCAGAGCACTGTGAAATCTCTCAAGCAGTGCCACTTTGGAGAACAGGGGCTGAAAGAGCCTTAAACTTTGCAGCAATTCAAGGGAAGTCTGTCTCATCAAGCTGTGGGAATCATTGATGCTATTTTGACTGTTACACCTCAGCTTCCTGTTACACCTCTCCCTCCATATGAGGGAGACAACACAGTCATTGCATTGAAAATGTCTTAGCATCAAGGGACATTTATTTTTCAGAACAGATTCATGAAAGAGGGTTAAATCATCCACCTGTTTCTGGAATTATCTACACTGCCTACCTTTTGTGATGTTTCTAATCAGGCATGGGTTTGATTTTCATCTGTGAGCTCAGACAGGCAGACTTGGAATAGTGTATCTGTAGATTTCCATCCTCTCCTAACACAGATCTTTGCAGAGCAGATTAGAGCTGTGTAACATGGCTGTCAGCTTTAACGTGACAGCTCAGTTCTCCTGCATTTATTCTAAAAACAGTGCCACTGGTGCATTTCCTACAGTTCCTAGGTTTGATTATACTGGCTATACACCTCCTATACATTTCGATGTCTTTAGTGATTCCCAAGCACACTATACAACTTTCTGAACCCCAGTTTTCTTCTTTAAAAGAATTAAATCTCATCATGCAGCAGGATGCTTAACATCTTCTACTGAATAATAGTGATGCATGTTTGAGTTTGCAGTTCAGATTGGCCATTTTTATCCAAGCCTCCTGAATGTTTGCTGTATTTTACTTACTCTATTATTTTAAAGCCTAATCATGGGGATTATTTCTTCATTTAGTAGCTTCAGTAATCTGGCAGTCTTTACATGAGTCTAATGAAAAATATCCAACCATAAAACCATGTCCATTTTTTCCCCAACTGTATCAATGAGTCAGTAAAAGAGATTGCTCCTTCTTACATATCCTTGCTTAGTCAAGGACAGATAATTGTTGGTGCTACCGCTCTTTCCCACTGAAGCACAGCCTAGTTTATATCAGCACCTATGCATAGAGTACTTGCCTGTGTGCAATGTTTATTAACTCATCATAAATTCAGCAAAAACCTGAATAAGATGGTAACTCATGCAACATTTTCCATTACAATTTTGAAAGCTTATCGTGAGTGGTGCTGGCTTATTTTGTCTGTCCTTAATTCCAATAATCCAATAAATCTAAAATACTTGCATAACGTGCTTTAAGTACTTCAAACAGCCAATTAACTGTTTTCTACAAGAAAACCCATAGAGAAATAAAATATCTCCCATGAAAAGCAATGGTCAGCCCTGAAGTGGTGAGGCAGTTGGACAAGATGATCGTTGTAGGTCCCTTCCAACTCCTTCTCTCCTCTCCTCTCCTCTCCTCTCCTCTCCTCTCCTCTCCTCTCCTCTCCTCTCCTCTCCTCTCCTCTCCTCTCCTCTCCTCTCCTCTCCCTTCTTTCTTACTACTTTTGGTAAAAGTTTCTTTGTTTCATATATTGTTCCTGTGCTATTCCTTTTTTTCTCCTCTTGCATGAATGCAAACACCCGTTCATGCTCAATGAATGAGCAGATCCATCTCTGACAGGCAGTGTCTCTAGATGTCCACTACCATGACCGTAATGACTACAGTGCCTGAAGAGGATTATAACATAAAAGTATAAGAGTGTCTTATTATTGTATGTTTGGACATCACTTTAGTTACTGAAAATTATTTGAATTCAGCTAGCAAATTTTTGTTTATAAACGGGAAGGGTGTTAGTCTATCATGCTCCTCTGAGCTTGATTTAGAACTGAGCAGGGAAAATATTTACTTCATTTGATATGAAGTACCAAAAATAATTAATTTATTGGCTTTCATCAAAAAATGGTAATTTAAACTCCTAGCTGTGATTTTTTTCCTTATTTTATCATTCAGGCTGCTTCAACCTCAATTCCTGAGGAGGCAATATTTCCATAAAAGGACACCATAGCTGAATATTTATTGCTTCATTCTCATTAAAATCTTTTTAAAGTAGTGGAATGACTACTAATTTTATTTTATTGGTTTGTTATTGGTTTTCAGCTTGGCAATGAGCTCCTACATCAGCAGCTGCCTGTGTTTCAAAAATCCATTCTTCGGACATGTTCTGCACCTTCTCCAAAGGCAGCCGGAATAATCAGCCTGATGGATGCAAAGAAAGATCTGGGAGAACAAATGGACAATGAAAACAAAAATAGAAAAAAAAAAAGTTCATAAAGTGTAATCCAGTCTTCAGTTTCAAGTCTATTCCTTTACAAACATGGAGCATAATCCCGTATCAGCTGTTGTACTGGGCTGCATCACAGTAGTCCCAGGTTTCCCCAAAGAACGAGCACAGGCAGACGTACATGGCATGTTCCTGGATGTGCTAATGAAAGAGCTCTAGGGGAAAACTCAAAAGAGACTAACAGACTCAGGTAAGTTAAAAAATATTCTAGTAGACCTATTAGATACATTCAATCTAAGTAGCAAGAATACTAAGTAATAGCAACTTTGTCTATAATGAGTAAAGAAAGAAGAGATGGTGCTTTGACATTAAAGACAGCAGCAAAGTCATCCATGAGAATGATACAGTATCAAGACAAGATATTCGTATCATCTTAAAGGGAAAAAAGTGGGCATAAACATTCAAGTTAGATAAAACCACTCATTTTCTGTACTTTTAGCTCTATGATTCAGTGCAGAATTTTTCAGCATGGGGAACTGCATCAGCAAAGGTAAATCACCTTGGGAAATAATATGTTTGCTTTATATCATTCAAGGGTCTCACGGATGGAAATATTTGACATGGTTATGATTTAGCAGTAATTCAAAATTTATTAATGATTTAAGGTAGATCAAAAGGTTGAATTTTAGCAGCACTTAATCATTAACAGATTTAAGGATTTACAAAATGATTTAACAAAATAACTGAACAGTCACTTAAGTACAGATTCGAAAATGACTTAAGTACAGATTCATACTAACTTACTATAAGGTATCCCAAATCAATACACATGCATATGAGAACAAACACACACCACTTGAGGGGTCACACACACACCCAAACCCAAGTTTTTAACTGCCATGACCAAAAGGTCCCTTCGCAGCGGGAAACTCCAGTGAGCTGACGGGTGCCCATTTTGAATCCTTACGCGCGCACAGACAAACAGACAGAAGGTATTTGGATCTAGTAAAGTATAAGATCACCCACACTCGTAAGAGCTAATGTGTAAATTAGAGACATGTAGACAGATGGAGAGGTGGATGAAATAGAGGCTAGCCCATAGTTAAAATTTCCCTCTGAGAGGGCTGACTCGTCCTGGCCTTCCAGTCCTTGAGATGTCAGCCTAAGCGGTGTCCCAACTCAGGGGAGATGCTGGTCACAGCCCACTGTGATCCGGGGGAGCTCAAAGGGTCTTGCTAGAATCGCTGCTTATAGGGTCAGAGATAACTGACTTTTGTCACGTAATTTTCCACTCCAGCCCAACTTGGACAACAGGATATTCTGGTACTTCCCATGAGTTGCACAAGCCCAGAACTTGCTAGATCTTGAAGCTCTGGTATCACCAATCTCTTTGGGCCACGATCCATATATTCTCAGGAGTGATCAATTACTGTTACTGTTCTCAAGTGACAAGAGTCATGGGAGCCAGGTACGCTAAGGGATTGCCATAGTGTTCTGGTCCGTTACCCTTCACCTTTTTTGCTTCTTTTTGTGTTGGACCATTATGTGTCACAGGCAATGTTCTGGTCCATTGTACTGTTACGTGGCCCAGGTTGAGGGGGAAATCATGTCAAGCACTGAGTAACCTAAAGGTGGGGAGAGGGTTGCACCACCACAAAGGGCTACACATACTTGCTTCTAGGAAGATTATTTTGGCAGAAAAGAAATACACAATAAAATGACAAAGCCACCAAAAACCTAAGAGCCAGGGCGCTATGCTTAATAGCAGCCTACATCTAGTGCTCACCTCCCTGAATGTGTTCAAATATAAAAAAATGATTCACTAAAAACCTGTATGAAAGGAACAGAAAGTGACTGAAAGAAGCTATCCAGGAAGAACTGTTGTATTCACAGGCTGAACTCCTTACTGTTTTGAAATCACAACATTAATTAAGACATTTAGGATTCCACAAGTGCAATTTTATTGGTATTTTTTAATACATGTCTAGCATCTTGCAGTTTGCCACTGTTTTCTATATATGCTTATTTCATCAGCATTATATTTTAATAACTTTATGGGGAAAGCTCCCTGCATTTAATTTAATATAGAGATTTGGGGTCCAACTGTACTGTGGAAACTACATGTAAAAAAGACTCACCTTAAATGAAATGGGTTACATCTTTCACCATTGCAAGGGAGTTTCCAGCTTCCAATGGCCCAATGGAGAGTTTGTTTGCCCTAGGAAAGTGAGGGTGAAATAGCACAAATACATTATTCTTCCAATCCTTCCTATCAAACATCACTATTTGTTCTCTTTTAAGACTAGCAACCCTCTGGAGTGTTTCCAAGGGAGCAAGAGGCTGTGTAGGGAAAGAGCAGATTTCCATGGGCAGATTCATCCCGTTCCATACTAACAGTCCTGCAAAACACCTACCATCTGCAGACCAGTAGACAATATTATGGCTCACCATCCCATCAAAAGAAGCTTTCCCCCCAACAGGTTTACTCAGGAGGAGTGGGGAAGAAGGAGGCTTTACCTTTTGGTACCCCTGTCCATGCTGTGTGCACTCCAGGTTACAGTGGTGGAGGGAGCACCCCGACATCAGATTATACTTCAGCTGGCATTTTTCCAACTTTTTTTCTCCTCTTCTAGGAGGAGCGCTGATAGTGTATGGTATCTAAAACTGCCTGGCATGATATACAGTGGTATTTGAGAAATAGTAAAGGATGTATAGACAGACACTGTGTCTGACTTTCCTCTCTTCACAGCAATGTAAATCAAGATGACCACCACTGAAATTCAGAAACACAATGGCTATAGAACTGGTGTAAGAGCACTGTCGGGCTCTCCCACGGGATCCACAGAAACAAAATGCCTAATGTGGCCACCGTGGCTATTCCTCTTCACCGGCTGTGCAGAGAAGAGGAGCCTGACCATGCTCAGTAGCGAGGTAAATCACATCACCCACTGCTCTCCTGTACTAATGGCACGGACTGACGTGCGGTGGCACGTTACACAGCCACACAGTCAAGTTGCTACTGTCCCCAGCCATCCTGACTGACAGATGCTGCCACCTCCAAGTAAGGACACCCCTCACGAATCCTCTCCTGAACTGCCATGGCTTTCAGACCAGGATGCTGAAGACTCGTGTTACCTTAGGACAGAGGGCTGAAGCCTGCAGTGGTTCAGGATCTGACCCACGGCGAGATCTGGTGGCTCTGTCTCCCAGGACGGTGACCTCTCTCAGGAGAATGAGGCAAATGGTTGGGAGCAAAACCAGGCTTAGTTGCTCAAGTTTTACTCGTGTCCACACAACTATCAGAGCCCTGAAATATCATCAGCGAAGCAGTGACTATTCTACCTTTGCAACCTTTTAATTGCGAAGGTAAACATCGCTTAATCACATTTTTAGTTGTTTTAAGCGGTACTGCCACGACACAAAACTATTACTGAGACATGCATGTTGAGTGTTTTTCATTTCACTGTCACATTTCACAGCTTAGTGGAAGACAGGAGCTAAAATAGCTGCACAGTCATCCTTGGTACTGAACCATGTGGATGGGTGTGTAGTCTATAAATACGGCTCGTCTCTGCCAAAGTTATATTTTTCTTCATTAGAAAAGGTAAAATTCCTGCTGCAGAATAGAGAATCATAAGACTTCGTGCTACTTACTTCCCAGTTAAGCTGTGTTTTGGCTAACCTGAAAATTGAGAGGTGCCTGGGCCTTGTGTCCTTGTTGGGTGACTGATGTCAAGCCGGGCAAAGGGAAGAAAACCCGTGCGTCTGTGGTGTTGGCAAATTGTGTTTTCCTTAAGTCAGACTAGAACCTACAGTGGTTTTCCAATCCATGCCGTGTTTAGCCAATATTACAGACCCGTCCCTATCACCTGCCTAGTTATGAGCACTGGAGAAACCCCCTTCGTCAATAGGGAAAACACTTCATGCATCCACCATTGACCATTCAATGCAACCCCACAGAAGAGCATTTTCCGCCGTTGACCAACAATAATTCCGAGCATTTACAAGGCATTTTTAACCCGAGAGTCTTAAATTGCTCTGCAAGGATAATAAATTCTCGGAGTACCCCTCCAAAGAAGGTGACATAGTGCTCAATTTACAAATGAGCGAAGTAAAATGTAGAGGAGTAAGATAATTGTTGAAGGTTAGATAATGAATTTTTGGCAGAGTCCAGAAAAAACCATCTAACCTTACAGCCTTTTAGATTCGTGGAAAATAGGTGTAAACTTTGTTACCAAAGCAGATTATTAGGTTTGCATTTGCTGTTCGTTTTGCACAGATGTTAACCTGCCTGTGATGACAACGGAAGACAGTGAAGAACCACTTGTTTCCAAGCAATCGTGTTACGGATTAGGACAGGACAAGGAATGACTGAAGTCTGGAAAACTTTTTTAAGTTCTGAATCACCTCTACCTTTTGAATGAAGAGCTCTAATGAGGCACCTGAGCACGTTACCGTATCCTAGTTCTGCTGGTGGCAAACGGGACACTCGATTCTGAAGAAGGATATAATAGGATGCACATGGATTGTATACACAGACGAGGCCTCAAGTGTAATGGCAAAAATTCTCTGTAGAGATGTCTCCAAGAACAGAACTGGTTTCTAAATGTGTAGACCTGTGAAGAACAGGGTATAAATACCTGGACAGATGTCAGGGTATGCATTTACAATCCAGTTCAGAGCCAGGGGATGAAGAAATAGCTTCTTCAGACTTGCAAGGAAAAATTATCTGCATAGTAAAAATACTATAAAGACTTTTGGTTATTTTATCAACCTCACTTTTATTATAAATACGCATGAAGAACTGTTGTGATTGATAGGATTTCTATTTCTGGGCTTTGCAGGGGGTTGAAAACCCTCTTCTTCAAGCAAATCAGACTGCAAATTATACCTAAGCCCTGATACATTTAATAATATACAGAGTTAAAAAAAGATCTTCTCCTGTATACTCTGCCTTGTTCTGCTCTTTTAGCACTTCAGTACCTTATGGTTTCAAGTCTGTGCTTTTAGACCTGCTTCACACCCCCAGATTCTAAATCCTATGTCATTCTTCTTCTTGACAATTTTAAATTTATTTATACAGCAAAAAGATATTTATGGTTTAACATTTTAATAATGCCGTAGTCAGATTACATTAGTGCTTCTCTGTTACATTTTGTATGAGATAGGAAAGAGTAATGAAGAGAGTATCATTGTGGGGTTTTAGGCTTATGAGCTTAATGTATTATGATACAAAAAAATGTATTATCTAACGGTCCCTTTCTCACAAAGGTGAACAAGAGCACCATAGATACAATATAAAGCAGCACTCAAACCAGGGATAACATTCCATAATTGCAAAAACGTTTTTTTTTTAATAAAAATGTAATTCATTAAAAAAAGTTTGAACTAAAGAGCTTCAGGATTCCTAATCTTGGCTGTGTGCATATTACACAGCTTGTAAGAGCAGGAATGACAAACCAAACAGAACCAAAACGTATTTCCCTGCACGATGTAATATGACCCACGAATCTGCAGCAGAGAGCTCGGCCATCTGCACAGCCTGTGTGACAGGATGCAAGAAACCACCAGTTCAGTTGGGTACAAATGGCTGGAAGGAAACCCTTCCAGTCATCCTCAAAACCGTCAGGGGGTTTCAAACATTCTTGGATCTGAGAGCGAAAACCTTTCATAAACTCCTTTGATGCTCTATCCCATGCTCTCTTTGCTACCTAGCAGGCAAGAAGACAACTTCCAACGAAAACTAGACAGACGTTACTTAGTCTGGAACGAAATCAACATTAAATGTACAGAGGAGCTCTCCTTTTGCTTTCACTCCAAATTATAATGAACTTAATTACACTGAAATATCCCCCCAAACCTCAATTATACTAAATACTAATTTCAGAAACGCCGATACTGATGTATCCCAAAAGTAACACGCTTCTCCAGACAGCCTATTACACTGAGTTTTCTTCCTCTTCGCTTGGCGGCTGCTGCCCGCAGGCCCCAGCCCGAAGGGGACGCGCCCCGCCAGGCCGGGCTACCCGGCAGAGCGGGCACTGGTCGGGGCTGGGAAGGCAGCCTGGCAGAAGATGGGAGAGCTCTCTCCTGGAGATCCGGCAAAACAGCCCTGAGGGCACCCGGGGAGGAGGGCGGCCACACCGCCGCCGCCCTCCGCTTTGAAATCCGCCCGCAGACGCAACCCCCGGGCTCGGAGGCCCGTTAGCGCCCGTCGCGCCGCTCCCAGCGGAGGCGGCTCCCCGGCACCACCCTTCACGAAGCCGTCGGGGAGCGATCGGGCTCCGGCCGCCGCCGGCGGAGGCGCGGAGCGGGCGGAGGAGCCGGGTCCCCTCCACGGGATCCCCCCGAACCCCCTCCCGCCGCCTCCCCTCAGCGGGGCGCGAGTCGCCTCACGGCTGCGCGCGCCACCGCCCGGGCAGGCGCGCCGGTTGCGCGCGCCTTACCCGGCATGCAGCGGGCGGCGGGCTCGCACCAAGATGGCGGCGCCTCTGGAGGAGTATGAGAAAGAAGCGGGTTGCGTCCCCATCCTGCACCCGGAGGTGAGGGTACCTCGCCAGGCGGCCGCCGGGCTTCGGGCGCGGCCGGCACGGCGCCCGGCTGCGGGAGGAGGAGGAGGGGGGCGAGGCGAGCGGGCGGGGTGCGCGGAGAGCGGGATGTGCGCCGCCGCTGCCGCCGCCCCCCGCCGCCGGCCGGGGTGGGCAGGGCAGGGCAGGGCCGGGCCGGGCCGCGGCAGGGAGGTGGCCGGGCGGGGAGGAGGGCAGAGGGCAGGGTGCGCTGCGGGTCCTCCTGTGGCGGCAGGCCCGGGCGCGGTCGAGGGCGGGAGGCGAGGCAGGCGGCGGGGGCCCGCACGACCTCCCCCGGCCCGGCACCGCGGCACAGGCGTCCCTGAGCAGCAGCGCAGGGTGTCCAGCCGGGCTCTGTGCCCGCCCCCGAGGGGAGGCTGCGGCCCGGCATCCCGGGAGGAAGCGGTTCGGGGAAGGGGGAATTAATGTTTCCTCTTGCGTTTTGCTGGCACTGGCCGGCGGGTCGGGCCTGGTCCCATCCAGCCCGGCGCTCCCTGGGGGGCATGGGGTTGATTTTGAAAGCAAACGGTCGGTCTTTTCCAATGTGTTGGCCAGGTGATGGGAAAAATGTTTACAGGTAACATGTAGAGGTCGTTTCGTGTCATACTTTTGCCCTTCTTTTGTGCCCCCCGTCTTTGTCAACAGCATGTGTGCGTTCTCGAGGACTAGTATAATTGTCTTGAGGACTAGTATAATTGTTTTGAAACATATTTTAAACAGTTTAGAAAATCTTTTATGTGTGGACTTGTCAGATGATACATTAAGGATTGTAAGAATTGGTATTTCAACGTATGCAAGAGATCAGTGCAGATGCCAGATTCCAGTTTTTGCTAAACAGATGGCACTATTTTTCCTGAAACATCATCATAAAGACACTTTCTTGATGACTGAAGAGGCTCTATAGACCTCTAATATGTGATTGTGTGTCCTACCCACTCTACCTCCCCAAACTGTGCGCACAACTTTAAAATAGACCTCTCTGTTCTGAAGGTTAAGTAGCAAAGTGATGCACCTCAAATAAGTGTCTTGATTTTTATTTTTTTTTATTATTTTTGGAGGTGATGCATGAAGACTGATGCTACGTCTTTCTTCAGACTAACTGGAGAAGTACCCTTATTTGAGGTGTCTGATGTTTTTCAGAAGTGACAGTTTTCAGTAATGATCCAGACTGTTGGGTGTTGATGTTCTTTGAAAGAAAATGTTCTTAACTTGTAGAAACTTCAGATGAGGAGTCTAAAACTGTAAAATGGAATAAAAATCATCTACAGGCACATAGAAAGCTATTGTGTGTTAAAGATCGAAGATTAGTATTTGTTAAATTAACTTTGAGTAATTACTATATAGTGAAGAAATATGTCTCAATTAAAGTTGGTGACTTTCATTAGTTAAGCAATCTGGTAGAATTTTGTACTATTCCTTTGGTGTATAAAGTTGACTGTGCATACAAAAGATGGGGAAGGAAGTTAATATATATCGTGTGCTGTAACACCAACCTAAATCTTTCAGTATGCAATAAATATCACTTGCGTATCTAGTCTTGAGGGTGTTTTATTTGATTTTTCTGGAAATGCTCAGTATCTGACTGTATCTTATTCACAGGGTAGTATTTACATGGATTTCAGTGCGTGTTCCCTTAGTGCTTAAAATCCCTTTGTGCAGATAATCTTTAAAAGAGAAGGATGTTTTTAGTGTTGGTGGTGAGACTGGCTGTTAAAAGAGCATTTCTGGAGTGTCTGTTAGAAGCTTGAGGATTCCATACTGTAGCAGAGCTGTATTGTCACAGACCTGCCCACTGAACAACGTAGTGCGTTTGTGTTCAGTCATTTTTGAAGGTCAGGAGCCTTAACACTCAGTGATTTCCACTTTTTAAGAAAATAGCACCATGTCCTTACGTAAGCAGTGACGTTGGAGCATATAATCAGTTCTTACATTTGTATACATATAAAACTGGTGCTTTTCATAGAACTGTCAAAATCTTTCCCAGTTTCTTATGTTTCATGCTACTGTTATCTGTCATGCATCTTTAAAAAATTTTTTTTTCTTGTGCTTTTTTTTGTTGTTAAAATGAGGCTTTTGGTTTTTTCTGTCTTTTTGTTTTCACTAGTTTGGATTACTTTCAAAGTTTTTTAAGGGCCTTTTTTGGAAGGGAAGTGTTTGGTTTTTATATTGGCTCTATGGCTTTGCATTCTGCCATGAGATATTGTGAACACAGTATTAATGTTGTAGGGGAGATAGTTTTGGGAATAGTCAAAAATTGCTTAAATACTGGATTGCTGGAAGATCTATTTATTTATTTTATTTTGAAAGGCTCAACTTAAAGTGATTCAACTAACTTAGGTCAGAAGAGGTAGAAACACTGCTGAAAATGTGAATGCTCTGGGAAATTGATGATGGGACTGCTTTTGGTGGGTTTTGTGACTGAGTTCAAGGGCCTCCCTCCCTCCCGCATGAAAGCTAGATGAATTTATATAATAGGCTCTTGTTTTGAAGGATATTTATTCTTTCTTCTTATCGCAAGTTCAGTTTAGTGTATGACAGTGTAGATCCCACTGTTTTCTACTGACATTGTTGTAAGGTTACTAGTGGAACAGCAAAGTGTGTAAATATCATTTTAGCGGTGAAGTACAACAAATAACATCAATTGCTCATGTAATACTCCTAGAATGATCTTGTAGCATATGCTAAATGGATGGAGGACTGCGGGCTGACTGATATGTCTCAGAAATAGTTGCTAGAGAGAATTACTCCTGAATGCCATTGTTCCTGAACTTCTGAGTTAATCTACTGGACTTGAGACTTTTTTTCATAAGTTATTTGGAAGTCATAATACAATTGTCATTAATAAAACTTGCAGATGTACAAGATGGATAGGTACTAAGCAGGGAGGACAGAACAACTATTCAAAACCAACCAGAATTAATATGAAGTTATGCTCGTAAAACAAAGGGCACCTTAGTGCAGCCATGTTCAAAGTAATGCATTGAAGATAAGGAAGATGCATCCTGAAATTTATTAACTAGTAGGATATAAATATGAACAAGCAGTTCAGCAGAAGCTCCTGGTATAATACTTTGACTAAAAAATATGTAATATATTCCGTGATTTATTTTTTTTTTTTTAAAGGTGGATTGGTGGTTAGGAGCAAGGAGATGATTTTTTTGACTGAGCCATGTGGTAATACTAATGATGAAGTTTTGTCTTTAAAAGTTGTTGTTAAACAATGAAGAGTGTGGAAAAGAGTTAAAAATTATTTTAATAATGCCTTACAGTGAAAGGCTTGAAACACCTCTCTTCGTGTTAGCAGAAGCACCTTTTTTGCCCCGTGTAAATACTTTCTTACGGGGATGCATTTTATACTTAGCGAGATCTGGTGACTGGAAAGTGAAGGTGAATGGAATCAAATTGAAAGGTACAAGTGGTAAATGGTGAGGGTGAGTAATCATTGTAACAAAGAAAGAAGGGCTATGGTGGATTATTCAGCTCTTGGTGCTTTCAGCTTGAGTGTCTTTCTAGAGACCAAATGCAAGCTTTTGAGTTCTGCACATGGGTAACTGGGTGGTGTTTCAAATCCATGAATATAGAGGAGTGTGGACTGTATTGGAGTGATTCTGTGAGTGATGAACCACCTCTTTCACGTATATGAATTCTTCAGCAGGATTGTGATGTGCGTGGATGACTTAGACTTTTGGCATCAGAGGGAGTCCTCTGGGTGTAGATCTCAGGGTGGACATAGAATTGGCCGCCCTAGAGCGTAATACGGTTATCTCCATTATAAGAGATGCAGAGCACCATAGGATCGTACAGTAACACTGACTGAGTAGGCCCTGCTAGTTTGTTTCCTTCTCCCAGTGTTCAGGTTTCTGGTGACAGTTACAATGGCAAGCTCTTCTTCCATTTATTCAGCGTAGCCCTATTATGGGAATGTTACTCATAACTGTTTGTACTTGTTATCCTTCAACTAAATGATTTTAATAGGCCTTCTTGCTTTATATTCCATGGATCTCCTAAACAAGGACAACTTCCTGACTGTTCTGTGGTAGGTGGTGATAGGTTTGGATATTTTATTTTGAAATCCAAGAATGGGGAGGGGAATCTTTACGAAATGGATTTTGTTTGTATGGCTTCTTTTTGTTTGGAATTTATTCTTGGTGTGTGGCCTAATATGGCCTGAACTGCCAAAGGTATTTCAGCTGCCTCTCTTCCTAAATGATAAGAACAATTACTGGGGAGGAAGTTCTGTTTTGTTACTGTGATGTAGTGCATTCACTGATGTCGTTAGATTGTGTGGGATGTGTTTGAGAGAGATGGAAGTTACTGGTTATTACAGATCTCTATTAGAAAAGTCCTGGCTGTGGAAGTTGAGGTTTTGGGTTGTGGTGTTTTCTTTTTTTTTTTTTTTTTGTTTGTTTGGTTGGTTTTTTTCTTCTCACTCTGAAGTCAGAGAAAAATCTTCCTGCAAGGTTGGAAGAAAATTTTAAGAGTTATGGGCTCTGGCAGCAATTACCCCAACTAGAAGCTTTCATTTTTATCTTTGTTTCTCTTCCTGTGGTTCAGTTTGTAACTACCTAGGAAGTTAGAAGCACAATATCTCCTTGTATTCCTTAGTGGTGGTGTGAAGAAAATAGGTAAACTTATTGTAGGTGTTTTTGGCTCTAATTTCTTCTGTTTAAAACATATGTGAAAGGCCTGATTTCACAGGCTGACTCTATTCCCTGTGGAATTCTGTTGATATTGTTGGGGTTGTATTAGGGTAGAGGTTGTTCTCAATTGTCCTGTAAAGGTACGGGCCATAGTCTGTATTTTAGTCAGGATCACTCCAGGGGCTAAGCTTACATTTGTGAGTTCATTCAAAGATCGGTTATTGCTTACTGTATTACTTGAGAAGGAGGATGGAACCATGAAGTCTCGGACAAATTAGCATGTGTAATATTGAAAGTTGAGTCTTGCTTCATGAATCGTGGTTAGCTTCGTAGTTTGAGGCCAGAGGGGACTGCAGATCTAATACAACCTTTAATGCAGGCATTAAGGGCTTTTTAATAAATTAATTCTTTTTATACCCAGCATACTACTTATAAAGTAAAAAAGAAAATAAGCAAAATCCTACAGTAGCAGATAATACTGTATAGCTGGGCAAATTGCTCCCAAATTTAATTTGTCTTTTTAAGACTTAAACCTGAATTTAATTTGTTTTTGTTCATTACATCTTGAGAGCTATCTATCCAAATGTAGCTCCGCCTGTATTTATTTAATATGCTGATGATTATCAGATCCCTGCACTGGTGTTATGGTCTGCAGTCCTGCTGACCCGTTTGAGGCATTCATTAAGAGGTGTTAATTTCATTCTTTCAGTGCTTTCATGGCATTAGCTCTGAGTGCAGTAGCTGTTCTAGTAGTGAACTTGAGAACAGAGCACTGTTCCAGTAGTCACACCAGGGCCAGTTGTGGTAGTAAAGTAACTTCCACATCCTTACTCAGCATTCCCCGTTTGTATAGACCATTGTACTAGTCTTGTTGGGAACTGCATCATGCTGGAAGCCTGTGCTGGGATGATTATCCACCTCCAAGTCTCTTCAGGGCTTTCTGGATGGTTTTCTTGATGGGTTTTCATTTTAGATATGACTTTGCTTTTGTTGGTACGTAATAAACCTTTTTCTGGCTTGTCCCAACCTTCCCACAGTAACATAAGCTAATTTGTATCAGAAATAGAGTAGTATTTATCTCCCCTCTTGCCCTAACTATAAACTTACTTCTAGCTGTTGTTTACTTACAGGTTGCATGCAACCATGAAATAGGGTGGGATCAAAATACAAGCTTTGTAGGATGCTTAGAGTCCTCTCAATAGTATTTTCATATTAATGCTCCCCTGAGGTTTTAAAAATGTGGGCTACTGAAAAGAGCAAGAGCCTTTTTTTGGCCGGCATATTCCTTAACTAGGACAGTATGTATTATAGTCACAAAATGAATCATAGGAATGAAGCTTGTACAACTATAGTTTTTAATACATGTAAGATAGACCACATTAACTTTCTTTATATTCTAATTTTTCAATCAAAATAACAGGCAATACTAAATCAAACACTTCGGACATTAACTGTGTTTGATCATTACTGCTGCTTTATCAACTAAAATTGCTGGGTTTATTTTTCTGTGAAGCCATGATACTTGGCGTTACTCGTCTTTGCTTTCTTGTCGATTCTATATCAAACTGATAAAAGCCAGCAATAACTTAAAATGGTAACCTTTTATAACCCATGTTGTCTTTTATCCAGATCACTGGAGTTTCCTCAGGCTTAATGAAAAAACAGCGTTTACGCCTTTTGGACTATATGGTTGACCTAAACAATCTGTACTTTAAAGAAGTTTAATAATAATTGCTGTTATGTTAGAAACTATTTTATCAACAGGATGTGATTTAAATTTTCAGGCTTTTTCCTCAGCTGTTTTTGTTCTCCATTTATAGAAAATTTTCAGATTTTGTGGGTTTGTATTTTTAGTGACAGTTTATCATTCTTACATTGTAATCTTGACAATTTTTTGTCCGTTTCTTGTGTTAGGATGCTGCTTGCCCTTCTAGGGATAGGGATGTCTTGTATCTTTTTGCTTGCCTTTCAGTTTTCTGTATTTTTCTAATTTGTCATGCTCATTGTCAGTGCTGCTCTTGCCATTTTTACAAGATTTGGTTTTTTTACAGTTGTTCGCACTTCCCTTGTCAATATGCAGATTTTCACCACTCTAGGCTTTTTCTGTGTGGTAACATTGTGGCTTCTCAGGCATCTAGTAAAACACTAAAAATAGATTTCAACTATTTACAGTTTTTCTTCTACGTGTTCTTCTACGCAGCAATTGATTTTTTTATTTTTTTTTTTTAACTTTCTGGAACAGGCCCTCTTAAAGCATCAGTGATGAATGTCTGGTTTGACCTAAATTTACGTTGACTCAGTTTGCCATTACTTGTTAAGTACAGGCTTTATTTATCTTAGATTTCACAGAATGTTAATCTTTGAACAGCATTTGGTTCACTGTGTTTACCTGTTGGCTCAGGAAAGTAATGAGACATAAACGTGGAAGAGGGTTGCATTTTAACTTTACAGAATCCAGTTTATGGAATTAAAGAGGAAAATGTTTGTTTGCTGTTTGCTTGAAAACTAGATAATATTATCATTGATGCTGACATGTTTAGATGGGAGCAGCCTCAGTAATTGATACTTCAGCATGCACATTGTCCTCTGCTGCTTTTCAAAGACAGTATGAGATAGATTTGACTTCTATGGCATCCCTGTAGTTGAGAGAAACACTGTGATCTGTTACAAATGAGCCTGTAGAACAAAGTAGAAAGCTTTTTCTGAAGTCAGAGGGAGTCTGGCTGGATTGAACCCTCAGGCCTGTCATCCCCAGTACGCGGTGTAACACTAGACTGCAATTTGTCTTGTGCAGTTTTGAAATCTAGTAATTTCTTCCTGCACTTGTAGGATGCCCAGAAGTCTGTAGAAGTGTCGCCTTGTTTGTTTCTGTAAGGGGGGGAAATGAACAAAAATGGAGGGTAGTGGGAACACTGTGGTCAGAGCTTAGAAGGCTGCTCAAGACAAGGGGAAAACGAAGATGACTTAAGGAGGTGTTAGGTCCCAGTCTGATTGGTCCAGGGGGGGTTCACAATGATTCTGGGGGTGTGATTAAGACACAAATGAGGTCAGATGCCATTTACTATAGCTTTACTATTGTTACCTTAATATAATGCTAAATGGTGATAGAGAAGAGGCAGAGGTATAGGAAAGAAGGAAAAGAGAAGCAGTATTACGGAGCACAGCAGGAAAGGTCACCACCAAGAAGATGTTAGGTCCACAGGTCTGCTTAGGTTTGCGCCGCGTGATAACTTCAAAGTCTGCTGGAGTCAATGGCATCCTGTTGATCTGTGATTCTCAGGTCTTTCAAGCCATAACAATGGTGAGGGTCGACAGTGGTGAGGGTCCCATTTGCAGTGGGATACAACGGTAATTTATAGTCCCTGTTGACTCGTAGTTTGACCAATCAATGTGACAGTTACCTGTGCTCGTCCAATTATTGTCTGACACGGTTGCTGTGCGAGCCCCCCTTGCCTCTGCCCCCTGGGCAATGCTGGGGTCTGCATGGCAGACAAATTTCTTGGGGCAAACAAGATACAGTTGTTTTGAGGACAAGGACGTACCTCCTTTGATGTCATATCATGTACACAGGTGGTAGATATCTTGCAGCAAGTGAGCTTTGAGACATCCTGTTTTCTGTTGGTTCTCACATCCAGTTTCTCACAGGAGGGAGTGCAGTAGCAAGAGAGGGAGGACATCAGGGTGAGCTTTGAAGACACTTGTATTGCTGGCTTTGAAGGATGTGGTTTTATGATTGAATTTAAGCTGGTGTGAAGCCACAGTGGAACCCAGACACAGTCCCTTACCCTTCCTGGGGTCAGCTCTTGCAATTGTGTGGCTAGTAAGTGAATTGGGATACTCCTTGCTTCGTGAGTCTGTGACCTGATCAAACTAAAACCATTCCTGCACTGTTGTGAGAGCTGGTAAGAGATAATGGAGAATGTACAGCCAGGACCATGAGTGTGGCCATTCCTTCTGGTGGCAGTTTTAGCTTGACTTAAGCTGATTGTGAAATCCGCTTTTAAACACTTCCAGCTGCATGCATCTGCTAGTGATGCTTGTCTGGTCCCAGGATGAGGCAGTTCAGGGAAGTAAATCAGTAGAAAATTCATCCCATACAACAAAATTATGAATGACCTTCTGGCAGTTCATTAAACCTACTCATTGTAGGATCAAGTGCACTACAGTACTGACAGAAGGTAGAGGGTGAGCTGGTGTGACCAGTTTGGAAGGTTAGGGGTTAGAATGGGACTGTTCTTAACTGTCAGACCACAGATTTACTAAGCTGTCTCTCATATGCTGCAGAAAATTGACTGTCAGAAAGACTAGAAGCACCTTTCATGCACTTCCTCGTTGTGGTAGATGAACCAGCCTGTGTTTATCATAAGTGGTAATCAGAGTTTTGCTTAGTTGCCTGTTGATTTGAAGCTCCCTTTGCTGGTTCAAGGTGTGGTGGGAAAGGTGAATTGAAGTTTTCCATGAGGACTGCAGTGCAACTTGTACTATCTTTCTCTTTTTCTGTATGTGCCAAGGAGAAAAGAGGGTCTGTAGCCAGACTGACTGGTTATTCTGTCATATGCACTTGCCAGTGCTCTAATTCTTGATTTAATTTTTTCACTTTTCCTCAGAGATGAGTTAGCTATGCAGCATAATTTCCATTTGAGTGTGGCTTTGGCAAATAAAAATAATATACTAAATAGTATACTTTTTTTTTTTTAATATGTGATGTTTCCAGCTTTGAAAATTGAATGAAGAGTCTTGGTCTTTGAAAAATAATTTTGAGAGTATTCTTTACTGGGAATTTTTTAAAAAAGAGTGTGTGGTGGTTTTTTTTCTCAAAGTAGTTGAGAATCAGGATTGAGTTAGATACATACTTAGGTGCATTTTTGAAGTTTAGCATTTTACAAGAGTGAAATGCATAATTGGTTTTAAATTATTCTTATGATGACTGACTACTAATGCCACTTCTCAGGGATTTTTCTTTTTTTTTTAACGTTGAGAGGTCTACAAGCTCATATACTCTGAGACTTGGACCTGTTTTAATAACTTGGAAAAAAATACAGTTTTATTTCTGTTGAAATCCTGAGATTTTGGCTGAGAACACAATGCAACACTCCTTGAAAAGAAAGCCAAAAAAGATGTATGCACGTATTCATGTAAGTTGCTGACTAAACCAAAACTTTAAAGCAAGCTTCAAACCATAGTATTTCAAGATTTTAAATTTTTTAACCTTTACAAATGCTAGTAAACGCAGCTGTTTTAAATAACACTTGCTGGTGGTGCTGTGTGCAAATACGAGGCCTTCTGAAAAGCCTTCTTATGAAGCTGTTACTTCCTAAAATATGACACTGTTCAATTTAGGAGCGTCTGTAAGTAAATGACTAGCGAGCAGTCAATTGGTTATGGACACTTGCTTTGAAGAAGCAAAACTTCCTCATTACAAGCTGTGCCTTAAATCGCATGATCTCTGACCTCTGCATAGAGGGGTTGGATTAAGGGCTCTAGTTGAGCATCTCTGACTCGTCGTTATGTAAAAAATTAGATTTACATTGGAGAGTATGCGGGATTATTCTCTCTGTGTGATGGCCGACTGTTGCTTGTGGGTGGTACTCTGTATCAGCAAAAGGACTACTTTTATTGTGTTTGAGATGGGGGTTTTTCTCAATCTGTTTCGCTGCTTTTTTAAGAAAACATTGTCAATTTAAACTGTAACTTGCTTTCAAAAAGAAAATCAGAGTATTAGGTACAGATTTTTTTCCTGTTCTGTATGTTAATTCTATAATTAGCTTGTCCAGGGATTTTCTTAAATGCATCTTTTCTATTGGTGTGTCAAGAAACTGTGCAAATAGGCCAAAAATTAGGAGGGAGACCAAACAAACTTCACAGAATACTGTCGAATGTGAAGAGTAATGGAAAACGATAACAGAATTGGCATTGAATGGAAGGGGTTTTTTTTTTGTCATGTCATACTTGTTTTGTGTAATTTAATGCGCTAATAGGGGGCAGGGAGAATCCCAGCATAAATTGTAAGGGTCCAAGTAAGGCGAGTCGATCCTGTATATTTGCAAGCCAAACACTGAACTATTTTTTGATATATAATATGCCAAGTTGAGATTTAAAAAAAAAATAAAGTGGTATTGCACACTTTTTTTCATGGAGAATTAATCTGCTTTAGATGGAGATTTTTCTAGCATGCGTTAGCTGAACAGAAGGTGTATATGCATCATCCCAGTTCAGACAATCTAACAGTTTATAGCTGCTGAAGGCTCTGGCTCCTCAAACTGATGAACCAGTACAGCCCTGCAGAATTCTTTTTCTTTTTCTTTTTTTTTTTTTTTTTTT
>KZ505635.1:734922-807188 GCA_002844005.1 Limosa lapponica baueri
TATATATTTATTTTTTTTTTAGGAATGCAATGAATTGATTTGCTTGTAATTATTTTGTGAATGTTTTTCTATTAAAGCTAGTGTGTGAGTGGCTACTATTTATGTGTGTATGAACTAATGTGGCTGTTTATAATATGCAAATTCCTATAAATAAATTTGGCTGTATCGATCTTTGCACTTTTTTAAAAATAGGAGGAAAACTGGGAAAGCTTATGAAAAAGCACTATATTCTAACAGATGAAGAACAGAGAAGTTGAACACAGGAATACGGGGGAAGGAATTCTTTAATATTAACCTCCAGTAGTCCCTGTTAAATATAATATACGTACATGAGGATTATTTTGTTACTTAGCTTCCCTGAAATAGTTGCAGTCACTTCCAGTTTTATCACGATGCTTTGACTGCACCCAGGTACAGAAATAGTATAATCATCGATTAAAAAAAGTAAATTATAATTTGTTCTGTTTTTATTAAGAAACAAAGACAATAGTAAGCAATATTTTATGGAAGGTAATGCTTTTATTTCTACATTTTTATTTTAGAACTTGTTAGTATTTTCTCTTTAAGTGTCAATTATCTTGGTCACCGTTCAGAATTTGAGTGTCTGACTGATCATGGTATCGCTTCCTTGCAGCAATATTGCATAACGTTAAAGGAAAAGTAGTCCTAGCCATCTGTTAATGCCTACCAGAGCCATGTGTAGCAGCTGTAAGCAGCAGTATTTTCCTCCCTTCCTTATGTCCATGCAGGCATAGTGACCTATTCTTATCCTCCTGCTATATATAATTGCAAATTATGAAATTGCTATCTCAGAATAATTCAGTCTTGGTCATCTTATTCTTTTGGGCGTAACTTCTTAATTTTTTTTCTATGAATACTGTTCTCAGAATTCTCCTTAAGCTTATTTCGTTTTGGCTTTTTTATTGGAAAAGATTAAAAGATTTGAGTGGAAATGAGCATAACTTTACTTGCGCATTTGGTTATGAGGAGAACTGATTGGGAATGCCAGTGTTGTTAGTGTTCATTCTTGGGAGCTGTGCTGACATATTTCCCCCCTCTTCCCTGCACTTCTTCCTTTTCCCCTTGAAGTTTTTTTTCGTATTTTTCTTTATCTTTTGTTTCCCCGTCTTTCTGGGCTTGTTTACCAGAGGAGGTTCCTTTTTTTCCTGTACTATGTTGTTTCTTTTTTCCAAAATGACCTTTTTTTTTTTTTTTTAGCCTTATTCTCATTCTTCTGAGTTTTTTGCTACCGTGCATTACTTATGCATCTGTGCAAGCAATCTGCACTTTTGTGGCTAATGAGCAATGATGAGCTAGTCACAGATGCGTTCACAGATGCATATGAGTGAATGTGGTTCTGTCAAAGGATGGTCACTGAAGTGGGAAGCTCATGTAGAAAGAGTGACCTTTGATAGTAGTTGGGGAGCCAAATTTGATTTTTATAAATAAGTAAAATCTGTCTCTCTTGCAGCCTTCTAAGCCAACTAACTCTACCAGTTTCCAGACATAGATTTGTTTTCTTCATCTTGTCAGCCTGACTTTCTTGAATAATTAAAAGCTGGAGTGTGTTGTTCCATGATTACTTAGCCAAATTAACAACTGGCAGCTGCCAAAATATTCCTGCTACCTTCTCTTTACTTGCTTCCCTCTACTAGTTGCTCTGGAGGCCAGCTTTTCATGAGAGAAACAGATTCAACTTGCTGTCCTAGTAAAAGAATCACGTTTTTCTGTTTCTCATTTTATTCCCCTCCTCCCCCTGCCCCGAATGAATTGAGTGGGCTCACTGCGACCACAGCTCTGATTACCAAAGCTAGCTTGAGGCAGGCAGCAGGAGCAAGGAGCCAAGAGCAGTTGGGGAGGGTGGGCAGAGAAATGACCTTTCTCTTTTAGTAATGGTAGACTAGTAATTTGGCTCAAGTCACGCTTGGAAATGGCTCCTTGAAACAGGATGAAGGAAGTACAGATTTAGTTTTTGCAACCTGCATGTTGTAAATCGGTGAAATCGAAATCTACTACCTTATATTTAGTTTTCCTGACTTTCAGCTGGGAAAGAGCCATTGTCAGTAGAGATCAAAATATCAAAAAATTTGAATTTCAGTTTCTTTGAGTTAGCTCTTAGTGGTTTTTAGCAGTGGGTCATCATTGTAAAATTAAATTTTCCTGGAATAAATATTTTCATCATAAAAGGAAAAATATTTCAACACTTAGGAATATTGTTGAAGCCATTTGTGAATGTGGTGTATGTTCTAGGCTCAAAATGTTATGTTGTTACTTTATTATCAATCTGTCAAGTTTTAAAAAAATCATAGTAGTTTCAAGAATTTTAACTGTTTTCCTAAAATTTGTGTGAGGGCGTATGAATTTAGAGGAGATTCATTCTTTCCTATTTTAAATGGGAACCTCAGAGCCAACTGGTGACAGTGAAACTGACAGTACCCGAAGTTCTGTGAAAGGCATGATGTAAACATGATGCAAATCATTATTTTTCACTCTTCTTATGCTTATTCCTGTTCCTTTAATAATGGTGGGCAACTAATCTAGATCAGTATAGGATTTTTAAGCAGAGCTTTCTCTTCTGCCCGACAGGTCGGAGGAAGTAATCCGTAATTTTTGTGTTTTAATCTTCTGTTAAACTCCAAAAATAGATGCTGTCTGAATGCCGTGCTTGTGATTTCTTTCTGGCTTAGTTGCTGATGGAGAATGACTAACGCTGGGCAAACTCAGCCCCGATGTAACACAGCTGTGGTCGGTCCTGCCGGGGCTGAAGGGGACGTGTGATGCCTGGGCACAGGCAGCTGTGTTCTGGCAGCCTGCTGCTGAGTTAGAGCCCTGCCCGCCTCTGTTATGGCAGCATTTGATGGTTGAAGCTATTATATTTGGTAGGAATGCATATAAAGAGAGATTATGTTTAATATTCACCGTTTTGTAAATAGCAGTCTTTTAAACTGCTATGCTAGGCATTTAAAAATATAAAACTTGTCAAAGAAGGTGGTGGAAAGGTGAGGTGTTTGCTAGCTCTTAAGCTCGTATGAGAAGTTTTGGTGTCTGTACTGTCTTGAAATCCTTGCATATTTAGGCCTAGCTTTTTCACTTGTAAATGTTTCATTGTCTTACTGCTGAGTCCGGGTTGCAAACTTAACAGTGTAAATATATTGCTGCAGTCCCTGAGACGAGGAATTACTTACCATAATGGCACTTGAACATCCTGTCTACGTTCAGGTTATGTTTGCAAGGATGTAGTGTAGCCAAATGAAACAATGACGGTACTTGGTTTTTCTGAATTTTACTTGCCAAATAACTATGGAGACACATGGCCAGAACTTGACCACTGACTGGGTAGATACAAGGAAGAACTTATGTTTACTCTTTTCTCATTTGAGAAACAGATGCTTCAGAAAACACATATTTGTCTGTATTGTAGTATGAGAAATTACAGTTTTCAATTACAGAAACTTTATTTTTCTTTAGAAAGGACATAATTAGAACCCTTGTAACTTTTAAGAATGTGCTTTTGGGGTTTAGGGCTGTGCGTTGAATAACTAAGGGGAGCTTTGCAATTCAGTTTGAAATGACTATTGATAGAACCAAATGCATGTCAGGCATAATGTTGGACTTGTTCAGCTGAAGTAATTTGAAATCTGATCATTTCTGTGTTTGGTTGTTGGGTTTTGTTTTTTTTTTCAACTGGTGTATGTATAGCCTTTGTAAAAGCAGAGGCAGCTAGCAGTTGAGTTCTGTTGACTAGATATTGGTATATCACAAGCCACGACATCTGGGGAAGGTTAATTATGTTGAGTACAACAATTTTAGTTTCCTGCCAAGTCGATGTTTAATCAAGCTAGTAGTCTTCATAGGCAGAGACATAAACAACCAAATATTTCTTTGAAAAACCTAAGGCTGATAGGGACTGCAAAATCAAAAGCTGAAGGTTCAAGGAACGTGTTTGTTAGCTGTGTTCGGTATACTCTGTGATAACACCTTGAGCAGATATCTGTTGTAGGTCTTATAATGCTCTCTTACTTCAGGCTAACAATTGATTTTCTTTTTACTGGTAATATGTCCAGCTAAAATGGTGTAGACCCATAATAGATTCTCTTAATGTTAGTCTTTCATGATTTCTTTCTAAATCATTCTTTCTAGGAGAAATTACTTTTCTGCATGTATAGTACTATAGGAATGAAGAGGCTCTTTTCTGTTCCTGGTGGCTGCCTTGCCTCTCATATTTTGCCTTCTCAGCCAAGCATAGCATGTAATGGAATTGTTTGCAGTGACTTGGTCCAAATTGCTTATCACTGGATGAATCAAGTATTACTGTGATTCGCAAAATCCAGGTTCCCTTTTATCTTGATTCCTGGCAGCTTTTTGACTTAGAAACCCAAAAGTTACTCTGCATATCAGTTATAAACTAGGCACTTAAAGTGCCGGGTAAGAGTTAGAACCCATAGAATGGCACTGATGGTAGCCAGCGTGCTACTATGAGCCAACATGCAACTGTCAAGTTGTGTAGATAATATGACGTGATAAATTTTGACTCAGTTTAGGAATCTGTCCAGGCTGCAGAGAAATGACTATATTGGGTGAGGATTCAGACTTTATATGACTTCCTGGAGTTTGTCCTTTTATCCACAGTTCACACTGTAAAGATTTTGTTGTATGATGTTGGAGGCTATGATGTTCATATGCCTTTCAGGATTTAGGGATTATTTCAGCTGTTCTTAAACGTAAAATACAATCTCAACTCTCTTAGTAAATTGGGAAGCATTGGGTTCACTTTAAGTTTATATTTGTGATAAGTCATTATATTAAACAAATGGATCATAACTGCTAATGTAGGTACTGGGGGGAAAAGGAGAGAATTGCTTCTTTCTTACTCGTTTTGTGTCAGGTAGTCGTATTTGCCGTCACTTCAAATCTAACTTTTTATTAGTATAACAAAATTTGGAAGTTTCAGCATAAAAAGAGTAGTTCAGAGACTCTATCAGTACAAAAGGAGATTAAAAATTATATTTTTTTTTAAAAGTTAAGGGTACTGTCATTACCTTTGAGTCCATAGTAAAAGGAGTATGTAAGCTGTAGGAGAGGCTAAGGAATATCGTCTCTCACTTTTTTTGTGAGAGACTTGTTAACTATTACATGGTTAATAGCTAATATTGAAGACTGCTGTATTCCCATAAACCTTTTTGTGAAAGCATTAATATCCTAAGACTGTGGTTTCATGGTCACTTTAGGTTGACATAAATTTGCACTGCTCATAAATGGGTAGCTCTTGACTGGCTAGTACGGGCTCAAGGGAACAGAAGCCTGGTTTGTGTGCTTGAAGTGGTCAGGAAAATGCAGCTTGAGAGAAACAGTCTTCCCTGGTAAATTAACATCTGCCTCAAAAATAACCCAAGCTTCTCAGTTTGCTTTTAATAATTGTTAGATAACAAGAGGAGACACTTTTTTCCCCTTTCAGCAGCTGGAACTACTGTCTCCTCATCAGGGTACTCCAGGACAGTGAATTTGTTTTGTTCTGGCCTCTGCCTATTTGAGTTATCCTTTAGCTTTTCAGGGTCTGAGCATTACAGTTTGCTATGTAAAAGCCTTTTGTGATTGTGTGGTATAGTAGTAGGTGAACAGAAATGGTATCAATCCTGCTTTTGCTCCTAATGTGACAGAAAAATAAAAAAAAAAACGTGGGACGAAATAATGAATTTAGCCATCTCTTATATTTTTTCTTCTTTTAATTGTTATGTCCTTCGTTATCTTTTTCAGCCTCTTTACTCCAGATAACACTCTAGCTTATCTAGTAGCTGGAAGAAAAAAAGGTTCGGTTAAGCTGTTGCCTTCTTCAAATACAAAGTGAAGCTATGTTTCTGCATAGTAAGAGAATTGGTCATAATGGGTGATTTGGATGACAGCAGATGCCCTGTTACACTTTTAGGTTGTCTCTTCTATAGAGATAGCAACAGAGCAGCCTTCCTGCTGGGCTGGCAATACTTAATTGGTTAATCTAGTTAGTTTTTCAAGCTTAGAAAGAAAAATGGAATGCCATAAAATAACATTGCGGTCAAGATAAGATGTACTCTGGTGATCGTTTAGGTATAAAATTGAAAAATTTATTTTTCTGAAGAAAAGTCTCTGCATAAGAATAAATCTGTTTTGAAAATGAAGACTTTTTGCTGCGCTAGTTTTCTCATTGTTACTATGCTATGTTTTTAAAGCTCTAAACTTGAATTTCTTGAAAGATTTTTTTAACGTATAAAATGTCATAATGTTTTAACTATATAAATTGGTATAATAATTTAGTACAGTTTAGTACTATAAAATGTACTTAATGCGTTAGAGTTTTTCTTCATTTCACTTTTTTTCCTGTCTGAAATAAGTACATTGTATGTAACAAACACAAACGTGATCAACTGAAGTTAGTTGGTTTTGAAAATAATACTGAGAGTTTTGGGTTTTTTGCGACTGGACTACCTTCTTGATAGTTTACTCCAAGGTTGTAACTGGTATGAGTTCTTAGACTTCTACTTAAGTGGTGCTTCACTGTGTTGAAATCTAGACATAAATATTTAAAATGTGGTTTTCAGACTCAAATATTTTTATTTTTTTTTTTACCTCTGTAAAAGAGATAGCTAATGCATGCAATAATTTTGGGGTAAAAATACTTTGAAATAGCTTTAATGAGAAAAAATTTTAATGACTGATTTGATTACCAAGCATCCAGTTATTGGGAAAGCATTGTGTTTGTACACTGGGATGAGTATGCTCCAGATTAAGGGAGTCAGAGGGGAGTTTACTTGTCTGCATGCAAGCTCATTACTTAAAACTCCCATGGCAGTCAATAGAGAGCTGGTTAATGTTGTTGCAGGATGCTAGAGAACACTTTGGCTGACTAGCCACAACTGGAGAATGTAAGAAGTTATTTCTCATTGTGACCAAAGCTCCTTCTGCAGAATTATTGCCCAGCTGAGAGAATGTGAGAAATAGGGAGACCTGCTCATCTTGGCATTAGGAAGTCTCCCTGGCCCTAATATGTCCCTTGGTCACTTACGTTAGTGGGGCAGCATATGCCTTTTGGGAGAGAAGGTGGAGGGAATCTGTGACTGCAAATCCTTGTTAAGGTTAGGTGTATTATATCATGGTTGTCTTGACTCAGAATATCTTTATTTAAAAAAAAAAATATCTAGTATAATAATCAAAAAGTTGATCATTTTAATAACTAAGTTGGAATCTTAATTAAACACCTTTCATAAGGTATTTAAAAGTGTTTCCGGGTATTGATTAAAGAAACAAAATTCTGCTCATTGAACTGTTGGGGAGAACTGAGTAAAAGTAAATAACACATTTTGCTAAAATCAATTGAAATGCTTTTTTTAGAATCTTGAGAATGCTTGCTTCTTTTTTGCTTCGCTATTGCAGTTCTCACACTCTTTTTATGTAGCTATGCTGAATTGATGGTTGATACACAGAGACAATCAGCTATAGTATTTGTAATAAATGGAAAATTGTTTAGAAGCTGTATAAAATTCATCGTTCAATTTCAGCTTGCTGAGCTGACTTTCGCATGCATGCAGTTTCTAAAGAAAAATGGTATGTTGCTGCCCTAGTGATTTGTCAATACAGTGTTTTAATGTAAATTCCACCAAGGGAAGCATTAAAGGTTGAAGTGTTGCCCTTCATCAAAAGAATTAAGTTTGTAGGGAGCTGTATAGGGTGAAGTACAGATCGTGGTCATGTCACTTATTTCCGAGACCCATAGGTTAAACATACATAGATTGTCTTTGAAGCTGGGACTGGAGTTGAAGAATCAATAAAGTATCATTAGGTTCTGGTCATTGGTATTAATCATTCCCAATTATTTATTTTCTAGAAGGTATTTGACTGTGCTATTAGAAGTATAATATTTATTTGTAGTAGTAGGGTGAGACTTTGTCAGTTTATGGCCAGTAGCTTTTTTTAGCTATGCTGTATTGCATTTGTTAGAAAACAAAACAAAGAAATGTTGTTCTTTTTTTTAACGTTCTATAAAAATACCCAAGCGTAGGATTTGGGAGAACTCTGCGATTACATGTGGTGTTTTGTGGAAGGTGTTTGAAATCTATACTTGGCCTGCTTTGCAAAATGTAGAAATGTGACCAGTCAGTTTTCAGCCCTCAGATTTGGTTAGTTTTATAATATACTGAACTAGGTACTGGTTTAATTTTGCTTATAGATTTATTTTTGTTTTCCTGAGAAACTTGAGTAATGCTGATTTTGGTGTTCTAATAGCAAGTTTGTCTTTTTTAGGAAATAAAGCCTCAAAGCCATTACAACCATGGATATAGTGAATCTCTTGGACGGAAAAGTCACATTGATGATTACAGCACTTGGGACATTGTTAAAGCCACACAGTAAGTTTGTTTTTGAGTGTTAGATTTTTCTGTGTATTAATTAAAAATAAAATTATTTTTTTCATTAGCATAAAGGGGAAGGTGAACTGTATTTACAGATACAGTAGTGGAAGATTTCAGAAGTGTACTCTACAAAATTCCTGTTAAGATGAATTTATGAGCATTGTATGAAAATATGCGGGAGGAATTCTGATAAACTGTAAGTATAGGTGGTTGCTGGACAGATTGTTGGAAGAGAACATAAGGTTTTCTTCCTGTTGGTACTGATGTTTATTTTCTGTAGGTGGTGTTTAAGAGGTAAGTGGGCAACATTGATATGCAAACATGAGGGTTTCCTTGATTTGTTGACATCATTTATAGGTAGAAGGGACCTGTCTGTGTATTTTCCTTCATTGTTTCTGATTCTGCAGTTTCAGTGCTGCATGAAGCTGAGTTTATTGCTGAGAAAGGGTTGTAGGAGTAAACTGCAAATCTAATAATTGCATTCTTAATATAGATTAATTACACAAATTTGTCTGCTCGCAGTCCTGCAGTACATACTAACAAGACTTTCTGAAGAATTGTCACAACACTACTTTTTAGTTGGCTATTGTTTACCATTCAGAAACTACCACCACTGTCACTTTTCTTCAATGAACTGAGATGATAGAGAGCTTTTTAACTGCTTGTGACACAGGCCCCATTTAGGTTTAGGAAGTATCCACTTTCATTGACTTTTTGAGTTGTGAGGAGTTGAGCTTCCTGAAACAGATGTTAACTGACTCTGCAACTGTTGCTCTAAATACTTTAAAAGTAATACTACAACCTACAATCCTAATATTAGGGGATTTTCAGAAATTACAACATTGGCATAGCATCAAAGTAGCTGCTTCTTAGAAGCATGGGAATATGATAGCAGCAGTGATTTTACAGGTTACCTGCTTCCATTCTTGTTTGCTCACTGCATGTTTGAAACCTTAAAACACTTTTGTGCCCATTAGCCCTCAAATTTAGGCTGATCTTTCAGCTTTCAACTGAGTTGTTATAATTATTTTCTGGTTTGCTCAAACAAGCATCAGCAGGGCTGTGAATTATCTGTTATGTTCCTTCCCAATCATGGTAAAATGTGATTTACAGGGATGATGACATCTCGCCAAAGAGGACTATAGTTTCATATCATAGCCCTAATGGTTAATATCACAGGGAAGGGGGATTGTCAGCATGGGTATATGATCAAGTGTTGGTATCCAGATGGCGCTTCCCAGACTAGAGGGAGAACTCGCCTTTATTTTAAGTATTTAGTAGAATTTGGAGGCCACGTTACATAAAACAGCTGTCTTAAAAGGAAAAATCTCTGAAATTCAAGGCAGAAAATAAACCTACCAAATCTCATAAGACTTACAATAAAATAAATAATGCTGCTAACATACTAATTCAGTGTTACTAAGAAGATGTACAGTTCCTATTAAAATTATGTAGTTATTCACTTTTGTAGAAATATAACTTCTTTTATATATATGAAAAATAGATGATCTTATCCTTTACCACCTGTCCTCAAAAATCAGTATTCACTTAGATTAAAATATCTGCTGACTTTGCTTACTTTTTAGTTCAATACTAATGTAAATAAGATGCCACAAAAAATTTTGTAAAAAATGGCCGCTCATCTGTCTCCCAGAACTCCCCTCCCCAGTTCAGTAAGCTCAAGCAAAACATAGAAAAATAGAATAAGAATTATTTTCCGTCTCTCAGTTTGAGTGTTTTGGTTTGTGGTTTGGTTTTTTTTTTCCCAAGTCCAGACATGTAGCATTCAGCATGGAATTGACAACACAGTTTTTGTTTTTTCACAACACTTACCAAAGAGAATGTAACAGGTTTTTTTTGTAGTGTGGTATGGTCAAATGGTACCTGGATACTTACCATTAGTTAAATGAAATTCTGTTGGTCTTGAGAATGGTCTGATAGCTAATTGTAATAATCACATAATCATAGAATGGTTTGGGTTGGAAGGGACCTTAAAGATCATCGAGTCCCAACCCCCCTGCCATGGGCAGGGACACCTCCCACTAGATCAGGTTGCTCAAAGCCCCATCCAGACTGGTCTTGAACACCTCCAGGGATGGGGCATCCACAACTTCCCTGGGCAACCTGTTCCAGTGTCTCACCACCCTCACAGTAAAGAACTTGTTCCTGATATCTAATCTAAATCTCCCCTCTTTCAGTTTAAAACCATTACCCGTCGTCCTATCTCTACGTTCCCTGATAAAGAGTCTCTCCCCATCTCTCCTGTAGGCCCCCTTCAGGTTCTGGAAGGCTGCTACAAGGTCTCGCCAGAGCCTTCTCCAGGCCGAACAATCCCACCCTTTCAGCCTGTTTTCACAGAAGAGGTGCTCCAGCCCTCTGATCATTTTCGTGGCTTCTTGTATATCTTCCTCTGTTTTAAAGAAAATAAAAAAAAGTCGAACTGATCTGTCATTCAAAATGATTTGACATTTCATGTAAGACCACTTAAATTGCAGGATTCTTGTCAGGCAGAAGGTGCATTTTGCCATAGCATAGAATTGTTTGCTATTAAATTTCTGATAATCCAAGCAGGAAGCAGTTAGTCATGTCATTTACGTAGCTTGTCAGTCATTTAATTTTTTCATAATCATTGTTGTTCTTACAGTATTTGATGTGCTGCATTATTCACATTATTGTTGCAACATACACAAAAATGAGGAACGCAGTTCTTTAAACTTTAAAGATGTTGATGAAAAATGGGATGAAAAGGTTTAAAACTCATCTGTACTTCATATATGTTGCTTGACTGTAGAATGCTGTTTTAAGATGTTGAGGTTATTGGCGCTTGATTAGAGAAATAAAACAATGTTAGTAAAATAATGCATTTGCTTTTATGTTTTTCAATAAGGGAAAGTAAGAGCTTGCAAGCTCCGTACATTTTTCCAAAAGTATTTGTTTACTTTTTCGTATCTTGTTGAACTGTTTGTGTGCTTTACCTTCTTAGTCTGTAGATTGGACGCTTATTAAATTAACATGCTCATATGCTATGAGCTACAAATCTAATAACCTCTTACAATCAAATTAAGACCTCATATAAAAGAGCTATTCAGCTGATGTTCTCATTACAGAGTTTATCAGTATTTATATTTTTCCCCATTATGTTCCTGATGAATTCTCCCACAGACATGGCAGCCTAGGCATGATTTATACGAAAAATAGTCTGTCTCTGTTTATTTTGCAGAAACTGGTGGCAGTAAAAATTGTGTTTGGTTTTAAGATCTATTGATATAGAGGCCAGTTTTCACTGGCTTTCTTATGAATATGTACGTGGATGCCTTGGTAGCATTAAAAGTAGTGTCTGAGCCCTTCCTCTTGCAGATGTTACAATATATATGTAATCTCTTGGCATCTTGTCATTTGGTTATAGCAAAATTGTTTGGTTCATATAAAATTTCCACTGTGTTTCTGAAAGCAGAAGCAGGCCACTCGTATGTATTTGAAAATCTTTATTTTCAAAGCAGTAGTAAAAAAATCATCCATCCTTGCCTTTGCTATTGCAATGGAGGAAGATCACATACTAATAATAAGTACTTCACTTATAACTGCATAGAAAGTCTTTGAATTTCTTCTGCATCTACAAAATCAGAGGGTGTGCTGTGTACTGTTTTTGTTCCTCTGTGATATCCTGTGCTCTCACTGGAGCTGCAAGGGAATGGAGTCTTGTAAAAGAAGTCATAAGTGATTTAGAAGTTAAATTTAGTGAAGGTATGTTGGGTATGTTTATTTCTATCTCTTCTGGCACCAGTAGCCCTGTGTCATCCAAGGCTGGAGTCATAACTTTGAATATGATGTCTTGGGAAGGGTACTGTGTTAACAGAATAAGTTAAAAAGTTGGTACCTTTGTTTTGTTTTGAATCTTTTAAACCGTGAAACAAAGGAAAAGAAGCTAATGTTCACAGATAGGGAAGTGTATGATGGGTTATGACTAAGAGAACAAAATCTGAGGGACTTTAATCATTGCATCGCAATTTTCGGTTCTGTTGAGAGTGAATAGACACCTTCTGCTTGTAGTGAACTTCAGCGAATTCCAGCTATGCTGAAAGTATGTTAAATAACCATTATGAACGTGGGTATTAAACATTAATGATATTAACGAGTGCATTTGTGACTTCTGGAAGATTGATTCCTTGTGCTGAAGTGTTACAGTGTCATTATTGCAAGATTAACTTCTCTGTTAGTTTTATTCACTGAGATCATTCAAAATGAAGTTGTGTGCATTGTGAAATCGTGCAGCATGAAATATGCAATATGCTGAATCTTGTTCAGGAAGAGAATTGTTGGATACATTTGAGAACATGCTTTTTTCCTCACTATTTCCCGTCATTCATTTTTTTTCCTGATAAGGAAAAAAACAATACATACGGAATAATTCAAATTGGTGAGGGCTGGCCAAAGTGACAACTACTGCTGGCTTTTTTCAGCTATTCACAGGAGAGGATGGGCAGACCATGCCACAGGTACACATTCTTTATGCCTGGTCATTTGTGCCCATGGAGTTCGATTGTATTGCTGAAAGTGAAATGTACCTGAAATTCACATGAAAGGGTGGGATTTTTTTAACCACACTAGTAATGTAGCCACAGCCTTCTAGACAATGTGATGCTTTGGGACATAGGCAAGAGCTGAATTTCTCTTGTCTCTCAACATCACTGTTAACAGTTCATTAAGCAGCTCTTGAGTTATCCTTGTGCTGTTGAAAACAAAGCTGTCTTATTGTTTAACACAGAAAGCGTGAGAAATTAGGAAAGGCTTTGTTAGTATTTAACCATCATTCATGGGAATGAGACTTCAAAAGATAAAAAAAGGTCATTTTTCTACTAATTGCATTTCCAGTTAAAACAGCTTTGATTGGTGTTACAATGGTAGCAAGATGAGGGAGCAAGCTCCTGGCTTACCTACTGTTTGTTGGCATGGTGATGTGCTCGCGGAAGAGAGATTCCTTCCTAGTATCGTGGCCAAATTTCATGTTAACCATGCAGCAAAGCTGGCAGCGTCTATTTCCAGGAGTCGATGTGCTTGCAGACAAAAGATTAAAAAATGAATTACATACTTAAAATGCAAATGGTTTCTAGGGTACTATTTTTGAAAGTATTTAATTCAGGCTATCTTTAACCTGCGATGACAAATAAAATGTTACAGGTTAGTTACTGAAATGGCTTGGAGACTGTAATAGTGAAATGAACTTGCAAAATGGTATTTTTGCCCTGGAAGAACAAGTCCCACTTCTTTCAGAACAAGGCAAGCTCAATAGTATGCTTTAATTATACTCCATATTGATGTTTACAGCATCACCTCTAGAATTCACGCAGATGCTGAAAATTTTTTAGGTTAATACATCAGTCTCTGGTGAGGGTTTGAATCTTTTCCTCCATTCCTCTTTCTTGAAGGGCATAGAGCCCTTTAACAACATTGTGAGCATGATTATGCTGAGTGTCTGAAATAGGTAACTCTCTCATTTTGTAATCTAACAGTGCGTCACGAACCTTTGGAGAACGCAAGGTGAAGTCAGCTGCAACAAATTGGTGGAAGAAGACTGTAGGTAGTATGTGAGAGAATAATGCTGAATTTTTAGGACAGAGCTCAAGAAACCATGACTGCCTCAGATTCAGTGTTTTATTTAATTGTAGAGAGCCTGCTGGTTCCAGGAAGAGGAGCAAATTGTTGTAAATTCCTAACCTTTTTTTTTTTTTGCCAAGCAGATTTTATCTGCCTAGATCCTTAAGTCCTCTTGTGACAATTTAATAAATTGAAGTGTTATTAAATTACACCTTGTGTTACATCTTTTGTAATCAGTTACGATTGAGTTCAAGATACCAAAATAAATTTCTAGGAACAGACAAACTGATGTTGACTTAAATAAAAAAATTGCTGTACACCTCATTCTCAGTTTAACTTTTGGAAAGTGTTTTGTTTTCCTGTGAAGGCTCTTCTGATGTATTGCATAACTTCATGATTTGTTTTGTGGCCAAGCGGTAGGAAGTACCTGTGACTTGCAGTTTGCCTTCCAGACAGGAGGAGGGGAAGTCTGTGATGCTAAGTCCGGCAAGGGAATCTATTCCTGCTAATCCTTGTTGTATCTGAACCCATGCACTAATCTTTGCCCAGGGCCTCACAGCAGCGTATGGGTGAATTCTAGAGGGTGGTATTTGTCAACATTAGTGGAGGAGCATAATTAGAGCATCCTGTCAGGGCTTCTGCAGGGGCATTGGTGACAGTGTTCTGTCTTGACAGGCTGAAGAGTCAATTCACATGCTTGCTACAGCTCTCCTTCATTTTCATATCTCCTGAGCAGAGTTCTCCAGAAAGCAGCGTCACATTTTCTGCAAGACTAGAGATTTGCTTTAAATAAAATAAAAAACCCATTATCAAAACACCAAAGAACAAACACCCCCCCTGTCCCAACCCCCAAAGACTGTGGCAGTGCTGCTTCATTCTATCTGTCTTGGTAGCATGGTTGAACAAAATCTTGACTAGGTATCGGAGGTTACTTTCAAGGAGGTCCATTTTGTGTTGTGTCATTAACTTGGTAGGGCACTCATCTAAATCATTTCCACGTTTTACCGTAGCTGATCAATACTAATATTGTGATTTAACCTGAGTTAAGTCAAAACCTGAGCCCCACATAGCTGCTTGCTCACTCCCCTCTGGTGGGGTGGGGAAGGGAATCAGAAGCATAAAAGTGAGAACTCATGGGTTGAGATAAAGTCAATTTAATAGGGAAAGCAAAAGCTGTGTGTGCAAGCAGAGCAAAACAAGGAATTCATTCATTACTTCCCATTGTCAGGCAGGTGTTCAGCCATCTCCAGGAAAGCAGAGCTCCATCACGTGTAACACTTACTTGGGAAGACAAATGCTGTAACTCCAAATGTCTCCTCCTTTTTCTCCTCTTTCCCCCAGCTTTTATTGCTGAGCACAGTGTCATGTGAAACAGGGTATCTCTTTGGTCAGTTGGGATTAGTTGTTCCAGCTGTGTCCCCTCTCAGCTTCTTGTGCACCCCCAGCCTTCTCACTGGCTGGGCAGTGTGAGAAACAGAGAAGGCCTTGCTTGACCCTGTGTAAGCACTGCTCAGTAATAGCTAAAATGTTGTGTTATCAACACTGTTTTGGTCACAAATCCAAAACGTAGCCTCATAGGAGCTACTATGGAGAAAATTAATTTGATCCCAGCCAAAACTAGTGCATGTAAGGACAATCCTAATCCATCGCATGAATGGTTTATATGATTGCCTCTTAGACTTTATACAAGTTAGCATTATTGTGTTATTGGGTTCTTTGTATCTTTCCAATAACTTAAAATATTTTATTAACATAATTCCTGCTTGTTGTGTAGTAGTACTTATTTAAGCAGGATGAGTCAGCTAAACTCAACCTTGGGCAGTACAATTGTTTTCACTGGTGACTTAAACCTAATAGCAAGGCTGTAGGTCAATAATTTCTTACATTATGGCTTCAGTTAGTTGTTTTAAATGAAAGCAGCAGAAGTCTACAGTAGGAAGGGTTGTCGTAACAGCTGGCGGGAGTAGAACAGCTTGTCAACAAAAGGGCCATTTGCTATTCTATAGAAATCTCTTTCCAGGTTACCTCCAGTGTGATATTGTACTGTAGTAAGGTCAGAATTTGCTGTGTTGCTTTCAGAAGCCCTTTCCTTCATCTCTTCTGCTGTCTCTTCTCACTCCTCATTCTTGGCTGACCTGCCTTTAGTAGTCCTAACGTTTTTCAGCAGCCCCTTCAGCTGACGGGGGGAGGGTGGTAAGTCAGGAATGGTACCCATTAAGATATTTGAACAAGAACTTGTCAGGCCACGTTGCTGATCTAAACTGGGACTTGGAAGGTACTGTGCCTCAAGATTGGCCAGACTTAGAACCTTATCAGTTTTCCTGGCAGTTATCTGTGTCTGAGTATGTGTATCTTGTCTAGCTGGTTGCATATTTTTAAGTCTTCATAAAGCAAACCTCTTCTCTCCCCCCCAACTGATTGAAAACAAAGCTCCATCATTAAAATCATTTGTGACTGCCGCTTTTTTACTCAGTTTGAGAGACCAAATTTCATAGGTTTGTTGCCCATTGGTATGTACTGCACCCAATAGTCTTTGTTCTGATCTTTTGTAATGTTTGGAATGATTATGGATATGACAGTGATTTCTAGCATGTTTCATAATTTCTAGTGCAACTTTCCTAAGAAGTTGAAAACAACATGATCTAAGTAGGTTGTTATGTCTAGTACTTCTTTTTTACTAGTGTCCAACTAATTTATGTGCTTCAGGCTTGTGAAAGGCTTGGAAAGCATTCCTGAGCTTTGCTGATTTGAGTCACTTGAGGCTTCATTATGGGAGCAATGTCCAGATTGAGGATCCATTCCAACACGTGAAAGAAAACATAAGAATGATAACTGCCCTGGAAAAAAGGTCTTAGCATCAGTTACGCAAGCTGATCAAGTGGAGCAAAGGAGCCTTGTGTTGTCTAAGGCTGTCTCTTCTGCAGAAAGTACAGCACAGAAGCAGCATAAGGAAAACTTAGTGAATTCCAACTTTGAGAGGCTGTTAACATTCTGCTCTAGCAGAAGTTGGATGTCACAAGGCATTGATCTTGATGTCAAGGTTTGCCCACACATCAGTCTCCTCCTTGAGACCTGAGAAATCCCTGTGGGTTGTACAGACATTGAAGTGTAATCTTTACATGCCTTTCTGCATTTCTTTTATTGCCAGTAAAAATAGGTGATAAAACAGTGTAAGCATCAAGACAAACATTATGTAATGTTGGAGTCAGTCCTACATTAGATGCCTAAGTGATATTTATGCTTGCTGAATTGTTTCAACTTTCAAACTATATGCAGAATGTTTTTCAAATGAAGGTAGCTCACAATTTAGTAGTCATCTTTAATGAAAGAACTCATTTCATATTAAAGTATAGAATTTTGAAGTGATATAAAAGAATAGATGGTACTGACTTACATCAGACAAATTGCCTGGGTTTTTTATCTGAGAAGAAAAGTGGGAAGTGTTTGACCTCTGTTAGTTTGTAATTGATCCGATGATCTTACCAGAATTTTAGGAAGATACTGTCAAATTAGTTGGCTGAGCTCTTTTGGTCTTCAAGAGATGGAAAGGAAGGAAAACAGAGGTGGGAGAAACAAATGTAGTGGAGTCACTGGGAAGAGAAGAGTTTTATTTATTCTCAGTTTAATATTTATTTATATTTTGCCATGCTCTACTGTATAGATTGCTGTGGAGACAAGTTTTCTGTAAAATCTTGAATTGGTTCATACAACTTCTGCCAATGGAAGTGCCCTTGTTGCGAGAGATCTGTAATCATATGGAAACAGAAAGTTGAGTTTCTGCTTCATTTCTCTGCTGTTGAAGCTTTTGTATTGTGACCATAAGCATGGTGTTTGCCAAATGCATTTTTATCCGAGGTAACAACTTTGAAAAATCTTGTTTTCTTCTTCAAGGTATGGAATATACGAACGATGTAGAGAGTTGGTAGAAGCAGGTTATGATGTACGACAACCAGACAAAGAAAACGTGACGCTTCTCCACTGGGCTGCAATCAACAACAGGATAGATCTGGTGAAGTATGTATTACACTTTAGGTTAAACATAAACCAATCATGTCCTTAAAAGTGTTGATTTCTCTTTTTAAGGTGTTAAGTAATCTTAATTCTATTAAAAATTCAATTTTTAGTTTTTAAATTTGGGGGTGAGGGGAGTAGTCAAAAGACCTAATTTGCATTTTGGCAGCAATGTTGTTATGACACCAACAGAAATAAAACCTATGAAATGTCCAAAAGTCAAGATTAGATGCTTCTCAGATGAGATTAACCTGTGGAACAGCTGTTCAGCTGCACGTGCAGTGTCTTTATACCGTGGTATGCTTGTTGAAATACCACATTTCTTATTTGAAGAGGTGAAATTTGATACTAGATGGTAGTGAATGTTTTTCAATAAGCAAGATTAATGTGATGCGAGGGGCAATTTCCACTTCATTCAGCATTTCAAGAAGTTCTAATTTAAATAACTTCTTTGCATTTTAAAAACACAGCTGTTGCAATAGGTAACATTGCTGCACCTCTCCAAGTAATAACAATCTTTAATTGTGGGAGCTATGGGATTTGGGGTATTTTTTTGCTTTTCAGTTTGTAAAGTCTGGAGTGTAATACTTGAGACTATGTTTTAAAACCTATTATTATCTTTCAGAACACAGAGAGCTTAAATTCTGAAAGGATAGTTCCTAGTACTTGCTGTTCTGCAAGTCGTGAGTGTATATAGAACATGTTTGGGTTTTTTTTCTCTACCGGTAACAAAACAATGAGTTAAGTACATGCAATTAAATCCACATACACAGAATATTGATGAGATCCTCCTTTGCCTTCTGTGACTTGTGCGGTGTGGCTAGAGGACTTGCCGGTGAAGACTGAGGCAAAAAAGTCATTGAATAATTCAGTCTTGTCAATATCCCAGTGACCAGGTCTCCTGTTTCATTCTGGAGAGGGCCCGTTTTTTCACTAGTCTTCCTTTTGTCACCGGCATACCTCCCCACCAGCCTCTCTTTGTTTGTGAGAGCAAGGTCCAGCATGGCACCTCTCCTTGTTGGCTCCTTTATCACTTGGAGAAGGAAGTTATTATCGAAGCATTCCAGGAACTTCCTGGATTGCTTATGCCCTGCTGTGTTGTCCCTCCAACAGATATTGGGAGGGTTGAAGATAAAGATAGGTAAATGGATATTTAGATCTGATGAGAAGGACCTTGGGGTCCTGGTAGACAGGAAGGTGACTGTGAACCAGCAATGGAGCCTTGCAGCAAAAAAACATCGATGGCATACTGGGCCTCTTTAAGAAAAACATTGCTGGAATTTTGAGGGAGGCGATCTTTCCTCTTTACTCAACTGTTGAAGCTGAACATCTGTGAGAAATTGTGGGTTCTCCTTTGCAAGAAAGATATGGGCTTACTGGGGTGAGTCCAGTACAGGGACATAAAGATAATTAAGGGACTGAAACGTCTGACATAAAGAGAGGCTGCAAGAGCTTGGACTTCTTAGCCTAGAGATGAGAAGGCTTATCTTGTCAATGTCCATAAGATCCTCAAGCAGGATCTTAACAATGTATATAAGTACATGGGGTACCTGGTAATATAATGCCTGGAATCTTATCAATGTATATAAATACCTGATGGGAGGGAGTAAAGGACAGAGCCAGACATTTCTCAGTACCACAGAGGAAAGATAAAAGGCAGAGGACACAAATTAAAACACACATGAAATTCCACCTGAACATCAGGAAACACACACTTTACTGTGTGGGTGACTGAGCATTGGCACAGATTGCCCAGAGAAGTTGTGAACTCTCCATCCCCAGAGAAGTTGTGAACTCTCCATCCCTAGAGATATTCAGAACCGAACTGAACATGAGCCTAGACAACATGATCTAGATGCTTTGGTGAGGAATGGCTAGACTAGATGATCTCCAAAGGTCCCTTCCAAACTAAACAATTCTGTGAAATAATTCAATGTTTCTGAAATAATTTTTTTATTATATGTAATAGATAGCACAATAGGGTTTATGTCTTTGTGGGTAGAAGCTTGTCATGGAAACCATAATTTTGATGTGGTATCTTCCTTTCATTATAAGATAGGTTACCACTGTGCTTTCTGGCACCCTGAAGGAGAGCCTCTTGCAGTGATGCAGGATATGGTTTCCCTAAATAACCTTTTTTTGTGATGGTACATTTTAGACCCTGTTGTTTTCTACCTTTTAATTTCATTTTCCTTACAACTTGATGGGAGATAATGGAAATGTGTAAAATTTTTCAGATAGCTGTTTTTCTATAAGAGAAGTACAGCATCTAAAAAGCAGTGGTTATATTTTAAGCTCACTTTTTTTATCCATCTTGAATGCATAATGAATTACGTGCAATGAATTGTTCATCTTATTTGAGCTGTTGGAAGACATATTTGTGTTACAGATATTCCATCTCATTTGATATGTCTTTATAAGGTCTGAAAAGTGAACGGCACTGAGACAACTTTCGTAATTTAAAAACATCAGTATGATATGAGGCATTTGAAAAAACAGGTCTATATTGTGGATAATGTTAGTTTCTGTATTAGCTTCGCAGTTGAGTGACTCCACCTGTGTGATGCTTGATTATGACTTAATGCTTTAGTTCACTAGCAGTTTATGTATCCTACAGCTTTGTCTTGTAAAAAAATCACCAAACAAACACAAAAAAACCCAACCCAAAATAAACAAAAAAGCCCCGCCCCAAAAAATTTGCTTGGGGACCTTCTATGATTCACAGAGTTAAAATCGGACCAAATTTTAAATTCCCCATTAGTCTTCTTTTGAAGCTAAATTTGTGAAAGAAGTACTTTAGCATGTGAGTATTTTGTGTTGTATTTCACCTTTTATTTCCCCTCCAAGCATGTTGCTAACAACTTCCTGCTATAGAAATTATATTGGACATAGAGGTGGTTCAAAATCAAAATGTCAGATTCAGATAGATGCAAGTCCATGCTTAAATCTCTATCTGAATTTCCAGTTATGTCTTTATTATATGTTAGGGAGAAGTCTTCACGTGCATTTGAGTGCTGGAAACTTGTTCTGAGAATTTTAATACAACATAACTTTAATTGTACCAGCCATATCTCTTTCAAGTTATTTTAGTATGAGCCCTGACGATTCAATGCTCCTAAATCTGATGTGTCTGATTTTTCCTTTTTCCTCAACAGTACGTCAAAGCTCTTGTCCCTTGATGCATCTCTACCACTGTGACATACTGCATTGCATTTTCTTCCTGCTGTTTACTAGAGTGCATGTGACTGCTAATGTGCTTAACTTCATACAAAATTCATTCCTCCTGATGCAGTTCTTGTGCTCCAAGTTCCTGTCTCTTTAGGGGGTCTTGATTTATTTTAGTTTATATCACCCAGCATATTGTGTGCTCTCTCCTTCTCTGTTTTGTGAGACAGCAGATTATCCTATTTCCTTAGAATCACAGAGATGGAGTCAAAGTGTAAGTGGTCTGCCTAGGGACATGGTTTAGTGGTAGACTTGGCAGTGCTATGTTAACGGTTGGACTTCATGATCTTAAATGTCTTTTCCAACCTAAATGATTCTATGATTCTATCTCAGTGTCTTGCTTACTAGGTATTGACTATATGAGGTCTACCCAGTGAAGTAGCTTAGCAGCGCATCTGTGGAGAGTGCAGGCTTAGAATTAGACTTCTCTTGTTTTTAGTATTTCCTCATCCTGCCTATTGTGAGACTTGAGAATCGACGTAGATACCTGTGGGAAAGTAACGGAAGATTGGCGAGGAGGACTGTAAATACGCTCAAGTGACTCGCATGTGCGGTGCTGGAAAACACATATATTACACTAATTGTTGCTTAGTTTTGTGTGCTCAACAAGTAGAATATCTGCACTTAGATAACATAGTCTGGACTGTGGACTCAGGGGCACCTTATCAAACACGCCTAAGATTCTTGCCCTGCTGTTGAAGAGATCAAAGCACAGCAGAAGACTCTGTCTGCCAGAATCCTTGAAATACAGGCCCAAACAGCAAGCGGGAGCTCTCTCGCTCCTTCACTCCCTTGCTGACAAGGACTCTTGTGCTATTAAGGACCCTCCCTCCGCGGTGCCTGCATCCCCTGCTTGCCTGCCTCTGCCCGGGAGCTGCTTCAGAGGTTCCCCGATCCATGAGGTATTGAGATTAAATTTGTTCTTTGCCCTTAGTCCATGGTTTTGTGGTTGTTTCTGCATCCTGCCTGCATCGGCTCACTCAATGCCGGTGAAGCCCATTGGTAGGTATTTTATAAGGAAAACTACAGAACCTTTTCTTATTCCTGTAGGATTAGTGAGAAGCATCAGACATCCACAATGCAATTCTCTTTTCATCATGACACTGATGTTGGTCTGTCTTCAACTCAATTTTGTAAAAACGCAAAAATTGGCCTTTTATCTCTACAGTTACCTACTGACTGCATTTCTCCAGACAAGGATTTCTTTTCCACTTTTCCTTCTTCTAGCAACTGTGACTGCGTACACTTTGATTCCACAACCACTGAATTCAAGCTGGGGCAGTTTTCCAATGCCTGGCAAAGATTTAGTGATCCTAATGTGGAGATCAGTGGAAGGATTTTCTTCTTAAGGCGACCTCTTATCAGATCTGCTTGCTTTGAATGCAAGAAGATTGCTTAAATAGGACTTGCACACTGGGCATCTTCTAGATGGAAGCTTAGATGACTCACTGAGAGCAGAATTGGCCGGTTACTCCTTTCTCCAGGGATATTCTCACTAAACACAAAATCGTTTCTGCAAGATCTACCCAAGCAAGGAGATGAAGTACTCAGTCTGGTTTTGCAGAAAAATCTCACCATTTACGTGTACTGAAACTGAAATGCAGTGATAAATCTCAATGTAGTCTAAGAACACCCTTAAGGAAACATAAAATATTATTTCAGTGTGCCATCTGGCAGGAGATTGCTGCCTTGTCTTTTCCCAGTTGTCAAACTGCAAGTTCTTCCTTCTAAATAAAATGTACTAACCAGTAAGCAGTGCTGCTGCTCAGTAGAATCTGAACATATTCTGTGTTTATGCGGGGACCAGTGTTTGAATGAAGGCAATCTGTTTAATGTTCACCTCCCCATGAGTGGCTGTCACATCAGTGAGATGGATCCAAGCTTTGACTGTGAATTTCTCTCTGCTGTCTTTTATCTAGACAACTCCTTCCCAAGGTGGACTAAATAGCTTCTCAGTGTCTTTTTCAAAGTTGTTCTTTGGTAGTTGAAACTTTGCTTCACAATAACAAAATTACGTTTTCCTTCTACCTTATGTAAGCCTTGTCTTTTCACCTCCATGAGAGCAAGACTCACAAAATCTTTGGTTATTCTCATTAAGAAATCCAAAAGCCAAACTTCAGCAGAAACATTGCAATCTTGTTCTTTTGGCGTTGGAGAACAGTGGAGTGGATTGTCCTGGTCAATCAGAGCAGATCTCGTTTGTCATACAAACCAGAGTTTGTATGACTTCGGCAAATCCGCTGAAGGACTTAATTGTGTCTGATGGCTCTAAAGGAACTGGATAAAGGGACTGTTCCTTTAGATATTTTTAGTGTGGACATGGTTAGTAATGCATTTTTCAGTTTCTGTTCCTAAAGGTGTCTTTTGGGCTGTTTTTGAAGTTTCAGTCTGTGAATCAGTAAGCGCTAAAGAAAAAGAAGGTAGTTACTTAGAGTAATGTTTTCCAAATTGTTTTGTTTGTTGCCCTTCTTCTTGCGATGTCTTGAAACACTTAGAGGAAATTGAGGTGCCAAAATCTCAGCGCTGAGGATTTGAAGGACAGTTTGTGGGGGTGGGAGAGCAGCATTCTTATATACCTGACAGGTATTTTGAAAGTGAAAAGTCTGCAGGCACAGGTACTTGAAATGTGCAAGCACTTAGGGATCTATAGCTAGATAGTGCTTGTCCTGGTTTGAGGACAATGAACAGCAATAATTGTCAAAGTTCTGTTAATAATAATGCTTTTTTCCCAGTGGCTTATACAGTAGCGAATGAAGAACTAGAAGCCTTCTGGGAAAGCCTGTTTCGTAAAAACATTAATTTCTTTGTAAGGTGTGCATTTTCTTTCACAAAGGAAAAGGAATATTGCCAGTTCAGTATCCTGTATAAAACAGCTCATAGAAACAGTACGAATGACTATGAATATGAATTGCTGCAGTTAAATATGGGTAACTTGTTTTGTTCCCACAGATAGCGCATCTTTTTATAAATGTTCTTTAGGGAAAATAATTTCTAGACCATCATTTAGAAGTGTTTTTTAAATACTCTGATGTTTTCATCCTTTGATTAATAACAATTGAGAAGTATGCAAAAATCTCAGCACTTGGCTAAACACATAACTTAAGTGTGAGCTCTTGGAACAGTGACTTCAGCAGGGCCATTCCAGTAATGGTACGTGCTGCAAGTTGAATTGTATACAACTTTGCCATTTTAGCCAAAATTTTTTAAACATGCTAGTCTTTTAGCAGCATATTCTTTTACCATTCAGATTTTTTTTTAATGCAACAATCTCTGAATATTTTAGAAGAATCCATTTGGTTAAATACTTCCATGGTGGCACAGTTTGTATTAATATATATAGAGAGAGCAGTTTTTCTTTTTTACCTTAGAACCAAACTAGGAAATAGCAGCATATTTAAAATAAAGCAGGAAGCATCCCCCCTCTCCCAAGCCACATCAAAAAGGCAACAAATTGAATGTATATGTATGACCTCTTAAAAGGGAGGTTATATAAAGGCGAGGAAAGTTTCTGATTTTCCGTAACTGTTTCACATAACATCAAACATATTGATTGTGTGTCCTTTATATTTAACCAAGACAAGAAATAATATTTACTATTTTTGTTGTTCCAGATACTATATATCAAAAGGTGCTATCGTTGATCAACTTGGAGGAGATTTAAATTCTACCCCACTTCACTGGGCAACAAGGTGGGGAAAAACTGGAATTTTCTTTTCCTATGTTTTTTCTTAACGTAGTATCTGCTACTGGCTGATTTATGAATTTTCTGGGAGTACTTTGCACAAGAACGAACTCAGTGGTTGATAATTGGGCACGCTGTGAATGTGGCATGTTTAAGCTACAGGAGCTTTCAGCATATAATTCAGTTTTTGTCTTATCTCTTCCTGATGTAGGGGAAGATGATTGCTATGATAGGAAAAAACAGTAAAGTAAAATTAGAGTCTGTTATCACCTTGGTTTACTCTTACTTTGGGGATCTTATTTTTGTCAGTCTTCTGAAGTTCAGTAACACTTGTGCAGATGGGGCTTGGGATGATTTTGTGTGGCATTGTCCTTGCAGTGTTCTATTTTGTGTGTGGACTGTTTTTTAAGATGCACTTAAAATCACATGTATGATGTAGAAGATGGTCCGAGAATGATGAATGGCTGGGAAAATTGAAGACAGTCCTAAGGCAGCAGCTGCTCCTTCATACAACCACCTAGAAATAGGCAGGAAAGGAACACTGTCCATATTATTATTTTTAACTGTAGACTGCAAAAGGAGACTTACAAAATTAGCTCTTGGAACATTTAATGTATTAAAAGAATGCATTTACTGAAGATGAGGACTTGCTTTTTAGCCTCTGTTAAAGATTTTGGCTTGTATATTTCTTTTTGTTACAGATCACACTCTGTTCTGCATTAATAACACAAAAGCTTGATTAAATTTCCTGGTGTTCATAGCTGTAATCTGTTGTCCTGTAAAGCATTGTCCAAAGCTGCTGCTTTGACATTGATAAGGTCTTTTTGGTCATGTCAGAAACTGTGTGCTGACAGCTGGGCAGCATATCACCAAGGATATGCCTATGCTCATTATGCCAAAAAAGACGCCTAAGCTTTTAATGTAGTGTGGAGGAAGTGTAGGCCTTCAGTTTTCCTTTTTTCTTTTTTCCCCCCCCTATTTATATTTCACTACTGTTTCTAATAGTAGAAAGATAAACCACATGCTCTACAAAAAGTGAGAGTATATAGCCAGTTTGACATCCCTTAAAATAGCAGGTTTTGTATGTGGATTAGAAGAAGCCACAGTAGACTACCTTTCTAAACTAGTAACTTGGGGCTTTTTTGTTGCCTGCCCTTTTGGTACACCACACACTTCAGCCAGTTCCATGTGGTACATGGATTGGCTGCGTAGAATTTGCTTATGTGAATGAGTTTGCTTACTCAGTTGGAGAATAAGATTGTGACTATTGTTGTTTTCAAAGTACGAGTCAAAGTGCAGAAGCTCTGGTAGTGTAATTAACTGGTAAACATATTTGTTGTGTTCAAATATTCAAATTTTAATACTTTTTTTCTGTATATAGTTAATTCAGTTGTTTGGTTTTTTGTGTTTTGTTACATTTAGACAGGGTCACTTATCCATGGTTGTACAGCTGATGAAATACGGGGCAGATCCGTCGCTAATTGATGGAGAAGGATGTAGCTGTATTCATTTGGCTGCCCAGTTTGGACATACTTCGATTGTTGCTTACCTGATAGCAAAAGGACAGGTAAATTTTAAGTAATACAATATTTAAATAGGTTCTACTCAAAATTAGACTAGGAAAACAATTGAAACCTGTACCTATCATTCAGGAAATGTAAAATATTTGCCTGACTAAACACAGAAGACATTGAATTATTTTTATTGTAGACTACAGTATTGACGTGCCACCTGCTAACTTAATTCTAACTTAATTTCCTCTAACAGTGGTCTGAGTACTTTGGCTTTAATTCATGCCTGTCTAGTGTGGTATGTGAAAATTCTAGCAATTATTTTTTTACTATTCTTTATTTCTAATGGAATTATCTTTAAATGGTAACAGTGACAATGATAGCAAAATTATTAGTATTCTTCGCAGAATTATCAGTTTATACACGGGTAAAGGATCTAATGACAGAGTTGTCATAGGTCATCTCTTTTTTTACACCTCAGTCCACAGCTTTTATGTATTACTGTTACTAATTGCATGAGTGTGTAAATAAATAAATAAAACCAACAACAACAAAAAAAAAACCCCAGAAACAGCCCAAAACCTCCTTGCTAGCTTCTTATATTACCCCCAGATCGGTGAAGTGTGTAAATAGCATGTGTATTCATTACTGTTCTCATTGTCTCCCATCCTTCAGCCTGTATGCTCAAAAACACGTTCAACTTTTTGCTACTCACCCTGTATTGTAATTTGTAGATTTACTCGCCCACGTGTACGTGCCTGAAGCACAAATTTAATTTACTTTGTAAACCGTATAGAAATGTCACAGCGTTTCTCTTTCTACAGTCTTGCTAATGCTGTTCACACTGCTGTATGCTGCTTTTTCTTTCGAATAGCAAGTGAGGTACGATCCAATGAGTCAGGTAGAATATGACTATGAAATCTGTGGGTTTGGCCTGTGTAAATCAAATACTAAATTTGCTGCAGAAAATGATGTTGCCTGTACGTGTAAAAAAATAAACTATTGCTCCATGTAGTATTCAGTTTGTATCTGAGAACTGTTTGGTAAAGCAGTATTTAGTGCATGATAGAGAGTAAGCTAGGCACAAGAAGAGGCTGATCATATATAATCACTATTTTGTAAGAGAAAATGATTGGAGAGAAATGCTTTTTCATCAGGAACAAGTTTTGTGTTTTGTTCACGAATTATGTATAATTGTATGTGGGTTTTATGTTACCAGAAAAATCTTGCAGATGTTATACAAGTGTGAACTTGTTTCAAGCATAGCATTAATGAAGTATAAACGGCCTTTAAAATGTTCTACTGTGATTATGAAATCTCCCTGTAAATGCTTGTTTGTCCCCATGATTATGTACAGACTTGTCCTATTTATCTGAGCATGTAATACTTCAGTTCGAAAGAAGCTGTGTGTCTTTACATGTGTACATACATAAATGCGCTAAACTTGCTTTAAAATTTAAAACCTATTATCTTGGAAACAGCTCCTCCTTATCAATAGCTTTTGAAAGGATGATTCTTATTAAATCCCCCAAATGTTATCAACTATGATTTTGGTATCCTTTCCATGCTGTAAGTTTATATTAATTTTAACAGTAATTTTTGGAAGCACTTCAAAAAGTTCAACTTTGAAATGATATATTGATTTGTATGTTTAAAATGTAGTAATATCAATAGCATTGTAATGACAATCCCTAAACTCATAGTTCTTTAGCTATACTACATCTAACTAGAGAAACTACATGGTTTCTGTAGAAGATAGGGGAAATACATTTTTCTACTTTTTATTCTCCTTTGATAAATACATATGAGGTCATTAGTCCCCCCTCCTTTTTTTTTACCTCCTTTGTGATGCCACAGTTTGGGTTTCGAGACTTGAAGTGGTTTTGCTATATACTATTTGCGAAATTTTTTTGCCTTTTGTCTTTACAGAGACCAGGTTTTCTTTTATTTGAAGGCTAGTCTTGCCATTGTTCTGAACCTAGTTGTAGTACCTGTGTGGTAAATGACAACTAAAAAAACATCAAAATAAAGGTCAGTGTAGGCTGTTGTGCTTTGTTAGTTCTGATCCTGATGCCTTTGTGGACCTGCATGATCAGAGGAGAGCCAGCTTTCATAACTATGTCAAGAACTGACAGATGAATTAAGAGGTTGCTCCTAATTGCTTCTTGTCCCCTTTTGAGAGAGAGCTGGAACCCCACTTCAGTGTTGCTGCTTCACTCTCTTCCTGAGCTGCAGCAGCCAAGGGTAAAATACACAATCTGAGGCTCGAGTCCAGTCCTCTGGCTTCTGGAGTGTAGCGTAGGGGAAGAACTCTTGGTCAGATGCCCTCTGGTCTTGTGGGAGGTGAACGCATTTTCTTGCCAGCAAGTACTACTCAGCCAAGAGGCAGCAGTGGCTGTTAGCTTTTGTTTTTTATTTAATCATGTCTGTTACTGAAGTTTGAGATGCTAATACCTGACTGTATCGTAATTTGCTCATGTTGTTTGTGTCAGTAGGTTGCCCAGGTCAAAATCAAGCCTGGGGCAAATGCATGATATAAATATAATCAGATAGCAAGTAACAGAATCTGTTGCAGAGTTCAAGTTTAGGTAAGATAATTATTTTAAAAAAATGCAAGAAAGGAAAAACTGGAAAGAGCTTGAAGGCACTTAAAAATGTTCAATATTGATGCTTTTACTACTTGACTGCTTGACACTGGGCTTACGCTACGTAAAATGCCAAAGGCATATCAGGGCCTAGCATATGCAAACATCACCCTGGAAGAAGTTAAGATATGGATGTGGTATGTTGGATGGATAAATAAAATGTGTTCTCCTCCTGTGGCATGTGTGAGATAGCTTACCTCAGTCACAGATAATGAGTGACTATGAAGTTGCTAATAGGGTTAAAATCATGTTGTAAGAAATATTCTAGAGCTAAAATTATAGTTTAACTGTTTCATGCTCATAGTTTAACTATCAATCACTTATTCACCAAGTATGTATTTTTTTTTTATTCTCGGAGTTGCAATTTTATGTGTTAAGTACTGTCCCCAGCTAGATGGGCCCTTCTTCTGAGCTATGGCCTAGGAGTAGTTGTCATCTAGGTTGGGAGATGCCAGTGTGGTACTGGCAGCCTTGGTTGCTTTGGTGCTGCAGTCCATGAGCTGTGCTCCTAAGCACCGTTACCTCTGTTGGCACCAAGGACTGTTCTCTCCATGGGGCTCGGGCCAGTATAAGTTGTGGATGCCCCTTCCCTGGAAGTGTTCAAGACCAGGCTGGATGGGGCTTTGAGCAACCTGGTCTAGTGGGAGGTGTCCCTGCCCATGGCAGGGGGGGTTGGAACTAGAGGATCTTTAAGGTCCCTTCCAACCCAAACCATTCTGTGATTCTAAGACATTAAACCAAGTGTTTATTCCCTAGACCGAGCCTACAGCACATTACTTATAGGATTATAAATTCAGTCATGTTTCTTTCTTATGATTGTCAAAACTGACCCTGTGTGTGAGGACTAGAGTGTTCAGAACAGAGCTTTTCTTGTTTGAAAGAACCAGGTGGGTTCAGTTCTGTGTTACCTGGGTTGATGTCTGTCGGTCGGCACTCCATTCCACAAGAATCCTACAAAATCTCTGCTTCTAGTGAATAACTAGCGTGTCTTTCCTAAATTAGGAAATATTTTCAGCCTTACATCTCCCTTCCTGATAAATCTTCTTTACTATATGCTTTTAAATATGTCATCTCTTTAGAAGCCTGTTTCCCTTTCCCTGGGCAACAGTCCATGTGAAAAAGATCTTTTCCTTATGGCAAATAGGATTCTGAACAAGGGCATGATGGGTCTTTACATGAAGGTCTGAATTTGAGAAATAACTAGTAATGGTTCTAAAGAGGATTAAATTCCTGGTCCCTTTCTATGCAATTTAATCCAGTCCTAAGTGGAATCTCTTGATGCTTTTTGTTCTTTTGAAAAGGCTGTACTGTACCGCAGTACTGGTTTGACCATTGCTTGTTAAATGTCCTGGTAAGCCTAAGTGCTGCTGTGATCTCTGGCTGCTATTCAAATTCCTACCTCATCCACTGTATTGCTTTCAGAATGTAGTGTTAAGCAGCAGAATAGTTGCTAGGGCTCCTTTCCATGCAGGAAGCTCTTTCTCCCCTACAGTTTTACCTCTCCAAAAGCTTTTTGTGGTATCTTGTATTAGTGTCCTAGTTTATCTGGTTATCTTTGCATATCCCAAGTTTATTAAGTCTGGTTATCTTTGCGTGTCCAAAGTTTTTCTATTTCAGAACCAGAGTTGTTCTATTTTGGAAACAAGTGAAAAATTTGCCAGTTGTGGTCCACAGAGTTCACGCTTGAAATACAGAGGGCAGCAGTATGTGCAATTTCTGATCATTGCATCACTTATTGTTGAAATCTTTGGTTCTGGTACAGTGTCCTAACAGCATAGGTACACCCCTCCATGAGCATTATCAGATTGACCTGTCACTGAGAGTTAAGCAAGAAATTAATGCTAAAATGCTTATTGGTACACACCAGGACAGCAGAACAGTCTCTTAATACATACTTGCTGCTGAAGGTTTATTTTTTTGCCTCAGCCCTTTGGTAAAAAGCAGCAACAGAGCTTCCTTCCTGAAATGTTCCACTTGTTGTGTGGTTGTGGTAATGAACTGGCAAAATAAAAAAGAATTTTTGATGAGAGGTTTGTTAGAGGATGCATCCGCTATCCACAGCTACGACATCTTTGTTACATCCGTACAACAGTATGCAAGACAACCTTAGTTGCTTTGCTTCATGTTAAAGTTCCTTTGAAAAGGGATCTGCCTCAGCCCACGTTGCAGCTTAATATGAGTAATAACTGTAACCTGCCTAGGTAATTTGTGTGCAGGGATAGTCTACAGCTCATGGCTTTTTTTTTTTTCCTATTTTTCTTTTTAGCTGAGTGTCACCTAGTGTGCAAAGTATAGTTTTGATTTGTCAGGTGGAATCACTGAAGGAATCGTTTTACTTGCATCCAGGCAATCAGGTCCCTGCTGTCACGAATAACTACTTTTTCTATATGAAATCTAAACATGAAAGAGTGATTATTCATGTATCTTCGAAGTACGTTGTTCACACAGTGTGACCTGCAAATCAAAGTAATCGCTTCTCAAGGATGAATTAACTTGAGGTTAGACTGTGGTTCCAGTTTCCTTCATGATCTCAACAACAGGAGACTAAAGGGAGTGCCAATGGTTGCGTGGTCCTAGTAGGCTCAAAAGGCTCTAATCTATACAAGTACTGTGGGAAAACAGACTTGGATCGTGTTCTCAATGCATGTAACTCTTTTCTGAACAAACAATGCAATAAAGTAATGGTTCTATTTCCATCAACTGTTTTTTAAACTTCTGAGTTATTTTTTTTTTTTAATTAAGCAACAGAAATGGAAAGTTATCTACAGGCTAGGAATGTTTTACAAGCAATTATTTGGAAGAACTAAATTGGGTTTTCGGAAGACTTCTGCCTGGGTCAGGCTAGCAGCACCATGAGTGGGGATCCCAGGGTGCTGGGCATTTGGCAGACTACTGGAGAGAAGAAGGTTCTGGAGGTGATAGAAAGCAACATCATCCACTTTCTGGTTTTCTGAAGTAGTTTCTCTAGCAAAGGACTTTATTGAAACACTTTCAACCTAATTTTCCTAGTAAGGCCTGAGAGGAGTAACATAGGGAATATTGACATAGCAATATCTGTGCAAACGGAAAACCGTCCAGATCTTGCATTAAGTTAGCTTCCAGTAATTTTGTTGGTGGTCTGTGCCACTTTCCCAAATGCACTTCAGAGTCTAATCTGCCTCACTGTATTTAGAAATTACCAGCTTCCACGTTAGTGGGGCAGGGATCTATAAGAGAAAATGATGTAGGTATTAGATCCTTTCTGATGGATCTAAGAGGATTGTCTGGATCGTGCTGTTTTGTCATTCTGTGGCTATGTTCTGTTAAATGTAATATTACTATTTTTTTATTTTTTAGCCATCAGTTTAGTCACCTCTTGGTCATAGATCAATTTTATTTCTGGGTAGGTTGTTTCTATTAATGGCTTTTTTAAAACGTAAAAATTTTCTGGCATCTATTAACTTGATATCCAGATACATAAATACCTTTGGAACTAAGGAAAATTGCTTTGCAAGTGGAAAATTAGATGCAGCTAGCATTCAGTAGGATATAGGATTCAGGCCATGGTATTTATGTTAATCTATCAAGTATTTTATTAAATATTGGTGCATTATTTTAGTTTTCTTCTGCTTTTGAGTGCAATAGTACACCATGTATGCGTAACCTTTTATGTTGAAGATTAATAGTAAGATACAAATTACTAGTTCTATACAGCATGACTGTTCCTTAGTTTCCAAAATGGATTGGAAGGATTGTATTTTTGCAATGGTGGTATTAATATCTGTTTTCATTTTTTAAATTGTTTTATTATGTACTAAAAGCTTGCCAGTTTCTCTGCAATTCGGTTGGTTCATCTTCAAATACTGCTTCTCATTGCAAACCTTGTATTTACTGGATCTTGAGCATGCCTCACCTCACCAACTTTTTGTTTTTCTTTTCCTTCTTTAGGATGTAGATATGATGGATCAAAACGGAATGACACCTTTAATGTGGGCAGCTTACAGAACACATAGGTAATACCTCACTGCAGTTTTGACTCTCTTGATGTTAACTAAGTGGCATAGAGTGGTGACTGGTTTTGATTTTTTGGAAAGATTTTTTTGGTTTAACTAGTCAATGTTCTTTCCACAATTGCCACTTTATCTTTTGTCATTTATGGTTGTTGTGAGTTAACCCCAGTTGGCAGCTCAATCCCACGCAGCCGCTTGCTCACTCCCACCCAGCAGAATGGGGAGGAGAATCAGAAGGGTAAAAATGAGAAAACTTGTGCATTGAGATAAAGACGGTTTAATAGGTAAAGCAAAAGCTGTGTGCCCAAGCAAAGCGAAATTAGGAATTTATTTGCTATTTCCCATTGGCAGGCAGGTGTTCAGCCGTTTCCAGGACAGCAGGGCTCCATCACCTGTAATGGTTACTTGGGAAGGCAGATGCTGTAACTCCAAATGTCCCCCTTTCCTTCTTTTTCCCCCAGCTTTTATTGCTGTGCACGACATTATATGGTCTGGAATTTCCTTTTGGCAGTTGGGGTCAGCTGTCCTGGCTGTGTCCACTCCCAGCTTCTTGCCCACCCCCAGCTTACTCGCTGGTGGGGCAGTGTGAGCACTGTGATGCTGTGTGAGCACTGCTCACCAACAGCTAGAACATGGGTGTGTTATGAACACCCATTTTGGTCACAAATCCAAAACACACCACCTTAGGAGGTACTATGAAGATTAACTTGATCCCAGCCAAAACCAGTACAATGACCTATTCAAGAGAGAGGATGTTATGCAGACATAGTCACTAATATGAAATATTAGTTTACAAAGTGAATCTTCCTGTGGCGTTGATTGGAAAAAGCTGGTATAAAGTAACACTTCTCCAAAGAGCAAATTTGTCTGAATTAGATTCCTGCTCAGAAGGGCCTATCTCCATTGATTGTTAAAAGGAGCATAGGCTGGCTTTTACCAATACCTACCATTGCCAACATTATCATCCTATTTTCATTTCATCTTTTGGAATGTGAAGTGGAAATATAAAATGTTTTAAACTTCAGTTGTTATCTGCTAAGTATATAACCATGTGCATGCTTTTACAAATCTGTTAATACTGTTAGGTGTTGGTAAATGTGAAAAGAGAATTGTATAACAAATGTGTTTCATGACATCCCAGAACAAGCTGTCTTACTGAGCTCTTTTAAAAGTCAGCAGAATTGTAGTTCCTCTTTGGGGAAGGGAATTGGAGCCATTCATAATCATCAGGAAAAATGTCACTTTGCTATTATATAGTGTACCTGATCAATGTTCTTTGTAGAAATTGAACTCATTAATAACAAGTTGATATGTATTTGAGTGCATCTTCTGTAGATCTGACAAGAATTTTCTTTTCTAGTGTGGATCCAACACGATTACTACTTACATTTAATGTTTCTGTTAATCTTGGAGACAAATATCACAAAAACACAGCATTGCACTGGGCTGTGCTAGCAGGAAATACTACAGTTATTAGTCTTCTGTTAGAAGCTGGAGCTAATGTTGATGCTCAAAATATAAAGGTAAACACTTGGTCTGTTTTTATTGTAAGTGGTTTAAGGCAAAAATAACAGAGCCTATGATCAATCTTAAGAATAGATTATTATTATTATTGTGGGTATGATGTGGGTATTGTGGGTATTGTGAAGATGGAGGAAGAGCCGCGCCACTAATGTTTAATTTGGGAATCAGTTTTTCCTACCAGTCATGTATAACTACTAAATCTGCACCTTCAAAAGTACTCATGTAAATAATTTACCAATGATTATGTGAAAATACATGGGAGTGGGGTGTGCAATTAGAGTGCATGCGTGAAGACCCGTGCATTTGGATGCAAAATTGGAAATCTGACTGAATGTCTTCTAGTGAAGTTCTGGTGTGACTGTTTGTTGGAGTGAGATGTGAGGCATCTCGGTTCTCTTCCAGAGGGATGACAAATGCTCTAATACATCTCCCAGTGGCAGTAAGGAAGTTGGAAGCCTAAAAATACCAGTAGGAGTAAAAAAAGAAAACGGGCTCTTTTTTGCATCAGAACTTTAAGTTGCCTGATTACTCTACCAGAACCTCTTAATGATGAAGATAGATTCAGCACTAACAGAGCCCATCCCTAGCATATGTTAGATCAGTCAAACAGCTCTTAGAATTTAGGCCATAGACTTGGAGTCTGTAAGAACTTCTCCAGCGGTGGAAGGTGCGCCTATTAAACATGGTTTTGTCCTTCGCCTCCAGACTATTCTGTTTATCAAATTAGATGTGCTTCACCACCTACACTGTTTCTTCTGTGGTGTCAGAGAATAATTCACTTTTAGAAAAAAGAATAAAGAATTCTCTACTGAATTCCTCTTAAAATATTGGTATTTTCCACTTAATGAGTATTACAGATGGGGTGGTTAAACTGGAATATGTAACTGTAAATCTACATTTATAAAACATTAAATATTTAATTAAGTTTATTTGACCTTTCACCATTTTTCCTACTGATTAAGATGGCCAAGGCCTATTTTGCTTGGCCACAAGTGATAGAAATATGTTTAAACGGATGTGTAAATATATTTTTTTTCTTGAACAGCATGGAACAGTCTTTTTAAGGGTGCAGTCAAATTTTTCTAGTAGTTTTCTAGGTCCTACATCCACTTTAGAATATCAGTAATACTGATGATCATGAATGAAAACTCATTAGAAAAATCACATGGCTTTTCATGTGTTTAAAACAAATCAACTAGCCACTTGCTTGTACTGATGTGAATATATAATAATTATTCCTGGTCTATAAGGTCAGTCGTGTGGATGAATTACGCTTCTAGTCTCACTTCTTGTAAACTGTTGAAAAGCTTTTCTTCTGTGCCACCTAATGGTAAAAATTAAGATATTTTTGTGGGAAAAAAAATCAATGTTTCATACCTTTCTTCCCTTGGCAGACTGATTAATGCGATTAGAGTTTTAAAGTCATCACCTTGCCTACATTTCTGGACTCTTAGGAAATCTGTAATAAAAATTCATATGTTTGGCGAAATGAAAAAGTATCTGCTAGCTGGAAGCAGTTCATTGGTCTCCCTTTCTTTATTGACAGACAGCAGCAGTCAGTAGAAAAATAGGTTTATGAACCTGCTGGATCATGATATCTTTTCAGTCATGCCAGAAGATGTGCCTGGTTTCATTCCACATTAACTATTGCCTGCCTTCTGCGGTGGACTCTAGGTTTCTTGCATGCCATGTTTCTAGGATCTTCAGCAGATCAAAATCATTCTAGCAGTGGCAGTTTTGCCATCCTGCCAGTGGCTTTGTACCAGATACTGATTCGGATGATAGTAAAACTGTAGGAAACACAAGACTTTGGTTGATTTTTATAGGTATATAGAAACTCAGTTTTGTGCTTCTCCTTTGACTGTTCAGCAAAAAAGTTTACTTTGAGCCAAAAGCCAGTTGTTAAGTGTCTGGCTCATGTTTCCCCAGAAATAAAAGTCTCCATTCTGATGCAGTCACTTCCAGATTTCTGCAACTCTATTTAGTGAAGTCCCTTTCTCAGTGGTGACAGGACGAGGGGCAGTGGATAAAAACTAAAACACAGGAAGTTCCATCTCAACATGAGGAAGAACTTCTTTGCTTTGAGGGTGACGGAGCACTGGAACAGGCTGCCCAGAGAGGTTGTGGAGTCTCCTTCTCTGGAGATATTCAAAACCCGCCTGGATGCCATCCTGTGCAACCTGCTGTAGGTGGCCCTGCTTTGGCAGGGGATTGGCCTAGATGATCTCCAGAGGCCCCTTCCAACCCCTACAATTCTGTGATTCTGTGATAGCCCATGGAATTCACCAAAAATGGTGGTAGACAGCTAAGGTTAAAGAAATACATTGGCTGAAAGCCACTCATATTTTTCAAATTATGAGTTAGGTGAAATATTAAGTGTGAGTTTTGACTTTGTTGTTATCAGTTCTAGGCAGTCAGTGTTAGAAAGGTGCATGCGGGTTTGGAACAAATTGGAACCAGTCAGCTCAGCAAGGTGCTCTTTTTGCTTTGCATGACATTTTGAGAAGTATATGAAGACCAGCATTCTTATTCTAGAATAAAGCTTGATACAAGAAGTGGGTTTGTCCGTTTGTGTTATTTATCCTCTTTAATTATGCTGTATGAGAAAGTAATACTTTTGGTATTAAGATACTTTCTTTTTACTTTTGCACAACTGGGTTACAGTTGGAGTTGGAAGTTGCTTTTCAGTAGTGAAAGTAGAGTGGGTTTTTTGTTTGGCTTAATTATCTTGCCACACCAGTAGATGGATAGGGCAGATGAGGACAGGATTTCACAGGGAGTCAGCTTATCACTGGGGGTCGGGGGGAAACCTCTACCTTCTATTTAAATGTAAGCAGAGGCTCCTTTTTTACTAGAGAGTGATAGAGAACTAAAAGAGCTTTTATGGTTTAGGGAAGATTTTTATTATTATATTTTTTTAAAATCTGTTAATGAATCATTGAACGGTCTTTAGATGTAGTTTTTTGACTATACAATTTATCTGTAGGCTTCTCTGGGGAAGTCTACATGTAAAGTTCCTTATGGTAATGACACTTCAAATTATTCTTTCTATCTAAACACTTAAAATATATACTATTGAAGCCTTATTGCTTGCTGGCAAACTAAGTGTGTTACTCAACTAAGTTTCCTGTTTGGTTTTATTGGGTTTTTTTTGGCTTTCTAAGCAAGTCAGCCATCCACCACCCCAGTGAATACAAGGAAAACATTAAAATGGCCAGATGATGAGAAGCATAGTCAAAGACTTCTTTAAAGCTCCCTCAATCTTTTTATCTAGGCAGTTCCTAGGTGTCTCATGGCCCTCTAGTGGAAGGGATGCTCAGCTGGACCCCAAGACAACTTCAGGATTTACTTGGGAGATCAACTCCCAGAGGGGATTGCTTGTCCTACAGGTAATCTTTACAGTCTGGATATACAAGGTGATATTAAAACAGCGGCATCTCTGGAGTTTTCCAGATGTTAGCAATTCAAGGTGCTACTAAATCTGTGATGAAGCAGGCACCATAGTTTGATTTCAGGCATTTCCGTTGAGGTTGGTGTTAACTTAATCTGTTTCTTAAACATCTGGCTAAATAATTTTGAAGCCAAGTTAAGTCATAAGATTACTCTTTTTTTTAACTGATTTTGCTAGTTAAACTTTTCATACAGGACTGCAAGATCCTGTTAAGTAGCAAAAAGCTTCACCTCATAATCTGTAGTCTGTGCTATTTACTCTCCTTTTAGACATTTGGAGCAAGATTTCAAAGGCAAAAATGGCAGTTAAGTACTCAATTCCCATTGTCTTTCTATGGGATCTAGGTAGCTAACTGTAGTTTTTAATCTTTGAAATCTTTTCTGTCTATAGTAATTATTGCCCTTTCTGGGTAATTTCAGTTTCTGGTACCTGTCTCACTTTTTTTTTAGGAGGGGGCCGAGCGATGGAGGATTCAGCCATTTTTCAAGCCTCCATGAATGGTTTGTTTAGGAGGGGAGTAACCTCCAGTAGAAGAGAGGAGGAGTCAAATGCAAAACTGAAGCTGGAGGTACCTGCAATTGGTTGTCTCTTGCCTCCTCTATAATTTTAGACCCAGTCAATAACTTTCATTCAACTCTCTTCCTAAATGTTTAAAAAGCAATAAAATCAAATCATTTTGGTAGGCACTTTTGGCCCCTGTATATCTCTCTCTTTCTCTCTTTTGCTTTATCTGTCAGTCCTCTCTGAAAGTAGGGAAAGAGAAAGCATGGATCAAAGTATGTGAAGCACAAGCTAAGCATAAAAGCTCAGAGTTTTGGAATAAGTTGGACGTGAGCAACCAGTTTTCTTCCTAGGACTTCAGTAACTGAGATGAATACAAGAATGTTAAGCTTGTGAAAAAAAAATCTTTATTGAAACATTCCATGGAATTAGTGACTTCACTCTGCCAAAAAGGCAGAGAATTAACTGAGAAGTCAGGCTTGAGACTGGGAGAGTTTCCATGATCCAGTGGGTCACGAGTTCTTATTCTTTGCTTGATTTCTGCTGCCTGTCAATAGCTGAGGGGGAAGCACAGTCTTTCATTTACAGACTAGTAGATTGTGTGTAGAACAGTGAAACATAGATGTGTTGTGCCGAATGCAACAATTATTGCTATGTCAGGATCACACATTTTATATTCAACTTGTCCACGCATGTGCAGTTATAAGAGAGTGAAAAAGACCAAAAGCAATGAATGATGTTTGGTGTCAAGTAAGCTGCAGAGCAAAAATTATGCCAGAATGTAGCTTAAACTGACTAAAAATGTATTTTTTTTTTTCATTTGCCAATCTTCTGTTTCAAAAGTGCTTTGGCTGCATTTTATTTTTAAATGGGATGTTTCACACTTCTGTACTCCTGGCAGGGAGAATCACCACTTGATCTAGCAAAACAGAGGAAAAACGTTTGGATGATCAATCACCTACAGGAAGCAAGACAGGCAAAGGGATATGACAGTCCGTCCTTTCTGAGGAAACTAAAAGCTGATAAGGTAAGAAGTAGTATAACACTTAAGTAAATCAGTATTACTGCTGCTGTTGGTTTTGGGGTGTGTGTGTTTGTTCAAGGTAAGCAGTTCAGTACTGTGGTTTCCCCACATTTCAGTTTTAGGAAACATCTTTTTGTTATGACAAAAGTAATTGCAAAAAAAAAACCCACACCAAACCACCACCTTTATTCAAGGCAGGAGTTAGGAAAACCCTAAGTCTCCAAACAGTTACCTTTAGGTTTTGTGCTAACTAAATGTTAGGAAAGTACCAAGTGATCTGGTGTTGGGGATAGCCAAGACGTTCACAAAGCTGACTCTCAAGTATCTAAGGAAAGAAGCATTTTAGATATCCTGAACTCTGATTGCCTCTCTAATTATGGAAGAAGCAGTCAGTCTTGGCAGTATAATGTAATGTGTGAATCTCTAATGTGGAGGCCTTTTTCTTCTCAGGTTATTTAATACTGCAGGTAGGAGGAGACAATAAATGAGGGTATAAAGGGTAATATATTGCTCTAGCATGAAGAACTTTCTACCTGCCTATGGTTTGAGAACTTACATAGAGTTAATATTTTACTAGGCAGAGTGTTGTGCTGGATATTAAGTATTGCTGTCACTGATTTGCTACAACTTCTTGATTTAAAGATACATTGAATCTTGATTAAAGCACTGGCTACAGCCTGTGCTTTAACCCTGTGGTAATATAATAATGCAGTGATTATTGACTTTAAGTGATTTGTGCATTCTATTATATCTACGTGTGTATTGTGAATGTGCTTTGAATATCTGGAAAGAGCTCAGTACCTTCAACAGGAATTGTACCCACATAGTGAAAGACAAAGAAGGTCCAGTCTGTCTCCATAGATGCTTCAGTATGATTTTATCTGTTACTTATGTAACTTCAGTCTTTAAAGTTTACTGAGATTACCATGTGCTATGTTTATACACTTTGACAGTCTTTAAAAAGAACTACTTTTCCCTTTATTCTGGAATAAAAGTGAAGTCTCTAGAAGACAGTTCTTCTAAAGTAAATAAATGAATAAAATTATTGATTTGCTATGAAATTTTAGCAAGATTTTTTTTTCTTGCCCATAGGTTGGAGATATGTCAATATAGGAAATGACAAAAAAATTTGTGAAGATTCTCCCCCTGTGTCAAGCTTCCTGAAAATTTGTTTAAGTTTTTTTGACTGTCCTATTTATTGTAGAATATTATTATATAACCTGTTCCTAAAAATAGAATTACTTACTGATATTTGTTTCTATATAGGAATTCCGTCAGAAGGTGATGCTGGGAACTCCTTTCCTAGTAATTTGGCTGGTTGGGTTTATAGCAGACCTAGACATTGATTCTTGGCTCATTAAAGGGCTGATGTACGGTGGCGTTTGGGCTATGGTGCAGTTTCTTTCAAAGTAAGTGTTTCACCAGGACACTGTCTGTTTAGTGTGCACACATGAAGTGTTTTGCTGGCATCTTTATTGGATTAATAATCTGAAATTTCTATTTTTTGGTGTGCTTTTTCAACATGCAACATTTGGTTTTTGTTGGATTTTTTTTATTGGTATTTATGGGAAAGATCTTGTGCATCTTGAGCTCTTGTAATGCTCTGTTGTCTTGCAAATAGCCATGGAATTACCTTGGGTGAATATCACTGAGCTAAAAGAAGCTAACAGCAGAACAGAAATTCCAGTCATTCTCCAGAGGAGGGTGCTGAATGTCTGTCTACAAAGTTATCAGCATGAATTTTGAAGAAAACAATCAAGAGAAAAATAGCTAGAAAGGAATAGAAAAAAAAATATGTGCAATAACATTGCTATTAAAACCCAGTCTTTTAGAATTTAAATCTCCAAAGGCATCTGAAGAGAAATGAAATCAGATCAGCTTTTGTAACTTCTGTTGTGGTAAGCGTTGACTAAAGAAAAAGGCTGCTTTTACATAATATTTTTTATTTGTTACCTGATCATAAAGAATTTTAGTTGTTTGTGATTACTGTAAATGCACGTGCATATGGACACGCACACACAGAGGCATACTCCAACAGATTTTCAAGATCTGTAGACTCCTTCATCTATACTCTGCTTTTCGTTGTCACGTGTGGCGTGTATAGAAGAACTTACTATGTCTTCAAATTACAAGCTTTCTGCTTTCTCGCCTTGAATATCATGTTTATTAGAAACACTTTTGCTTCTCCTTCCTTTCAGTTTAAAGAGGAAAAGAAAATATGTCTGTTCCTTAAACCAAGTTCATAGAATCTTAGTGACCTTAGTACACTGGGAGGGCGGTGGAAGTCATCAAGCTTTTGCCTCTGCAGGATCTTGGAGATGATCTGTTCAGTGCACATCTCTGAGACTGTGCAGTTCGCTGACCTCCTCCCACAAGAAATTTGTTTCACAATGCAAATCCTCAACCATGCCTCCTGCAAGAGGCAAGGACAAGATTTCTTCAGGTTTCTCAAGATTTATGTTCTGTAAGGTTTTATGGTTTTGACCTACCTGACATGTATTCAGGACTAGCATTTACTTTCTTTGAAGTGTTTTCCAAAAAGTCCAGGTTTGAATGAAATATTCGATTAATATTTCTTTTCCCAGTTGAATTTTAGCTAATCTGCTTAGCTGTGTTTTCCTCTCTGCTCCTTTCATGTAAAAAAAAAAATAAAAATGCCCAGAAATGGCTGAAAGGAAGATTACTGCTGAGCAGCTACTGTGTGTCCAAATGTATATTCACTTACTACTTACCATTTTAGCTCATCTTCCTTATAGGATTTTCTCAAAAGGCCTAAGAAACTTCCATTAGAGGAGAGCCAGTTACTGTGAGGGAGTAAAGAAGTGAAATGGGAGCTACTCAGTGCACATGTTTGTCTGTGGTGGACCTGAGGGCACCACCAGGACAAAAAGCAAAATGTGTCAATGTAAGGATGTTGAGGCAGATGATGGAAAAAGCTTTATTTCAAGGAGTTTAGCAGTTTAGAGTGTGACTTCTGATATGTTGAGCAATTTTTTCTTCAGTATGGAGTTGCCTAGTCACTCATCTAGTTCGTCTCAACTAAATTCAACTTTATTCAGAATACTCTTTAAAATGCAAGAGTATAAGAAGATGAAAGTAATTCTGATGCCTTAATTTATTTATTAAGTAAAAACATTCTCTCTTAGAACTTGGCAAATTTAGTGATACAGGAAATTAATTAATCCATTTTTTTCCAAACTTTCTATTGGCAACTGTAACAGAAGCAAAAGATTCAAGAATCTGAAATATTTCAAGTATGTAGGCTGATAACACCAAGATCTCTTAAGCTTTTTTCTTACTGAAGTAATTTCAGCATGTAATTTTCATTGTATGGGTTTCGAAAATGTATTTGGCACTGAAATCTCATAAATAAATGTAGTTTGCAACTGATATCCATGCTTTATGCTAGGAATCTCACAAATTTCTAGCTGCTTTCACAGTGTAGTTTTAGCATGAGTATTTACTCATTCTACCTTTCTTGTCCAGTTCTAGACATTCACTGCAAAAGTGAATGTATAATTTTTAATTAAATAGTTTTCAGTCATGTATTCACCTGGACAGTTTGAAAATGGGAATTTCTCATCAACTTCAGAGATCAGTGAGGAAAATGTTTTTATGATGGATTTTGCAGTATTTTGTATAGTACATATTTTATCAGGAAGTGTTTTTCAGTAATAGTAGTTCAGGATTTAATTTTTTGAAGTCAAAACTCAACACATGACATTGCTCCTACTTTACAGGTCATTCTTTGATCACTCCATGCACAGTGCACTGCCTCTTGGAATATACTTGGCAACGAAATTCTGGATGTATGTGACGTGGTTCTTCTGGTTTTGGAATGATATCCTTTTTTGTGTACAGTAAGAAGTAATATTTTTTCATCTTAGTAGTATGAGGTAATACCTAGATATATCCTATAAGAGTAAGGAAACTAATTAAAACTTTAAAATCGCTGTCTTCATCAAACATTGCTTTCTGTATTGATGGTAATTGTTTTATTGCTTTAAAAATGTGCACGCTATTGTGCTGCACTAAGTGTAAGATCTTCCTCAAAATTGGCTTAGAGTAGTCTGCAAAATTTCCTGTGATTTACCAATTTCTTAAATGGGGGGAAGTGTAAGCAGCTCTGTAAAATATACTCTGGCTGTGAGGTGACAAGGTGTAATTGTATTTTTAGACACTGCTTTTCTGCAAAGCACTGGGTAATTTCATGGCATGTATCAAATCCAGTGGAATTGGTTTTGTAGCTAGCTCTTCCTAAAAATACTGCAAATTCTATTTCATACAAACTTTAGATATGTTTGTTAACGGTATTGTCAGTCTTTGAAGATGGATGTATTAACAATACTAGAGTTTAGAGTATCTTTTTATGTTTTTGACTGTCTGCCTAGATAGGAACTTTTCTTACAGGGGTAGAAATTGATTCAGAGTTCACTGAAGAATGTCAGTTATCCACCTTAAGGGAATAGATTAAAATTTTTAAACAACTTTCTTGGGTATTGTAATTACAATACCCAAGAAAGCAAAATAAAGATTGAATGTTTTATTAAATGTTTAATACAGTTCTTACAGCTGTAAAGAGTTGAAGTGAACTTAATATTTATGATGAATGTTGGCTTGACTTTTCTAGAAACTGTTTTTCTTTTCGTCCTCAAAAGAATGACCCTGAAATAGGATAGTAGCAGTGCAACCCTTTTATCATCTTGTTAGTGTGTTCTTCAACCTCAGCTAAATCAACCTCACATTTTTGGGTTGAGAACAGAGAGGAGACCCTGCTTCCAGGCTGCCTTTGGCTTCCACGCTGACAGTGTTTGCAAAGATGCTGCTGTGAATAACAGCAGTCCCATGGGACTGGAGATGACTGCTACTTCCTCCTTAAAAAACCTAAAACTGAAAATCTAGTAGCTGTTAAGTAAAAAAAAAAAAAAAGAACTATTTCTATCAATCTTAGCATGAGTATGTCTTGAAATAGTTATTTAGAAAATCCTGGTCCTACTACCATTCTCTCTGTCTGACCTGATTTTCTATGTTTTTACTCAATTAAATGTACTAGTAACTGCAGAATGAGTAAAGTGAGTACAAAATGAGTATGAGTATTAAAAGCAGTAGTTAAAAATGGAAGTATACTTTTCTGGTTTTTATGGAAAGGAGTAGAGCTGTCTAAATATGTCATGCCTCTATCCTGAAATTGCTTTTCTGATCTTTTAAGGAAAGCTGACTTTTGGCAAATAGTAGGTTACAAGTTTCTGAGGTTGTTATAACAACTACACCATCTCACTTCTGAATCTCAGCTTTCCATACCTTGTATGGTTTCTTCAGAAACTCACGTGTGCCAGTGCTACTACGTGTTTCGGGTTGCGAGTGTTGAGCTACTGTGAAATGCTTTCTTGTGCTAAGACAACATCAGCTTGAACCAAATCTAAGAATGTGTGCAACTTTAAATCAAAGTCCTTGAGCATATTAAAGTGTCTACACAGCCAACACAACTTGATGATGGCCTCTATCTCAATACAGAAGGCTGTCGCTTAAGGCTGTCAAAATGTGAGATTTTTATCCTGAAGCACATATTTTCTTCATATTTGTACCAACTTGCCTAGATTTTTGTTTCTGTTAGCCGTTCTGATTAATGTAACTTGAAGTTTGGGGTTTTTTTTAGTCACAGAATAATGTTCACTGTCCACTAGAAATAGTAACTGTAGACAGTTAATTAACCTAATAAAGCCTGACTTCAGAATGTCAATAAAATACTGTAGTGCTTCTGTAATTTAAGGTAGGTGCCTCAAAACCTTTGCAACAGTCTTTTTGTACACAGAAGTAGTAGTCTAAAAACTTCAGTTACTAATTGCTTTCATTAGAGCTGACACAATTCTCTGTGACAAGCAGTTTTAGAGACCTAGTGCTTGAGGCCATCTTCCTTTAATTGATGATTTTTAATTGGAAGTCTTTGTAATAAGATTCCAATTTCATTCTCCTTCTGGAAAATTGCCCTGTAGCTTTATTGGAAAAAAGAAATTGCATGCCTTCTCTATTTTTATAGCATGAGGCACAGCATTGTGGTTGGAGAAAGGATTCTTGTATTTTTACAGCTTTATATGATTGCTAACAGCAGAGCAGTGTACTACTTTGTAATGTTCGAGTGATAAAACACGTCCCGGTAGTTTTCATAAATTCTGACCATCTTTTGCTCAGGAAAAAAGTTTCTAACCTTAAACAACTATCACTAATTGCCTTACTGGGACTTTATATTATTAATAATATGAAAGTCTTAATTGCTGCAAGTGTTACTTTAATATTCAGGTGCTTGGTATGAATTTTCTATTCTGGTAGATATGTTGAAGGTGTCTGGAAGATCATTTGGTCTTCCGAGTTTAATCCTAGTGAGTTAGAAAAGGGTAGTCAAAACAATGTGTCATAAAGAACAAACAAACCTAAAGATTAGCAGTGCATTTTCTTGAGTTTCAGGGTAGTCACATGAAAAATAGGTCTATAAATTCTAAGGCTTTATAATGTGTCTTCTAGAAGACCAGTCATGAAAGTAAATCTGAACATTTTAGATTAATCTAGTGTACTTAATTTTTGTAAATGTTTCCATTATATTGGGGTTTTTTCAGCAGCTTCTGAGTCTGGTACTTTTGTTAAAATAGAAATCCTATTCTTGCTGGGAATGAGGAAGTTATGATCTGCGTGTTTATGGATATATGACTCTGTGGTCCTATGCTTCCCTGCCACTATTATGGTGCCTTTTTGCCACCTCCCTTTAGCTATATTTTGCCCATAACAAAAGGATAGTTATGTCTTGCTCTGTTACTCTCTTCTAATCTTCTACTGATTGCAGAGTGGGGGGAACCTCAAAAATCCTGTATACTAAATCACTATATTTTAATTTAGTTTTATTTTTAAAAGAAAAAAAAAAAAGGATTTAAAAGTAGACTTTTAATAACGTGAGACTAGAATTTCACATTTCCTTCTTTTTCGTTAGTATTTATAGGTAGAACATTCTCTTGTGTCCTGTAAAAGTTTGGGGCACGTGTACCAAGTTCATATCTGAGTTGTTCAGGCAGTCTTTTCAGTTCCAGCTGAACAAATAGCGCCTGTTATGTCAGAAGGTTCTTATACTGCTCTGTTTTTTCTAAGGTGTCAGGGTTTGCTGTAACCCAAAGTATTCACAGTATTATTTTTTTTTGATTCTACCACTTCTATTTGGTGAAAAAGGGAGTGTGCAGTTTTCAATTAATTAAGCTTTTTTGGTATAGCATACTAGCAGTGCTGAGGTAATGAGATGCTATAAGCCAATTTATAAGTTTCAAAATAATGTATCACTGACTAATTCTGAATTGATGATCTTATTTCAGTTATACTTCATATATTGATGGGGCTTAGGTGAAGGAAAACAAACGCTGCACGCTTTTTCAATTAGGGATCATTTTAAAAACTGAGTGTAAGAGAATTCATGGTGATGTTGATGCTTTCACAAAGCTGTTACAATAGCATAGTGCTTTAAAAACTGTAGCAAGCCAATTGGTACAGTTAAGCAGTTCAAAACAAAAAAAAAAGCCCCAATGTTCATATTACCAAAATTAGCTTCAGGAAAACAGTAAAAAGCCTTGCATGCAGAAAGAAAGAAGCCAGACGTCATGTTTCTAGAGGAACCAAAGACCCAAAAAATCCAACCCCCAGGCCCAGCTATCCAGAACTCTAAATACTAAATACTTTTTCTAAGTAAAAACCGAAATAAATTTCTGGAGTGGGGCAGATGGCAGTGAATGAATATTTTTTTTGCAAGCTAAGGGATTTTCTTTATGGTAGATAGAAAATGGAGGTAGAGAGCTTTTGCAGAGCTTCATTTGATTAAAAATGGATTGTGTCTAATAAATAGCTAGTCAAATGCGGCTTCTTGCGTAGCTGTCTGCTGTTATCTGCCTGTGCTCTTGGATCCAGGTGTACAGCTGTTACGAACTGGCAGGTTCCTTAGCGTATATTGATCTCTGATAGCTTACACTGTCTGCAGATCTTTCTCTTTAGGAGAAAAGGACATTATTACTGGATCTGTAGTTAGTTGAAGGGAGCATCTTGGTATATAATGTGCACTTTGGCTTGGTTTCAGACTCTTGTGTGATGTGTGGCTGCGATAGCAGGAAGCTGCATGTGTTGAGGCCCTTTTAAATAGGCTACAGTTCAGGATGAAAAATAGGCTCACCGCACGTTTACCTCACTCATGGGTTGTGGGGTGCTTGCTTTGTTTTAATTTTCTTTTTAATGAGATGGTCTTTTTGGTTCCAAGTGGTTTTCTGGAGTAATTTTCAGCCTGTTGTACTTGTTCTAATAATTAAAGGATATTGATTAGGACTAAAAGTAGGGATTGTTTCATGGGTGTTTCTGCTTTGTCTCTCACAGTGAAAAGTGGGGAAACCTCATAAAAGACAGCAAATTAGTGACAGGGCAGAAGGTGAATGCCTGCTATATCATGCATTTTGCAGTCCTTAATAATATTATAATGTGTTTTTGCTTCTGTAGTTGTAAATGAGGATGTTAGGACAAAACAAAGCACTCTGGAGAACCAATTCTAATGCAAACCTACAAGGGTTTCTTGAGTATGGGGAGTTTTAAAAGTTGCTCAAAGTTGGTAAAAATTTCTTTCGAAGTAAACTTCAGAGGGGAGCTCAGCATAATTTTAGATACCTCTAGTGTGGACATCCATATCTGAGTTAGTTGTTCAAGTTCTCTTCATAGCCAGTGGAGAAAAATAGCCACTTGTAGGGCACTGCTTCTCTGACTTAATTTAAATATCTTGATACTGAAGATAGATTGGATGCAGCTTTTTCCTTTCTGTTGTGTATGAAGGCATACAGAGTGATTTAAGGTAGGTGAGATGAATCCCGCAGCTGGACATTTTGTCTACATCGGATGCCAGAAATATCCTGGACAAGAGAATTCTAACTCAACTTTCTCCTTCAAAGTCTGGTTGGTTTTCATCCCTTCTCCCCAGTTTTGCGTAAAACTTAGGAGAAATGTTTTTTTGAAGATACTAATGAAAAATACTGCTGGCTTTGTCTTTCTCTGTTTACATAGTTACTGCTCATCTATACTTTCTCTTGTAGTCTGCCAACATCTCCTGCCCTCCGCACAGAAGTACCTTATCTGCCACCATTTACACTGTGTCAGCATTGCACTCACCTGACACCATTGTGATAAAAGGAAAGGCAAAGCTTAGAGTCTGTGGGGAGTCTCTTGTGCTTTCTCTGTATTTTATGGACTAAAAAGGGGGAAGGGTAAGTTCAGAAGAATTCTGCATACTGAATTTCTACTCATGTGGCTTTGATCCATGGACAGCTTCTTTATCACCCAGGTTGTCCAAATTTTCGTTCATAAAAAAACAATTCCAGAACTTTAAGGTTATAAAGACGCCTTTACTGGATAGAAAATAAATTGTCTTTCCTCCTATCTTCTTTAACAGTCTAGACATGACGTATAGTAATTAGGAATGGGTCATATAATTTTTTTTCAATTTTACCTTTATTGTTTGTAACAGATGTCTGATTAAGGTGTTTTTAATGAAAAAACGTTTTTCATTGTTGTCACAAAAACCCTGGTGATACTTTTATATTCTAAAGAAAAATTTAGTCTCTAGCTATACAAATAAGTTGAACCAGCTTATTGTTGGCAGCAGGCAATTTTAGAAGAAAAATAGGAAGAAATTAGGTTGTATAAATATTAAGGTCAGACCTTTTCATCTGTAATGTATCAAATAGAACTGTGAAGTTTTTTAAGTTATAGTATAGCTGGTATTTTTTTCCCCCTATTATAAACTCGCTGGAAACAGCTTGTTAGAGGAAAGATTAATTAGCCTATAGTGATTTAATACTAACATTCTACTATATAAGGTATATGATTAAAATTTTAACTTAACTTGCCAATATTCTTTTATTAGAAATTCACAGCAAATTCTTCCCCCCAACAGAAGGAAAACAAAAGTTATTCAGGATACACTTCACATGAACAATGAGACTTTGTTAGCATTTTAGAAGTCAAAAAGATGCCTTATTTGAATTTATTCGTATTTCCAGGTTCTTTCACATCACAAGAGCAGTGTAGAAGGATTTAAGATACTGTTATTCTACAGAAATTCTGGGTTTTTTCATTTAATGTTTGCTTGTATCTGTACCATGTAGATTTGTTTATCCATGGTTTATGTTATTTTTTCTTAATACTGCTTAATGCCTTCAATAAACATTTTTTCCAAGAATAGAGTCAAACAGAATAGAATATACTTGTTATATATAGTAGAATATATTTGAGCATATGTTCTAACTTCAAAATCCGATTGTTTCAAAACGTAAAAAAGTTTTTTTTATTTTTGTCTTTAAAGTGTTACATACCAATTCAGTACAAATTACCACGTCATGCTTGGTTTTAAGTCTTATATGAAGAGTTTTGTAATGCAAACACACAATATATTAAACTTCAATTACAAGACAAGTTCTAATGACTGCTGAAGTAGAGAGAAATATTCATCTTGGTTACTCAGAATGTAATGTAATTTGGGTGTGCAGTGATTTGTGCCTGAGTAATAATGGTCCTTTTTGCCTAGATAATGCTGTAGAGGCTTCTGCCACCCCAGCTTTGTCAAATACGGCATCTCCTTGCAGCTATGACTGACAGCTGACAGGTATCTTTAGTCAGGTCTTTTGTAGGTTGATCAGAGTAAATAATTTTCCACCTTTTGTGGAAGAGGCATGTCTGAAGCATTTGATTTTTCAACGTCATTGCTAAAAAATGTCTTAAATCTGTGAAGAAATGTCAAGTGTTGTAAGACCAGGCATGTTATATGGCAAGTCATTCAACACAGGAAATCTATTTTAAAACTAATGGTTATTTTCTGTCTTTATATGGTAATTGATTTTATAAACACTTCCAGAGAATACTAAATCCTGTGGTTTTGTAAGTACTAGATGTATTAGTATGTTAAAAATAACTTTCATTGATGTAAAATATGGGGATTGCCTTCTAATAGGGTCAGGTATCAGACAGTACCTTTCTTGGAGATCAGTGGTGTTGAGATGTGGTTGCCATGCAACGGTGGTCATTGCGGCACAATTCCTTCTATGGCTACAAGTAGTCCTTGATGTGATTTCATGGGAATTTCAAGCCACTGAAGACATAGGCAGTTAAATTAATATCTTATAAATAGACCTCTGAAATGTTTATTGTGAAAACAGGAAATAACTTTTTAGAAGATAAATTTAATGGAATTTAATTTATTTTAAGGGGAAAATAATTACAAAAACTGAACTATCGTTATTCATTCTTTAGAAGGGTAAGTGCTTTAGAAATGCCTCACGGAGGGCAGCATTTTAAAAAGTAAGTTTTCAAGTTTGAGGAATAGAAAATACTGAGTTCTTACTACAGTACTGATTTTTTTTTAATTCAGACAACAGTGACTCAAAGACATTTGTAAAAATGAAATTTATTTAAATTTTATTTCAGAATTATCAGTGGGTATTTTGAAGAGGAAATTTAATTTTAAACTTTAGATTCCTTGACTTCAAACACATCTCAATTTTTTCTTTATACATCTTCCATTCCTTGCTAATAGCGTTGCACTTTTCTACAATTTTGGAAAATCCTGGAAATCAGATCCAGGAATCATCAAAGCCACGGAAGAACAAAAGAAAAAGGTAAAGTCATGAGATATGTGAAACTTGGATCTTTAGCAGCCTGCCATCAGTTGATTAGAGTAGTTTGTTCTTCAGTACATGAAATTTCAATAAATTGTTGTGTAACAAAAGGTCTAAAATGTTGAAAGATTTTCCTTTCAGTTGTCATCCAGGTTCCTTTTTTTTACATTTGGAATATGTGTTCAGGTGCTTACTGGTCCAAAGTTACATTTAGGTCATTTTGAGTAACAAAATCACAATTAAGATTTTCAAGATAAAAGAGTTTAAAAAGCAGTTGTGTGAAAATGAAAATTTTCACTACTACTACTGAAAAAGATGACTCATTATGGGATAAGTGTTAGTTAATTAGGTGGAAAAAAAAATTCACAGACTTTAAAGGGCCTCCAGTTTTCTTTAACTTTGTGCCTAAAAGTATTAGACTGGATGAGGATGAAAATAACCCAAATCCTAGTCAGTCTGGGATCAAGTTTGTTGTTGTTTTTTTTTTTTCTTTTGGTTTAAATATCGGAGAAAATATGGGTAATCTAATGATATCTTTCTAAGACTTTATAAGGTTATTGTTAGTATTTCTAATTTTTTTTTTTTGGTTGAAGTACATTGGCCTCAGCAGCCAAACTCAGCTTAGCGTAGAATATTGCAAAATTATACAAGCAGCAGAAGCATTTTGTTTGTTTCATTTTGGGCAAGTTTCCTAGTAGCTCACATCCCACCAAAAGTGAGTTTTGTGGTCCTTCTTCACACTTGCTTGTGAAAAAAACTGTGTGGATTGACGGCAGACACTTGGAATTACGGCCTTACATAGTGATCAACGTATAATAGCCTGTAAAAGATGGTTGTGATAGCTTACACGATTATTTTTTTCTCTGATAAATTATTGCTGAGTTGATAGTCAATGTGCAGATTTATTTTGCAAATTCCTTTTCTGTTATTGAAAATCGGCCAAAGTAAGGGCCAGACTAAATTCTCGTCCTTCAACTGGACTAAATTAAATAGAAGAGTCAGCAACTGCACTTTGGTTCGGACTCAGCAAATTGTACAAATATGCAATTCATTTGATCTACTTGCTTAAGAAGTTACATGTGGTTACAAAAGCCTCGCTGAACTAGGTAGGAATTGTAAAATGCAACTTCTTCAGTTGCAGTCTGTGAATGCTTTGGATGTCTTACATTGCAGCTAACCAAAATGTAAAATAATATATTGTTAGGGACATAAACCACTGTAGGGTGCACGTCTTACGTTTGTGCAGTGTACTGCTTGTTCATGGTTTTGTAATTGGTCTCCAAATGTTTTGTGTTGAGGTAGCCTTTAGCTTTGGAATCAGCAACGAAAAAATTCTTTTAATTCCAGATGACCAAGTTAAGTATGTTTGGAAATGTGTAGTTAGCAACGATTTCATACGTTTATTTTACTGGCGTGTCGTGTCCTTTATTCTGTGTTACAAAATAACCCAAGTTGACTCTTTAAATAAATAAATAATAAAAAATTCCAAGTTTTCAAAATCAAATATTAATAGCACAAAAGCACAGAAAATAGACCCAACATTTACAAACCACAAAAATATGGCTGACTTGAGTATTCCTGGGTCTATATGCTATAATCTCTAAGGAGAGTTATATTTAGTTGATTTATCTGCTCTTGTTCAGTTCTTTTCTCCTGAACTTTGGGCTTCCTTATGGATAATACCAAAGTCAGCATTGAGCATCACACCATGTACATTCCTTTGTGCATCCTTTTGTTAGTCTGTAGTGTAATGTATACTACAAACTATTTATGAATTTATGACAATTTTTGACATGATCATTTTTGGACAGTTTATTAAATTGTCCAAGATATAGTAAAGTATCAAAAACTACATTGACAGCATTGAAATCATGGTAGATATCTCTTGTTGGGTTTTTAACTTTCCGTTCATCCGGTTTATTTACAGAAGTTATTATTGTGAGGGAGGTTCTTTAAATTCAAGTAGTGGGAAATGTTGTTAGAGCAGTAAGGGATGGCAGAGGGGGATGAGAAAGGGATGTAGAGTACTGAAGTTGGCAAGATGCAAGAGGGATGTGGAAGTACATGAATGGCAGTGCTTGGTTGAAGAGGGAGTCTGAAGAGTTGCAGCAGTGGAGACAAGAATGCTGGGCCAACAGCAAACGGAGATACAAGTGAGGAGAAAAAATAGTCAGAAATTTCAGAGCTTGGTTGAAGAGGGAGTCTGAAGAGTTGCAGCAGTGGAGACAAGAATGCTGGGCCAACAGCAAACGGAGATACAAGTGAGGAGAAAAAATAGCCACAACTTTCAGAGCTTGGTTAAGAAGTGTTAGAAAAACTGTAAAGATTGTTCCTTGTTTACCTGAGATCAGCAGGGGAAGCATTAAGATGCTGATTTACCCTCAGACTGTTGACCGTAGCTCTTACTGGTTAGTTTGGGGTTATTAAGCGTAGTATTTTGAAGGGAAGCTTCTGTGGCTTCTGTGAAGGTACCCGCCTTGGTGGTCATCGTCATGAGGAAACAGTTGCAAGGACTATTCTGTTGCTTCTGCAGTTAGGAACCACGCTGATGCATAAGATACACGTGGTTTGAAAGGCAGCAGTAGATGAATCTATTTGCCATTAGGCTATTTATGCTGAGCAAATTCCTTCTGGTTCAAGGAAGGCTATTCTGGCAAAAGATGTTTTCAGGATATTTTCCATATGTTGCAAATGTCATTTAAGCCTCACATGGCATGATTTCAGTTGCTGAATTGTGAAACTTGTTGGAAACCATTTCATGGAATAATAGGTTCCTTCTATTCCAACAATGAAGTGGATACTGAAGGAGTGTACAAAATAAAAAAAAAAAGCTATCATTTAGAGCGAAGATATAGGCATGCTTTAACTGATACCTGACTCCATGTATCACTTGACCCATAAGTATAGCTATAAGAGGAGGTTTGCTTTGCGTTATTTCTTTTCTTTCCTGGAGCTTCAGCATCTGAGGAAAGAGGTGAATATAGATTTCAAGATTTTGATGGGCTACCTCTGGAAAAAAGTCTGGTTTCTAGACTGGCTGATCATGCTAGCTAGTTTTATGTGTTCCTGTTTGGAAAATCAGCTGCGTTAATTTTAACAGGTTTAACAACAGGTTAGTCAAACTGTGTAAATGTATCAAAATTAATAGAACCTTGCTTTATCTCTAATTAAACCTTAATACACTAGGAATAAGTATAAGCTTAATTTAGCAGTAAATATGCATATTGGTTTAACAACATAGGTTTAAAATCAGATTCAGCTGAATTTAAGTTGTTCCTGTGTCTAGAAAGTAGCTAAAATGAGTAGAGTTCACAACTCTAGGTCTGAGAAGCAGCTATATTACAATGGTTGTCAGCACTTTTTTATATGCTAAATTCTAATTTTTTTCCTTTTTTTTTTTTTCTGCAGACAATAGTAGAACTTGCAGAGACAGGAAGTCTGGACCTCAGTATATTCTGCAGTACCTGCTTGGTAGTGTATTTTTTAATCAATTGCAGCACTGATTTTTTATTCTATTTTTTTTTTTCATTCTAGGCCAAAACTAGGGAAGAATTTATTTGTAATCTTTAATTTAAGTAGTGTTTTCAATAAACAATATAGCTGTACACAAAAAAAAACCCTGCGACAGTAGGAGGACAAAAATATCACTGCGGAAATAACTTGCTAGTATCAAAATCCAAGTACTCAATATATCTACCGAGGTGGTTGGTTATACACCTAACAAGTTATGAAAATCAGAGGCAACATTTCACCACCTCTGTAACTCACAGTAAAATTATGTGGTGCTTCTAGTAAAATACTTTTTTTCCAAAAATCAATTGTAGTTCTCAATTTGGCTGTAATTGGGAGTGGTATAAAAAAAATCTTGCATTTTGTAAAGCTTGCCAAATTGTGAGCAAATACTTTTTTTTGTAGCAGTTAATACTTAGTTCCACCACAGAAAATTTAAAAGGAAATAACTGCTTAAGGAAAAAAATAGTAACTGTAGTAAATGTAATGTGTTTCTGGTTTTGAAAATTAACTAGTAAATATAAAATTATCAAGGTTATCAGTATTACACTGTAATGCTCTGACCTATGTAGAACATGAATACTGTTAATATTCCCAAAATTGAATCTGGAAAATTATTTACAGATGTGACACCTTAAAAATGATGTGTGTATATACATATGTATCTCAAAACACTTCATATCAGTTCTTTTATTGGCATTTTATATTTCTTTCAAAACACAACCTTTTAAAAAAATTGCTGGGAGTAATTTAATTCTAAGTTCCACTGAGTTCCATTTGTTGAGCCATATTCCTGTCTCTAGAAAATAAGCTGGAACACTTTACATTAGAGCTCAATGATGAATGATACTGACAGAATTGTGGAACTCAAACTCATTCTGTACTTCATTGTTAAAAAGCTGAAATGAAACTGGTTGCTCCACAAAGCTCAATATCTTGAGGGGGTAGGAGAACTTTGTATGAAAGAAAAAAAAAATAATAAAATCCTAGAATCCAAATACATAGATGTTTGTGTTAAATTGTATACAGATTAAGCTCAATAGCTAAGTTTGCTTTAAAAATTAGCATCGAGTTTGAAGTTCTCTAGGAGGTCAAAAGTAGAAAATGAAATTGCATTTAAATTGAGGGTTGGCAGAGGGGTTGGACTAGCTAATCTCCAGAGATCCCTTCCAACCCCATATCATTCTGTGATTCTGTTTATTCCTATATAAACATGTCAGGGTTTTTTTTTGCTATTCTAAACAAATGTTAATAACTATTACAGATACGGAAGCCGGTGAGGTCCAAACACTGTGGTGTATGCAATCGATGTATAGCAAAGTTTGATCACCACTGCCCGTGGGTGGGTAACTGTGTAGGTGAGTAATTTTCTAAAATATGATACTGTCATACTAGATTACAAGGGAAAAAACTTGTGAAATCAACCCTGTGTGTTGCGCAGGGCTTTGTCTGTTCTCATTTCATGCTAAAAGTGACTTGGCTTCTGCCAAAGTCTGAGAAGAAATTTTGAGAACGTTTTTGGTTGAAGGAAAGGCATTTTCATACTGAGCTTATTTTTTTCTGTATTTGATTCTCTGCATTATTCTCATTTGTATCATCTATTATATACCCATCCTCAAAATTGTTTTGTGCCTTGTTCTATTTCTTACCTATATATTTTTATTAACATAGACTCTAGTAATTAAAAAATGCAATGCTTAAATGGATTTTATGTCCACAGAAAAGGTGTGGACTGATTCCACAACCGACTATTATCCATTGTGTAAGATAAAAATTTTCATCTTTGCTGATAATTTTCTAATTTAATGGGAAAGTATATGTATTCAAAAATGTAATGATCATAGCAGTTAGATACAGAATGACTGACTCCCTGTTGAGGTATTCTCCTCTTTTTCACCTGCCAGGTAGTAATTTTTCCTCCCCAGAGATGATGAAAGGAACAGATATAGAACAAGAATAAAGTCTCTAAATGCTACTATTCCCTGTTTTATTTTTTGAGAAACTTATTTGAAAGCCATTATTATGCAGGGAGCACTGAAAACTTCACAGCTAGGAAATGAATGCAGCTTGCGTCACTGTTGGGTTGGGTTTTTTAGGACACAAGCAGAGCTAACTTTAATCATGGGGAGGAATTAGGAGCTGAATTCATTGACATCTGACAGCAAATAAATGCTTCATTGTAGTCCTTCCAAATATATATAATAATGGATGGTCACAGCAGTTTGGTCTTACCATCAAGAGTAAAATAGAGCTGGCATTTGAATTGTAATAGAGCATCACTGAAGTCTCATTGAGATAGGCTTATATCACTCCCTTCTGCTTTACATTTCCTACTGATGTTACTACCTGAGTTACTTTTCATTTGTATTTTAGATGTTTTACAATTAAGAACTTCGAAAATTTTATTTAAAAAAGGTAGGGGGGCATAGGCTTTTGGGGGAGTGTTTAGTGACAGTTTGTTTTGCAAGAGGACTAAGGACTACTTGTCAGTGGGACAGAAAGATCCAGTATTTTAACCGGTAACTTGAAAAGCATAAAAAACAGCTGGGGGAGGAGAAAAAACACTTTAGTTTATGTGTATTAAGAGAGTATGTGAGTAATGGGATTAAGTTAGGTGAAGGAAACATTTTTTTAACAAACAATGGTGATGGAAAAGCAGAATCCTCCTACTAGTGGCCCTGTACAGATTGGGATAGCTGGAGGTAAAAAGTAAACATGAGGATGCTTGAAAGTATGCTGGGAAAAAAGCATTAGAAATCACACTATGGGAACAGCTGGAGGGAGTGATGGTCTAAATGACCTTATATGGCTTCTCTGTCTCTCTCAGAGTGGTACATGGTGACTCTCAGCGTAGGATTACAAAACAGAATCCATTCTTAAAACAGCATCCATGGCCTGTTTGCCAGAAAGGGAAACATGAATCATGCCTTACTGGAAAGGTGGAATTTGGAAGTGTTTTATGTAGTCTTATTTGAATGTGTTAGAAGGATAAGAATTTTACTAAATATAGGGTTGAGAAATATTGTAAGAGTGTGTACGGAGGCTAAAATAAATCCTTTAGGGATAAAACTTGGAATATGAAGAGGTGGAGAGAGAATATTCTTACCATTCTGAAGAGGCGTACAAGAAGTGCAGAGTATTTGAAAAATAAATAAATTGGCAATTGGGGTAAATTATTTTCATACCACCTGCAAAATTTTAGTTAAAATTACAGTGAGCAATTCCCTAAGGTGATTATAGTTATATTTTTAATGGAGTATCAAAATAGCTTTTTTTTTTTTTTACAGTTGATTGAAAATGAAAAACGAGATTTTATTACACTTGTAGTTACATTTCAAACGAACTGCAAAGTCGCAACAGAAATTTAGTTTTCAAGTAATAGCATGAAAGGAGCTAGACAAATTTTAAACTGTTATGTCACATGGGTTATGCTGACGTTGTACTGAACTGGTGTTCTGATAGCAGTGACTCAGAAGGTAGGTCTTGGTATATAAGAAATTATTTTATGGTTTAGAATAATGATCACTTTCCCTGCCCAGTAAAGTTTCTTCTAAACTAGAAGTAGGAAAAAATAAGAAATGAGCAAACAATCTAGATCATTCAATATAACTCCATCAGAAAAAAAGCAGTTATCTTTACTTATGTATAACATAAGCACAACCATATAAAAGAAATTAGCAACAATTTTTACAGCATTGTTTTAACTATGGGGGATAACTGACCGTGTTCCTGCCAGTCCAGGGTGAAACTGTAGAGAGTAGTGCTGGGTTTTCCCAAGTCTTATTTTAGATACAGAAGAAAGGTAGTTGTTCCACTTTCTATTTCCAAAGTCTTTTTTTTTTAACTGTGACCAAGATTTTACCTGTCTCATTTATAGTTTTAAATGCTACACGTATAGTTTTACCAAATACAGACAGAATTTGGTTTAGTATCATTGAAGATGTCACTGAAAGAAGCATCTCATCTGATGCCTCTCAGATGGACCTCTAGGTCACTGACAACTTCCTTTTTTTTTTTTTTTAAAAATGTCTTTTATGAAACTTAACAGTTCTGAAATTTAGAATGCAAATGAAAGTGATACCTTAGGGACATTCCCAACACTTTTTCTCATATGCTCTTAGGTGATTGAAGGCAATGTTAAAATGTATTTTATGTCTGAAGGAACTTGTTGGATTTTCAAGGAAATGTCTTGTGTTTAGTCTAGCTTGTGTTATATGTGTATTCTTCTTCATCTCTTATTTATATAGTCTTTCAGTTCACTTGCTAAAAGCACTTGATTATTTTCTGCCTCCAGAGGATGCTTTTGTTTTAGCAGGCAAAACGTTTGACATAATGAAGAAGTAAATGCTGTGCTGGTAGATGATGACAGCCAAGTCTTTTGTAGCCCATTATCATCTCTGTGGGTTTAGTTTAGAGCCTAGAGCTGTTGGAAGGTTGCAGCACTGGACATATTTCACAAACAGAAGGAAGGCTGAGTACTTCAGAATTATGATGTACTCGCACAAAAGGCAGCTTTTTAACTCTATTAGTGTTAAAAATAGGTCAGTCTTTTAATAACCAAATTTTCTTGCATTTAAATTCTGTCTTAAACAGAATGGGTTTTTTTATCCCATTCATTATTGAAGCCAGGTTGTTAGGCCTTGTCTGTTCAGTTAAATGTATTTGTTTTGCAAGTTCTATTAGGTATTTTATTTTTATCTAGCTTTATCAAGGAGGTCTAAACTGAAGTTGTGAGTTAGCTTATTATAAAGGGAGGTTGTATATTTTTTCATATTTCTCTTTCTTTTAAGAGAGTGAACTCTACAGTCTGATGAATTCTAATGGAATTTAAAAAGTATTTTTGATGTGTAATTCCTGGCTGTTCAGGGCTCTGCAACAGCTGTCACCGACATTGTTCTAAATATTATCTATCAATAATCACTCATGAAAGAGGTTGCAAATGAAATACGTTTGTGTGAATTGCAGCTGTAATGTCACAGAAATTGAAGAAAATAAAACATTGCTTTGTTGTGTCAGAAGTGAAAAATAAATTCATAATTAAGCCAGCTAATTTCACTGTCTTGAGGTTGTAGTTTCTGTATACAATAATAAGCAGTACTTCTAAGCAAGCAATTAAGCTTTCTGATGTAATGTTGTCTTTCTTTTGAAAGTGTACTAATTTGATCCCTGTTGTTCTTGTGCAACTTTAGGAGCAGGGAACCATCGCTATTTTATGGGATACCTGTTCTTCTTGCTTTTTATGATTTGCTGGATGATTTATGGATGTATCTCTTGTGAGTAACTGGTTTTTTGGCTTTTTTGAATTGCTTACAAATACTTATCTCCTGTTAAGGATTTTGACAGATTTCTGCCTTACCAGAGTTTTGGACATTTTTGTTCTGGAATTGAACTGCATATTAATAATTGACTATATTGGATATTTTAAGTTAGAAGATAATGTTTTTCTTGTCCTAGATTTTTTTCTTCATCACAGCCAAGTATATGCATATGTCATGTATTCAAGGAGTTGGGAAAGGAAGAGAGAGCAAGTAGAACTATTTTGGCACCTTGTCATTTTCTTATTTAATTTAATGCATTTTAGTGTAGGCATTATGTTGGTGTACAGTAAACATATTTTAAATCTTCTCTGTGATTTTTGACTCTTCGTTTTTTCTCTAGACTGGGGTTTCCACTGTGAGACAAGTTATGCAAAGGATGGGTTTTGGACCTATATTACACAGATTGCTACCTGTTCTCCATGGATGTTTTGGATGTTTCTAAACAGTGTTTTTCACTTCATGTGGGTGGCTGTGTTACTCATGTGTCAGATGTATCAGGTATGAAAGGGCACTTCATTTGTAATGCTGAGTCTTGGGAGTGACATAAGAATCTCAAATAGTTCTCTCATTTAAATTATAATGCAAGGCCAAGCGTTCAGTCTCTCAGCCAGGCTGGAGGAGGCAGGCATCTCTTGTCTCTGGATGTTAGGCATCATTCATTTCTCATTCAATTGTGCTTTTTTTTTTTTTTTTTGCAAGAGGTTAAACTACCTACCTCCCGTTTTCAACTCTCAGAATGACAAAAAGGCAAAACAGACCAGATAAAGGCAATAAAGACTAATAGAGGATAAGATCTGTGCATCGAACTTGGAATAATGCAGTATGTCATTAGCAGAAAGAGGGTGGTAACTTCAAAGGGGATGCAGTAATTTCTTACACCACTTCAGTGTGATTTCTGATCACATTACTGTACTGTAATCTGACCAAACCCAAGAGTTTCTTTATCCTTTTTAAGGAAAGACTAGTCATACTGAAAGCTGCTCTGTGTGACTTGAAAGCCTTTCAATATGACTTGAAAGTCTTTCATTATGACTTATCATTAACGAACTGTGAGATTTACCAATTTAATCTTTCCAGACATCCTGGAAATAAAAATGATCCTCTAAGGCATAGGTAAAACTTTTCAGGAAATTTAAGTTTTGACCTCCTTTCTCTGCAATATTCATCATTTACAACATATATCAATTTCAAAGTCTCATATGTGTGAGTGAGGGCCATTCAGTCTTTTAGTGGTCTTTCCTAAGATAAATGAGCAGAGATAACTACGTGTATTTAAGGTGGCTTTGAAGGCACTCTAACTCGCCAGGCTTCTAGTAGAATAAGCATGTAACTTTCTGCAGAGCCTTCTATCATACTTATGTCATGATCCATCAAGTTCCCATTTGAGGATTCCTGTTAATACGATCTGTGTACAGATGCATCTTTGAATTATACCACTTGCAAAAATACATCTTACAGTATTTTGTATCATTAAGCAAAAATAATTCTACCATTTGACTTCTTTAATAATCCTGGAAAAATGAAAACTGAACACACAGTCATATTACTAAATTTCCTAAGAGTTTTAGGGGTGTTCTTGGAAAATGTCTTTGGAGTTTGCCATAATGATTAAATTGATTTTGATTTGCAACTGCACAGCCCCTACTCTTGCTGCCTTTTTTTCCCTCTCCCTCATAAAGTTTGGACTTGTCCTTACTGAACTGGCCAGAGTTATTGTCAAAACACTACCTACTATCTTAGAAAAATAATTTAAAACCTTTACTTCCCACTTCAGAAGTTGGCCTTTGAGAGCCCATTTATATACATAGACATGAAACTTCACTGGGTTTCATGGAAGAAGAAAATGCTTGAGATACTAAGTGCATCCAGATGAGGCAAGCCAGCCCAAAGTTAACTTTTTAAATGTTTTTGCTTTTGTAACATGCAGCAGAGTTGACTTTTTGTATTTCACTAGGAATTACAACACTGTATCTTCCTGTAGCATAAGGCTGCTAAAGGAGTGCTCACATTTTTGTTTCCAATTATATCACATTACAGTAAACTCCAGTTTTACGTAAGATACCCTTTTAGGCTACCATAGTAGGAAAGTTGTTACAGAAACTCATAGCCTTTGGGCCAAATGATTCTGTAAAAAGGAAAAAACGCAAGCAGCAAGAACAAAATAAAAATGCCCCACTTCTTTTTTTTTTCTGGTCATCTTTTTGTCATGTGGAGAGAAAAGCTGTGCTACTGCAACAAATTTAAAAACGGGGAAAAATATATTACTGGAGCTATAACCAGAATGTCAGGAGGAAAAGAAAGTTGTTCAAATGCCATGTAAAATAACTCCTGGATCTGTTATTTACAGTACTCTTCAACTGACAATATAGTAAAGGCATCTCTTTCTTATGATCCAAGAAATCACAGTTAATTCAGTGATCATGATTTATTTCTGATCACTTTCAAAATTAAACCTTTTGCACAATGTGGTACAGCTGTTGTATGGGGTTTTATGTTGGGATCTGATAATTTCCGCAGCCAAAAACTCCTTCTTCAAAAGAAGGACTGTAAAACAGTAAATTTAGTCCTCCTTTTTCAGCCTGCCTCATGCGGGGCTTGTGTGCATGTTTTTACGTGAGCTTAATTGCTTATTCTTTTTCAGATATCTTGCTTGGGTATCACGACAAATGAAAGAATGAATGCAAGAAGATACAAGCACTTTAAAGTTACAACCACATCTATTGAAAGCCCATTCAAGTAAGTTTGAAAGTGTAAATGTTTCTTATTTGTGCAGCCTTGCATAGATTTGAATTGTGCAGCTTCTTGAAACAGAACATAGCTAAATGCTTTTAGAGTATTTTCACTACTTGGAATGCTGATTCTGTCAGCTATTTTTACAGTAACACATTCAGTCCGGTTAAAGGGAGCGATAAACGTTTTGTAGTGACTCTACATGGGGATGCATAAACACAGAAAAGAATGCTTTCCAGCAGTGGTCATCTTCTGCGGTATAGTTTATGGGGAAATAAAGATCCTCGTGATAAATCACATGCCCAAACTAGAGGTAGTTGCTTATTACATGGTGTGGATGTTGACCTGGATCTTCACTTCCACACCAGGCAGTTGCTTCTCCTGACTGATATTTAACATGCAGTTGAATTTGCTCTGTGCAGTAGCTCCCCTTGCTCTCTTCATTGTGAGAAAAGAAGGAAGGACACAGGCAAAGCTATTTGTGGGGAAGGAAGCAGGATGTCCCGGGAGCTGAAGTGGGTGTTGCATGGGTGAGACATGGGCTTTTGGGTATCAGTAGGTAAAGGGTAGGTTGGGATTCTGGTTTCTGTAGCGATGAGGGTGCAAGCTGAGACAGGGGCTCAGGGATGGTGTAGCACTGGGATGGGAATGCAGCAGCACAGAGCAGCTTGTGGAGCCAAAGCAGGAAATCAATGAAGGCATGAGTCTGGAGTATTGGTGAGTTGAGGGCACGTTACAAAAGGAGCAGAGAAAGGACAGAAGCATGTCTTATCCTGCTGCATATGCTGTGTCTCTGGTGAGAGCTGCTGCTCTTTCAGGTGACAGCCAGGGGAACAGGAGGTAGGAGTTCTTGTTGCAGTTTTGGTTTTGTGTTAGAAGAGAAGTTTGTGTGATTTTTTTTTTAATATCTCTCCATACAAAACTTTCAGTGAAAAGCAGACAAGCATTTCTGTATGGTCGCAGTCTTCCTACAGATTAGAGTTGTAACAAAACCAGATAATTGTTTTGCCTGAAGAACACAAGGTGGTGCACAGGATAGGAAAAACTACTGATTTTATCCCCAAATTAGTGTCACGTTCACAAACCATTTTCACTGAAATAGCTGCTATTATAAAAATGACTCCTGAAAATAACAGCAGATGTCTGAAATAACTGACTCGGCATCACCTGTCAGATGAAAGCATTGACATAAAGTGGTTGTAATCTCCTTGTTGCTTAGACCTGTTCTTGCATATATCATAACACGAGCTTCTCTTCCAGAAAACTGTGATCTATTCAGCCCATGTGTAATTAAGTTAAAAAAACCCCAACATGTTAGAATTTTGATGTAGGTGTCTTAAATATTTGACAATTAATTGATTCAGCAGCAGAAAGCACTTGAATAATTCACTTATTTCAGATAATGCTTTCTTAATTTTGTGTTGTCTGGGTACTTAATTAATCTTAGACCTGCAGCTGGTGAACCGGTATGTACAACAGAAATAGATGTTAATAAAAATGGAAATTACTCTAAGAAGACATTCACTTCATACTATTTTGTCTTCCATCCATCTGTACAATGCAACTTAGCTCTTAGAAAGTGATGTGAATTACCATGCTCTGCTACATGATGGTGCACTGCCAATAACATGTTACATTTCTCCATACAGTTTTGGTAGATAGTGGAAGAAGGTCAGTGTCTTGGTTGTGTCCAAGGATCAAACATTCTTCAGTCTGGTGACTACTTATTTCAGAACTTGGTCATCAGCAAGCACTAAGATGCTTTTTATCTGAGTGGGTTTTCTACAGTTAGGAGCTTAAAGGCTGAAGAATCGAATTTGTAGGTAGACAAAAAATGTTGTATTTTGCTAGATGAGCTATGATATTGCTTACTAACGTGTTTTTTGTTTTGTTTATAGCCATGGATGCATAAGGAACATTATAGACTTCTTTGAATTCAGATGCTGTGGTCTTTTTCGGCCTGTCATTGTAGACTGGACAAGGCAGTATACAATAGAATATGACCAAACTTCAGGATCAGGCTACCAGCTGGTGTAGCACCACCTTCATCCTGTGAGCATATCATATCTGAGTGGTGCCTGAAAAATTTTCTCTCTCTCTCGAATCCGCATCCCTTGAAGAGTAGCATGCTATGTGTAGGGCTGATGATGAATCTTAAGGTACCTTCTCTTCATCAGAATTTTATTAACAAAAGTAAAAATGGACAGAATAAACTGCCAAACCTGACAAGGAAGAGGAGGAAGATCAAAAAGGGATTTTAACAGTTCTTAACATGAGAATTATTCGCGACAGCATATTCACAGTATTTGTTGTTGGGTTTTTTTATTTAAGGTCTTTCACAATGGAGCATGAGATTATTGAAATATTGACATGAGTAGTTACGTTGTGCTGAGCAGAAAAATCTGTTTCCCAATACGAATAATTCCACTGAAACAAGAGTCTAGAATATAAAACTAAATTTCATGATGCAGAGTTCACTGATCGCTATGTTGTAGTTCCTGTAATGTGATTTTTTAATACAGATTTTCTGTAGTTATGTACATGAAAAATGTGCTTTTCAATACTGTTATAAACATCATGTGGTGGGAATACCCTGTAACGTGTTATAGCAGTAGGGCACGTCAGATAATGTTGAGGAAAAATGCTTTGCCCACATTTTTTGGTGATTGTTTTTGCCACCAGTTAGTGGTACAACTAAATACTTGTAATAACCCTGTTCTGAGATTATATAGTCTGAAATAAACAATTGCGCAAATAAGGAAAGCTCTTCTGTTAAAGCCCTGCTTAAGTGCATGATAAACCTGTAAAACTAGATTACAGTATATAATGGTCAGGGGGAAAAAATGGAAAAAAATCATTATCTTTGAAGTAATTGTATAAGCAACTTACAAACTAGCAATGTTTCGATATTAGGTTTGTTCCTCATACAGGACAGTGAGGTGTAATTGGAGATACATTGGAAGAGAAATTGCATGGGGGAAAACCACAGATGTGAAAGCAAAAATCTCAATTATAAAAGGACAAGATAGTTTCAAATTGAATGCAACTGCAGAAGAAGAACCCAAAGTTGTCTGAAATGCTTATTTTGTTTGGATGTAAAATAATGGGAACCAAACTTTAAAAAAAAAAAAATTAAAAATGCCCATAATAACACACGCACAAAGAAAATTTAATGCAGCGTTCTAAAGAAGATGGTGTATTGGCACGTGGAAATCACCCTTAATTTCTTTTTTTTTTTAAGTTCTCATGCTACAGATAAGTTTGGAAGGTAAGGAATGATCCGAAATTGCATTCCAAAGGGGCTTTTCTTGAATGTGATGCACTGATTTTTGTTATGGTGTTTTCATATACTCATAGTGAATTGTTCACTGCTTCCTTAACTATTGTTTACAGAGAGACTGAGAATCAGGTTAGTTCTCTTCTAAGTGCTGTAGCAACCCAGTGGTTCGAGAAACCTGTGAGGGGAGTTTGGGGAGGGACCTGAAAGCAGATGTCTGAGACCAGTGTAAAGAATGTGTATCTGTATATAAATAATTTATCAAATAGTTTTCTCTCTGTGAGTGTGTGTTTAGTGTATTTAAAGCTGCTCATTTTCATTTTATTCAACCAAAAAAAGTGTAGGAAGATATCTAATGAGCTTTTAGTGATGTTCAATATTGCTGTTAATAGGCATTATGCCCTGCAAATTCACTGCATGTTTGATGCTTGGCAAAATTAGCGTTTTCTGTAATATGCAGATTACAGGTAATAAAGCAATCTAGTGGTATTCCCGGCCCTTGCCTTAGTAAGAGGAGCAGTGAAACTGTAAATAGTTGATGTTCAGTATTTGCAAGTAAACATTTTTTTCTGTAGTTGTTCATTGATCTCAAGACACACACTTAGTTTGCAAGTACCAGATATCAGGATTTACAGAAGTGCAGCATTAGAGTATTTGAATGCTTGATACTGGAAAAATCAACATCGTCTTGGACACAGTTTTAACGGGAGAGGTTTGGGTGTAGGGGTGGCAAGAACCTTTTGCTATTTTTGTCAGACAAAATTTGTAATCCTAATGAAGACATGTTCTATTTCAGTGAAAACAGCTGACATTTCATATTTTCTTTTCTAATCAGAAAAATGCATGAAGACTTTACAGTGTTGTTTATTTTAATCACCAGTAATGTTCTGCGTATTTGTTCTGTTGGGTTTTTTTTCCCATTTCTATTGGGGATCGGTTGACTTGAACTTCAGTCCACTTTATTAAATATCGCCTCGCACCAGAAGAGCAGTTCAGTACGTGGTTTTAGTTGCCCAGTAGCGTTAACTGCCATGAATTGTGTCACGCAGTCCATGTCAAAAATGTTTGCAAAAGAAGAGGTGATCTTTGGTAGTGAGTTCTGCACTATTTACTTGTTAATTAATAGCTCTCTGGTGACGGTTTTGTTGAGACCTGCAGAATCTGAGCAATAGTAGGTAGTTGTGAAAAATAACTTGCATTTATGGATTTGGGATGAAATGAAGTTTCCAGTGCAAAATGTAACTTGTCTTGAGTAACACTGAGTAGTTTGATGTGAAATTCATAAAATCAAGCAGGGGGGAGCCAACTATGCAGCATTTTTCTGTCAAGTTATCAAACTTAAAATTCACTTGTTGAACCAAAACTGCATTGCTTCTGAAACTTAACAAAGCTGATTCAGACCAACAGCAGATCAGACCAACTTAATCTGACATAGGTAGAATAAATGGGAATTTTGTCTTGGCCCTAAACATGTGCTGTTTCTTTGCAGGTTTCTATATTCTTTGATGTCCACCAGATTATTTTTTTTTCAATTAATGTGTAAAACAGCATCACTACATTTTAAGCTATGGATTTTTTTGTATATTCTTTATTTATAACTGTGCCAAGTATTATTTTAATACTGTCGAGATCTTGATGTATTACATTGTGAACAAAAGAAATCTGTAAAATGTTTAATAAATTAGCTCTCCTTACATAAATTAAATCTGTTAAATTTTGTAAGTTATTAATCAAATAAATATTGACTCTTAGATGCAGTGTTTGTCTTGACTTGGGATGTGATTTCACACAGTGTTGTTTCTGTCCAATTTCAGAAGCTGTACCATCAGAGAATAGCTGCTATCTGGCATCTTATTTTAGTAAAGTCTGTTTCCAGAAAGGTTTACAGGTGCCTTAAGGAGAGCACGCACCCAATTCTGTGCTGATGCGAAATCCCGTAAACGACTTCTTTACTGGGTTTTGGTAAAGTATACCTTTTGTACTACCAATAGTAGTCACTAATTAGGTACTCCTTTTTTTTGAGTAAAGATGGTGGCAAGATAACATTTCTTAGGGGAGAATGGCTTTTAGAGATCACGTGGCCAAATGTACATATTTAGTGATAATGACATTTGATGTATTCCAAGGGTAAACAGATCATCCACATAGGGCTAGTAGGTATGACCAAGACGTGTGCTTCTAGGTGGCACTTGCAGGAGACAGAATACCTTGACTCTTCTGGTCTGTGCTAAAGTTAGATTTTGAGTAGAAACAAGAAACCATCCAAGCTGGAATTTAGTCAGAACATTTATAACCAGCAATATGTATTAAAAGTATAAGGCCAGGACTTAAGAGAGCACCTAATGAGGAGAAAAAAAGTCTCTCTGTTTTCTGCTGGGTGTGGGTTCAATGATGACATCGATTGAGAATTGTTGCTGCTGTTCTTCCCTTCCCCACGCAATGGTTCTGGTGAGGCTGGGCCCAGGCTCGCCTCTGCTGACCACCCTTCGGCTTGTCTGGTAAAGATCAGGGAAGGTTCTTTTTTTAGAACAGACATTCTGTACTGAAGGTCTCCATCAGAGATTTGCAGAGCTCCATCAGAGCGGTTGTTGCTCTTGGGAGGTATGGGTGGGCTCCTGATGACTTGAAAGCTGGTTACTTGGTTTGTTTTATTTGGGAAGAAGCCTGCCCTCTGCACCCTCATTATGGCTTGATTAGAGTTCACTCCCTTGCACCTCCCACGAGCAGTGAAATCAGATTTTTTTGCTATGAAGGCGGAATGCTTGCATTTGGGCTTTATCCACCTTAGGCTACTGAATAGAGATCAGTAAAAATTGCATCAATTCCAGGTTTAATTTATTTATAGTATCTTATAAACTTAGTGCCCTATTCACATTGCCTCCAATCCTAACTACTACTTAAGATCTCCAGATCATGAAGTCAAAGTACTTTTAAAAACCAGTCTCTCCTGGAAGTAGGGCTCCAAATGGAGACTAACTCCAAGCATTACTCTAGCCTGGGCTCAGCATTTATTCATCAGTGTTTTGCTGCTGCTGAGAAGCTGACAGTAACCAAGTAAAAAGTACCTTCAGTGTAGGGTACTCATTTCTCTTGACAGATACATTGTCTTTATGGTTACAAATTTTCTTTTTTTCCTTCATTTCTTCATCCTTCCGTGGTTAATTTATAGAACTTGGGATGTAGAGCAGTGTAGAGGTGTGACCTATCGCTATGACTCCCTCTAGGAAATGAAAGGAAAGCCTGTGATTTTTAATGGTTTAAATGTCTTGCGATCATTTCTTCTGTTCCTTTTTCTAAGAATTGAAGGCTTCTTTTTTATAGGTAATTAAACAGTATGTTAGATGCCCGTTTTTGTCAGCATAAATTAATTGTCTCTGCTAGCATGGGGGCTTTAGATTCACTCCAGTAGCTACATCAACTAATGGGGAGCAGTTTCATCTGCTCAGTAGTGTGTCAAGAGCATTATTTTGGTTTCTGTCTGTGGAACAGTGCTCCTCAGCTTTTTATAATGCCATTCCTGAGAAGAGGAAGCACTTCCATCAGGCAACGAGGCTATGGAAAGGGGACATTGTCATCGGTTTCATGTCTTTGTCTGCAGGGGCCTGGATACTGCTTCTGGGTTAGAGCTGTCCTTCTTCAGGTTGGAAGAGTCAGAGGGGATCAACCCTTCCTGCACAACTGTCAAGTTGGGAAAGGAGAAAAGTACTTTGGGGTTTTTTTTTTTAGGACAAAAGCATTAGGATCATCAGTATGAGTAGCAGGACCAAAGGTTTCTGCCCGGGTTTCCTGGGCTGTGCTGTTGCTGTCTCACTCCCACCCCAAATGTCTGCTGCTTCTGCCTTACTGTTGTCTTTTTCAGTTGTAGTCTTTCCCTCTCTGTGAACTGTACAAGCTCTTGGCTCACGTTTTGAGCTGGCTGGCTGTTCTTCCTCGTATCCACATTGTTCCTTTGTAACCCATACAAAATGCTCTTTGTGTATTATTTTGACTAGTACGTATTTTTCTAATTAGGCTTTTGGCTTGCAGTGCTTCACTACCTCAGACCACAGTCGTAGATGTTGCTTGAAACTCTGCCCTAGACTGTGCTGACACACTTGCCTGCTGTTTTACTGTAGCATTCCCAGTCTTGAAAGTGTCTCCATAAATTACTCTGTGAAGGTTCCCACCCCCAAATTAGCAGCCTGCTTCTCAAACCAGGGTTTCAAATCTTATCTTTTCTTTAACTAACTTCTGTTAGGCATGATGGGAGTCAAAACTGAACCTCCTCCCTCCACCCCAGAACATTATGTGGGTTGTAGACCCCAGGACAGAGCTTGTGCCTCCCCACAGATGTGTTTGGCCTCTAGTGAAGCCCTTTCTGTGCAACAGCATGACCTTCACTGGAAGGGATGGAAAGAAACTCCTGCAAGTGCCTGTTGCCTGCTGGAGCTCAGGCATGCTCCTGAGGCACAATTTCTGCTTTTAAGAGGTGTCAATGCCCAGATCTCATGTGCCTCCTCCTTAACTGCAGGCAAGAGGAAGCCATAAGCTTTGTAAAAGGAGCTTGGTAGAGGAGCCTGAGCACACCGGTGAAGGTCTGCTTCCACATGCTCAAGAAACTTGGGACTAGATTTAAAAATAAACAAATAAGTTGCTAAGCTGTTCCTACTAAATACTGGTTTCTTGCACAAAAGCAGGGCAGCTTGCCTCAAACTGGATGATTTTTTGCATCACAGTTTTAGGCTTATATTCCTCATTCTCACCTAAGGCCTTTATATGGTGGGCTGGTCCTGGGTCTGCTGTTGAGCAGTGGTGACTCCCATTTGCTTCTCAAGAAGTGCGATTATTGCAGGTGCTCTCAGCTCAGGCCTCGCAGGCTCACAGTGGGAGCTGCTCCAGCCACCAAAAGAAGCCAAGCTCTTCTGTAAAGCTTTCCATTCAAGAGCTGGCTAAGGCAAAAGTAATTGTCTTCTGGTCAAAGACCTTCAGGAACCGCTGTTAATTAAGTCACATTAGCAGAGGCAAGGATCCTGACCGTTACAGCTTTCACCCAACTGGTATGTTCACATGGAATAGATCGACACTGCATTGGGTGTATTTAATTGCTATTACTCATTGCCCATCAACTTGAGTTCAAGTCTCATTATCTACCAGAGTGTTTAAAGGTAGAATTTTATTCTGCTTTGTTGTTGCACTCCAGCAGCCTTGTCATGCACCATCCTCGAGAGGCTGAAACCCTGCCACCATCTTCAGGAAACTGAGGGTCGTAACACTACTGAGAAAAGGTCAGAAACTTCTCTTGAACCTGAGTTTGATGTGATAGTCCACAGCTTGGTCAACTGCTGAGTAGGAACAGTATTAATCTGCAGATGTCTTGGGAGAGTATGCCTTCTGCACAACAAGTCCTGTGCACTGTAACACCTCAATACCAAAATATTACAGTGAAAAAAGTTTGATTTCCATTCACTAGAGGCTCTATAGCAGAGACAGCCATTTAGGCCCACAGCTACTTACAATCTATCACTTTCCAAGCTGTGTAGCTGCACAGAGCGGTCAATTAAGATTTACTACTAGTGTGCAGTGAGCAGTTAGTTGCCTTGCACATGCACAGAATGGTGTGATACTGGAGGACTGTCATCCACCTCTGAAGGCCACATCCAGTGCTATCTATCACGGAATCATGAAATTGTCAGAGTTGGAAGGGACCTCTAGAGATCATCTAGTCCAACTCCCCTGCCAAAGCAGCATTGCCTAGAGCACATCACTCAGGACTACATCCAGGCGGGTCTTGAAGATCCCCAGAGAAAGGGACTCCATGACCTCCCTGGGCAGCCTGTTCCAGTGCTCTGTCACCCTCAACAGAAAGAATTTTTTCCTCATATTTGAATGGAACTTCCTATGTTCCAGCTTGTGCCCGTTGCCCCTTGTCCTGTCACTGGGAACCACTGAAAAGAGTCTGGCTCCATCCTCCTTCAATGCATCCTTTAGATACTTGTAAGCATTAATAAGGTCCAGCTTTCAGTCACACTGAGCTTTCAGAGGTCTGCACCAAGGCTATCGTTGTTATCTCCAGCCCTGCACACCTGAAATACCCCTTCAGTACCTGAAGTACTTACCATTTTATTGCTGACAAAGAGTGTAACACTTGGCTTTAGGATATATCAACAAGCAAAGCTTTATTGAATTGATACTCGGTATTAAAAGTGTTACGGTGTGATACACAAAGCAAGGAAAAAAGCAG
>KZ505635.1:807230-855231 GCA_002844005.1 Limosa lapponica baueri
AAAAAACAAACCAACAACAAAACAAAACCATCTGCTGAGTGTATGGCCCAAGCACTACAGTAACTAGTATCTGTTTCACAGTAGTTAGTAACATTTAGGAAACTCTTCTTTCTTGTAGCAGGATCTCAGCAGAGCCATACGGGGTTTAGAGCCATGCCCCCTCACTGGGCATGGACAAGGGCACCCGCCCCCTGGCCATACCCAAATCCCTTGGGGCCAAAGTTCTTGGCATAACAACCTGTGAGAGAGACAAATGGGGTAGTGGCTGAGGCTTTCAGCTCGTTAATTAAGAACAGCACTGTCTAGGCTAAGCCCATCGGCCGCATCCCGTTAATCACCAGAACATCCTCATCAGAAGCAACACCTAAAACCCTTTTGCTAAGCTGCGTAACTGCCAGGAGTGAACTCAGTTCTGCCTCACGGAGATGTAAGCTACATCAGCAGCTTCAGTAATACTAATTTAATTCCTCAGCTCTATTGCTATGACTTACAGACCATTTCCATCCTGACAGGAGCCTGAAAGTTTTTTAATACCAGGAATAAATTCAGCACCTGCCCTTGTAACACATTACCTTAAACCATAAACAAGTTACCTTTGTTTCTTCCCTCACCTTTACAATAGATTTCTCCCTCTTTTTCAGTTAGGGTTGTAGATTCTAGGCTTTTTCCACACTTGGCACATCGGAAGCAGTTTTTGTGCCACGGCTAGGAAAAAAAAAAAAAATGGGAAAAAAAAGAGATTGTTTAAATACACAGAATGCCTGAGTCGGTAAAAAAATGCACTACCTGGAGATGCCTGCATCAATATTGTTTGTGGGTGACTGGTGCAATAGAACCCAGTTCAAGTGCACCAGTAGCAGACAAGAGTGTCTGCATTTCTGCAAGTGGCCCAAAGCCCTGGATTCATAGAATCATAGAATGGTTTGGGTTGGAAGGGACCTTAAAGATTCTCTAGTTCCAACTCCCCTGCCATGGGCAGGGACACCTCCCACTGGACCAGGTTGCCTAAAGCCCCATCCAGCCTGGCCTTGAACACTTCCAGGGAAGGCGGATTCCACATGCCTGCCTGCTCAGGGCAGCATTTTTAAATTTTTGGGCTTGCTCTAATCAATTCAGAGCAGATCTTGGCTCTCTGTAGTGAGGCAGGCAGCTGGCAGGGAAATGCAATTTTAAGGTAACTGCCCTGCAGTTTGTTCCCTCCCGGAACCCACATAACATCCCCAGCTCACTTTGAAGTCCATGTAGCAGGTCAAAAATGCCGTGCAGTCCCTTACCTTTCCAGCTCCTATTACTTTCTCTGCCGCATAAACAGAATCACCACACCTGGAGCACTTCTCCGCCCCACCGAACTTCTGAGCAAACTTTGAAGTGTTGGGATTTGTGGTGGGTCGGTGGGGAGAGGGCGTGCTGGAAGAAACGGGACATTTGTTGTCTTTACTCTTTTACTAAATGGCCTCTTGCTCTCCTTAACCACACAAACAGAGCAGCACCCAACACACAGCACAGAATGAAGTACTTTTTCAAAACCAGAGAGGTAAGTTATGAGCAGGGCTATCTGGTTACACTTGGTAGGAAAAAAAAACAAGAGAAAGGCCATGCTTCAATGGATAACAAGAAGCTACTGTAAAAGCTAGTGTTCTGAGAAGCCTTCACCTTTTCACTTCTAGAGAAGTGCTGAATTCTGTATCAGGACACGGTTTTATCAGATAGTAAGCTACAAATAATTCTTTCAAATTCCTGTCCACTGATTGTAATCTGGAACCTGAAGTGATCACTGAGCCTCATGGATTGAACGATTTATCAGTTCTGCCTATGCCCCGGCTGGAGAGCATACATCGTATAAACTTCAAGTAATAATTTGGTAACTTGCATGAAGCAAGCTGTGAGGCATACCTCAGCTTCTTTCCACATGCTTTGCTTTACAGCCAGAACTTCATCAGACTAGGAATGTGTACTATTTAATAGGACTTTTGGGTTGGGCTATAATTAAGCACAAATGGTTCTTCATGTGCCAGTTGAAGTTTCATTCTACTTGTAGCCCCAGATTCTCAGCTCTCCGAATCCATCCCTGCCAGAACCTGTTGAACATTTGCACTTGCAGCTTATTTAGGAGACCGGCTCGAGACCCACAGTCACCTCTGTGGGCTCATGCAGGGCCATCAGCAGCAAGGTGATCCAGTCCCCTATGGCTTACACGTAAGGTTAGTGGATCTTTACATTAGCTCCTGCCCATACGGTGCCTACTCGCGTAGTCACCAGTGGGAGCTTTGCACTGCAAGCTAAATGCTCTCCATTTGGCTATACTGGGGTATTTTGCAGCATTTCTGTTCCAAACAACATGAATTAAACAAAATCCAGCCTAAAGGACTCCTCTGAAAATGGTAATGGATGGTCAGACAAGGACAAGGGTCTCTCACCTCTCAGGCTTGATGCCGAGTCTCTCTCCCCTGTCCATGTTCAGCGTGCCAGCCCCTTGGCCGTACCCATAGCCTTTTGGGCCGTACTTTTTGCCGTAGCAAGATTTGCAGTAAACTTCAGCATCATGAATGGCTACAGTTGTGCTGTCCAAGTTTTTCCGGCAGACCACTGGAGGAAAAAAAAAAAAGTTAAATTGCCTTAAGGGACCATTTCCATCAGCACATGTAGTAAGCCAAAAATCAAGTGAGAAGTGATGTTATGGGTTTCCTTGTCCATGATTCTTAGCCTATTAGGCTGTGGAACTGCCAGAGATTAGAGGGGGCAGGTTGCTGTTTGAATTAGTGAATTATACTTAGCCCTATGAAGGTCTCCATTCCCTCCCACCTCTTCACGACCGTGACATTTAAAGCCGGGAAACTTGCTGTGGTTTGATGAATGAGGCTGCTCAGAAACCCAGCTAGTGGAGTCAGCAGTTTCCCTTGACAGATGCCATACGGCACCAAGCAGAAGTCCGTGGGTGCAGAAGAGCCCCTCTCCTGCCCTTTTGGCCAGGGTGGGGCAGGGAAAAACAAATCCTTCAAGGTTTTCCCCCACCTCAGCAGTGGTTTGGGGCAGAGTTGGGGCTGTGTCACAGCTGTCACCGGAGGGGCTGTGCTTTTCTGGCATTCCTATATTGTCCTTCAGCACAATGCAGGCACTCTGCTCAAGGTTACAGTAGAAGGCAGAACTACTTCCTTCTTAAACCTTCTTTTGTATCCCAACTGGCGTGTTCTTTCCGTCTGCAACAGCATTATGCCCGTGATAAACAATTTGGGGAGGGGAAAAAAAATAAAAAAGCTTTGTAAATTTTCTGTTTGAGAAGAATTTCAAGGTCTTCAAAATACAGAGTGACCTTTGCTTATGGCATTCATTAGCTCCAAGGTTCTTTTTATAAGACACAGATATCCAATAAGTAAATCGACTAATGCATGTTTGTTAAGTCTACAGACTTTAACCCCAACAGAACTATGCACTAAGGAAAAGCAAATACTCAGACACACTAGAGCCATTGTTTGACTGTAAGTTCCACGTTTCTTTTAATAGAAACTCCCATAAAAGGCTGAAAATGAGGCAGCCGAGACACCTAATCTTTTTGTGTGTGTGTGTGTGTGTGTGTGTGACTGCTGTAGAGCTAAGTGGAAGGAGCGTAGGTGCACCGAGGCTCACATGCCGGCACGGTGCACTGATGTGATGCTGCAGACTCAGCAAGCTGGTTTGAGAGGGGCCAGTCGGAACTGTGGCTTAGATGAAGAGGGCTAAAGCTCTGCCCGTAGGTATGAAACACCAGCAAGTGGGACAAAACTGATACCTCATGTTTTGTAATAGGGTAAAATTCTCCGATTCAGACAGACTGGCTGTTTGTCTGCAAAGTAGGAGCCTCCGATTCACAGTGACCCTTTGTTCCCTTCATCTAAGCAGAGGTCTTTTCAGCAGAGAAAGCTATTTTCAATGCCTCGCCGGGCTTGTTGGTTGGACTGGAAAATAATGCTTTGGACTCCTTTCATCCGAAATAAACCACAGGCCCCTGTGCCAAGAAAGTCTAGGCTTTTGGCTGTGCTAAAGCATCAACAACTCGGCCCTGCTACAGGCATGTTGGTGTCCCAGACCATGTGGGACTTCAGGGCAGGGGTTTGATGGCTGTTCCTTCAGCTGCTGCCAACCCCAGGACCACCAGGAGAAGTCAGTGCAAACAGGGGCTTTGCCGCTGGGCTTTCTCCTCTGCACGAGCAACACTTAAGTTGGGTTTCCATCCTAAAGATCCCTTAGACTCCTGAGGAGAAGGCTGGAAGGGGGGCAAGCGGAAGAGAAAAGCATGATGTGCTCTGCTTTGGGAGGTGCATCCCACCCATCTCACGCTGGACAGGCAGGACAACATCTCTGTAGGAAACACCTTTGGCACCTTCAGGTGCAGGAAGCACACAGAGAAGTCAAGCCCAACACGTGATGGACAAAGCCATCTCTGGCCCTGTCCACCCCAGCTGAGCCCGGGACGTCTCCTGTGGACCAGCACCGTGCTGTTGTGACCCCCCAGCTCCACCAGGAGAGGTTCTGCAGGGGAGTGGGAGGGGAATACTTACTGCAGAGGAAGCAGCACCGGTGGAAGCTCCTCCCGTCGCACTGCACCTCCTCGGCGTGGTAGACGGTGCGGCCGCAGGCCCCACATTTGTTGCCTCCTCCCCAGTTCGGCATGGTGGCTCTGCAGGCCCGGCCCGGCAGGAGAGGAGAAGGGGAGAGGTTTGTTAACCAGTGTCCTCCACCGCCCCGGCTCAAGGAGGCTTGGGGTCACAGGCTCCTTTAAACCAGGTCTGTGAAGTCTGTGTATTGGAACACAAGCCCGCGATTTCGCCAACTGTTTAAAAACGTGACCTTCCATCGTGTGAGAAGTTTTTTGTGATCAGATCAACTACTCAGCCCTTCAGATCCCAGACCAGACTTAGAGGCTTAGGCAGGCTCTCCACGGCTCTTTGTAAAAGCAGATGGACTGGCACCGGGAACAGAGGCCGCTGCCGCCGAACAGCAAGAAAAACAGAGACACAGTCTTCACGAGACGTGTCCTCCCAGCCCTGCCCGGGGTTTTGAAAGTTACATAAATTGGATATGCACAAATTACAGTTTCATGCACAAGGGCTTTACTGTACCTTGAGCGAATGCCCCCCCAGATGGATATAATTTCAGTTTCTATGCTTCATTAACGCTGGGCCTCTTGTCTGATGGAAGCAAACCAATTGTGCCAACAATGGCATTTTGTTTTACTGCAGGGCCTATCATTTGGGACGCAGTACAAACCAAAGTTCACCTCACTGGAGAACCACTTATTAGGGCTGTAGGGACATTTTGAACTCCTTGAGATCGTGCCTGCACTTCAAAGAAGTTTAATGGGGATTATTTCCCAGGGACTCCACTGCTATTACATGAACTGTAGCTTTACCAGACAGCTATATGAACCAAACCCAACTGCTCAAGGAGCCACAGCTGCTTTAAAATAAAGTAAAACTCTCTCTTATGTACTACTTGCAATGGACGCTCAGAAGACCAGCAGGGAGGGACAGGTACCGTCACCCATCACATCTAACTACAGCCTTGGGAATAGCCTCCTACATTAAGCCAGAAGCAGCAACTGCCCTTTCTCAACCTGAGCTGCTGTCTCCCCAGCTGCCCTGTCCTTGTGCCATCACCACCACCAGTTCTCACCCAGATCTACTGGGAGCTCTTCCTGCTCCTCCCATTAACCATCCTGGGTTAAAGCACCAAAGCGGAGCTCTGCCCACCACCTTCTGCTTGTATGGGGCTTTCCTCCTTCTGTCACCACCAAGAGCCAACATAGCAGTTTTTGCTGAAGGCTCATCTCCAAGTCATTGCCAAACTGCCCTCAACTCACGACTGCTGCTTAATGCTGGTTTGCTCACCACCAGAGGACCACCTCTTGTAAACACAGAGCCCAAAAGCAACCAGAGAGAGGGTTATCGATTCAGCGAGTCTAACTCAGTAGTGCTGCTCAGGCCTCACCACTCCCCCCTGCTCCTTACCAAGCCTTGTTTCAGACAGGGTTTCTGGGTAAGGACCATGGGTTTGCACACTGGAAGCCCAGAGGTCACCTCCCGCCACCCTACCCCACCAGTAGCACCATTCCCCCACGAGCAGGCTCCCCACAGCAGTGCTGCAGTACAGGTCAGCTATCAGGGAGGAAAGGAAGGAAGGAATTTTTCAGGAGCTTCTGACTTCTCATGGCACAACTCACCCCCAGTTACCCGTAGAAGCTATTCTATGTCAGCCAGACAGGGAGAAGAGACATGCAACAGCATCCCCACACAACGCCCACAACCTGCTGCTTTGCTGCTTGTCCCTCTGAGCCAGAAGCAGAGGATTACCAACCTCCAGTTGTCCCCCTGGCCAACAGAGAGGAACTGGAAGCACTGCTGTGACACAAGGAGGAGCACTTCCCTTCAAGATCCCCTTCCTCTAAGGGGCTCCCACCGATGTGTGGGAGAGAGCTCAGTGCGGAGTGAAGGGTTTCGTGGGTGCCCAGTTTGTGCCTCCAGGCAAGCTAGAGCAGACTCACAAATCCCACCTCTGAGCTAAGCCAGAATTAAGTGACCCGTCTTCTTAGTACTGCTAAAACAAGCCTCCTGCCCAAGCAGCCGGAGCCCTAGTTCAGCAGTTTTAGGGATGCAGGGAAGGTTGCACCGTTCCCAAGCAAGACACACTGCCAAGTAGCTGCTCCAAGACCTTTGTCCGAGACAAGCAGACGGCCATTCATAGCATGTGGGAAAATAAGATTAGTTTATTAACCTAAATTGGGGCATCTTAGGTACATTCCTAAGCAAAGGCTTAAGAAACTTCCTCGCAGTGGCTGAGCAGTGCCATTTGCACACTGACACTAATTACTGAGATATCCCTTTGTTTAATACTTCCACGGGATTAGCACCATTACTGCTCCATGGTTTAGCACTAATACCCTGACCAAGCTCATAAAATTAGTTTTATGACATTTCCCACTTTGCCTTTGTCATTCTTGGCACAACTGTAGAGTCTAAAAATTAAGATTCCATTTCTTTTATTCAAGTGCTTGGCTCCGCTACCGCACAGCAGCTGACATCAATCATGGCAAAAAGTGTCCTTAGTTAAAGGGAATATAGGCTGCACAAAGCTTTGGAAAAGGAATGCACGGACTGGAAAAAAAAAAAAGAATGAAAGAAAAAAAAAAGGAGAAGAGATTCCTTTCCACTTTGTATGCTTTCCAAAACATAAACAGTATTTCGTACATGAACTACTTCTGTCTTTTCCTCTCACCATCCCCACACTCCTGTTCTTTTGTGCATTTATGTGTCTAAATTATTTTCAGCATTTTGTTAGCAAACAATTATTTAGTTTCCCTGCACACTAGAGCTGCAGACCTGGATCAGGTTTCCAGTTTTGCCCCAGATTTCCCATGTAATATTGGGCAACATGGGGTGCTGCTCCACCCCTTCTTCCCAAGGGAGAGGAAGTATTAGATGATCTGGCAACCATCAGCTGACTCAAATCTTCTGATAAGGGCTCTGGAAATTCATTAAATGAAAAGCAAAAAGGAATTGAAGTCAGTACTTCAAGGTGACCTTGGTCTCTTCCACAGAAGGTATTTCCATTTATCCTCCCCATAATGTTCCCATGACAGCTCGCGTGGGAAGAATGGCAATAATTCTTCAATTACTCAACAGCAAGGGCTACCCTGAGGCAGCGGTGCCCAGGAGGCACCTAAGGGGAAAAGGGACACTGACTGGAAGAAGCCCTGCACGCAGGACAGTGCACAAGCCCCTACTCCCGCCCACGAGCCGCTCTCTCAGTGCCACCCTGAAGCTTCATGCTGCCCAGGTCTCCTTTGGGAGCTCCAGAGGTGGCAGGTTCAGACTTTCAATCCCTTGTTAAGCCCTCCCTGCTCGTCGATGACTTTTTGGCTAGTTCAGGCAGGCCTTTGGGGAGCTCAAGAGCTCAAGCAACTAAACATCCAGATGATCCCACTACCAGTACCAACAATTTTGACTTGATTGCAGGTTCTTTTGATTGCTGCTTCCCTCTAATAAGAAAATCCTGACTTCTGCTAAGCTTGCACCCAGTCAAGAAGGGAGCACGTTATTTGGCTAGCGTTCCCCAGAACGCTGGTAGTGACAAGCCACGCCAACTGCAAAGTCCTTTCCAACCCACTTGTTAACAGAGGGTTTAAAGAAAAGAAACCTAAACCCACCCCGAGACAGACAGCGAGGAATTTCGGGCTATCCAGTTATCCCGGATCGTTTGTTCAGCCACCCAGGAGCCCAGGGCTCCACAGCAGCTCCCTTCCTCGCAGCGAGCCCACCGGCACCGGGCAGACCCCCAGCTCCCTCCGTCTCTCCTCGCCCGAAAGCTTCGCCGCTCGCCCAGCCCCAGCCTTCGCTCCGGCCGAGGGGTCCCTGCACAGAGGGACGGGGGTGGCCCCCGGCAAACCCCCCTCCCCCGGCGGCTTCCTCCAGCCCCACCGCTGCGGCATCCCCCCTCCGCAGCCCGCACGGGTGTGAGTCCCGTCCCGTCCCGTCCCGTCCCGCACCTGCCCGTCCCGTCGCGTCGTGCCCCTCACCGTCGGCCTCCGCTCCTCTCGGCTCGTCTCAGCCCCGCCGCGGCCCCGCAGCTCCTTAAAGAGCCGGGGCGGAGCCACGTGGGGCCCGGCCCCGCTCCCCGCCGCCCAGCCACGGCCCCCGCGTCCCCACCCGCGGGGCCTGAGCCCGGCCGTCCCTGCTGGACGCAGACCCCACGGACACCCCCGCCCGTGAAGGTGCGAGGGAGTCGGGGGTGGTACCCTGCCGTGGGCACCCCGAGAGGCGGGAAGGCGACAGGAGGTATCCCACCCCAACGGCAGCCTCGGATTGGACCACCAACCTGTGTTTTAACTCATTTTTCAGGACTTTTCTTTAAATGCTTGACTTCTTCACTGCCCACACGCGGGCCCCACGGTCGCATTTCACCGGGATATTCACCAGGGAAGGTGGGTAGGGCTCAGACGTGGGTTTCTCCAGAGGTGAGACGAGGGGCTGGGGTGGGAGCCAGTGCCCAGATGAGTGGGAGCCCGCAGGCACCTGGAGAGGAATTGGCACCATTGCTCCAGCATGAACTCATTAAGAAGGACTTTGATCATTTTCCCAGCAATTAGGCCTGTCCACAGCAGCCAGTTCACGCTGTAGAAAAAAGCACGGTGCTCCAGCTGCCTTCTCCCAGCTCCGCAGGGCCATCACGCGCCGGCTGGCTCGGTGCAGTGTTATGCACAGAGCTCCTTGTACTTAGAGGGAGATGCAGGGTTATCTGCTCCTCTTTCTTAAATACCAAATCAGTTACTCATTACCTGTGCAAGTGCCAGGTTGCTCTGTTTCAGCACGGGAACAACTTCTCCCTGCACACCAGCGACGAAGCTGGGCGAGCTGGGTGGAGGCAGGTCCTTACAAAACCCCCAGGAAAATGGCTGGCTGCGGGTTGTCTGACAGCTGGTATACGGGGCCAAGTGGCCTGTACCGCGAGATCAAAAATGATGTCCATGTCAGGCATGAGAAAAGTTAGCTCTCCTCTTAAAATGTGCTTCCAGTGTGCTGCAGCCACAACTCGCCAAGGTTTTTTCCTTTCTGTTAGGATTTGAGGAACCCACAGCAATATATTGTTGTTTAGACAACTGTTCTATCACCTAATGACCCCTCCGCCCAGGAAGGGGAATTGGAGAAAAAACCAAGGAAACCTGAGGTCTCAAATATAATCAGATTTAATAGAATAAGATCAAATAATTAACATTAATAATACTAAATAACCAAAATTGATTCTGATACCAATATGAAATATATGAGGTTTATACTCAGCCAATTCTGTCAGCAGGAAGCTGTGCACTCCCAGCAGTGGACAGCAAATGTTGGATGCTGCGAGCACTACAGTTTCAGGAGGAAGGGAAGGGCTCAGGGGTCCGGCACCAGGGCAAGAAGTTCTCAGGATCGCAGCCATCAAGGAAGAGAGAAAACTCCTCAGCAGACTTTCTAATTTACATTGAATGTGATGTTCATGGTATGAAATAATTCTGTTGTCCATCTTGGGTCAAGTGCCCAGGTCTCACTCCTTGTCCCCGCACGTGGTGAGCTTGAAAATACTGAGCCCTTGAAACCTGCATACCATAGCTGGCACTAAATATTTTCACAGATTCAGGCACTGGAGTCTTCTAAAAATGCAGTTTCCCCAAGCGTTAGAAGAGACCTTACTGAAAAGTGAAATTGCTGAAAGAGAAATTAATCCTGTGTTGCTCAAACCAGGACACTTCCCATTTATGGTTTTTTTTTTCCATTTGCAGCGAGTTGTGAATGAGCAGATTGTGCACATCCCACCTCATAGGCAATGCCAAGTATTGGTTCCTGTGCAACATGGTGGTGTGAGCAAGAGCAAGAGTCTGACCTCAAGCATCATACCAAAAATTTTAGTCTGGGTTTTGGGGGAAGGGAGCACAACAAGAAGCAGAAGCGTTAGTGACTGTTGTTTCACGACGTGGAGGTTGCATGAAGGGAGAGGATCTCTCCAAGTCAGACAAATAAGAGGCGAATGAGTCAGAGCAGGCTGACTCCATCTATTGCGTGAAATGCCTGTGCTCTCTTGTCCAACCCGTCCTGCTCCCAGCCCTGCTGGAACTATGTGTGATGATGCCAAGTTATTTACCATGTCTCCTCAGGTAGCCTCCAAAGCTATTAGATTTTCCCTTTTGATAACATTTCCTACAGACTATAGAAAAATAAACGTCAGAGATCCCCAAGGGAAGAGAATAGTTTTGCAGTTCTGGCGAGGTCTGACCATACTTGAAGAAAGGGAATTCTCACTGTGACTAAGGGGCCACGCTGGTGAGAAATAAAACACTCTTCCATGGTGAGGCACTGCAAAATGAGCTAGAAGAGAGTATGACATCCAAGAATTAATCTTCTCGTGCCTAATATTTAGTCAGTCTGTCAGAAGCAGAGTAACTATGAGCAACAGACATAAATATGTTGGTAAGTAGGAACAATATTAAGGAATACATTACTGCGACACTCGGGAACAAGACCTTGTAATAAAAGAAAACAAAAGCAAGAATGAAAACTTTCACCACATACTTTATGATAATGACTATTTCTATCAATAAAATTTATAAATATACTTCTAAGTATGCACATATATATTTGTTATCTGTAACTACATTACTTATTTTATATATAGATATAAATATACATGCTCTGTCTCCTCAGTAGATCTCTTCTTCTCTGTCTCTGTCTTTCCTGAGGGCATAGTTCAGAATTTTTTAAAGATAAAGTCTGCATCTGACCCTGCCACATTCCTCCTCACTGCCCTGCACTCCTTCACCCAGTTACCCTGTGCAACCTTATTGCCTGAGCAGCCCCACTCCCCCCTTCACCCACCTCACCATCCTCCAGACACAGCCCCATCCTTCCCCACCTTCCTGTCTAACACCTGCTGTAAATTCCTCTTTCCATCTCCCTTCCCCAAAATCTCAGATGTTGCCTCTTCTCACAGTCCTGGTGAGGAGCTCCCAGCTAACTACGGCGCCAGGTCCCTGCAGGCAGCTGGGCTCCTGCAGCCTGCAGCCAGCTTTTTGCCTGGCTTCTACCACTTTGAGCTCAGCAGCTTATAATTAGGAGAGCTTATTTGTGAGAAACAGTATTCAAGTGTGTAAACAGCTCCCGTTCATTTCCCCCACTGATTCCACAGCTCTGTGAGTGAGGAGGTGTGCCTCTGTTTTCTTCTGCTTCCTTGGCCATGGGAAAGCCCACAGGCTGTACACAAAACCAGTTCTCCTTTCACTTGTAAAATTGACCCAAAGCAAGTTTGTCACCTCAGAAAAAAATTCTCGAGGTTTTACCTATGCCATAATTTTATGTAAAAGTTGTTTTCCATGTTTTGGGGAGCTGAGTAAATCATCGGCTTGTCTGACCTAGTTACTTCTCAAAAGACTTGTCGCACATCAGTGTCCTCAGGCCTTTTACATCCACTAAATACCTTCCACTCACCTGGGATTATCTTATCCTCATTTGATCTCGTAAGCATGGTCCCACCTGTCTGCTTACGGCAGAGTCAATCTCCTGGCTCTGCTGGTAATCCTTGCTGTTATTTTATGAAAGTTTGTTCTAGATAGATAGTCCAGATTTTACTTTGCAGGGGGTTTAGTCATATTCTGACATCAGTTTTGTCAGACCTAGTTTTATCCAAATACTGCTACTACAGGTAGAGCTCCCTTAATGATGTTCTTGACAGAGCATGATTTAGCTAATGTTCCCATTACGAAAGATTGTTTTAAAACTAGCTTGAGAGCTTATCATTTACCAGCCTTCACGGTCAGCCTCCTCACAGTTCTTGTTCTTGTGGTGCCTTGGTTAATTTCTCACTGGCCAACCCCCAGATTTGCCCCTAGTCAAGGGAATTTTTGAGTGCGCTCTATGCAGTATCGGCTAGTGAAAAATTAATTCATGCCCAGAGTTACCAAGATTTGCCCTATCTTAGAAGGGCATATGTGTTTAGCTAATTTCCTGATCTAAATATTTATGCATTTCAGTAATGCTGTGTGCTTATTCCACTGCAAATATAACAATGATCAATCAATGAAGTTTGCACAAATTAATAAAAGTACAGCAGAGTATTCTGGAGTTTACCAGAGCTGTGATTTTTTTGAATCAGCTGTTTAAATCCAAAGTGCAGATCTCAGAGACATTCGGTATGAGAAAGTGTGTTTTCCATGTTCATTGATTTCTTTAGCAGTGGTCAAATTTATAAATTATTTTACTCCCAGGAAATTTTAATTCTAGGAAGAATTAGATAAAAAATCCTCATTTGCCTAGTGATTATAAGAAATAGCTATTTGCCTATCCAATAAACAGCATGATCTAAGCTAGCATAATTTTATGAAACATATAAATAGTTTCATCTTTGTTGACTTACATCTTTATATCAGTGATGCTTCTCAACGCAGAAATCGATAGTCAGTTCTCTGACCCTATTCAAAAACTACCCAGACCTTCCTTTTTATAGAGCAGTCATTTTTTTAATACTATACCTTGTGATATTTGATTCCTAAGATGTAGGGACTGATAGTGAAGAGTTCTCTGCTATCCAGACTTTAAAACTAAGAAATGGAGAAGAATTAAAGTTTTAATTTAAAGAGTTTGCTTTGTTCTAAGTCATGGCCAAGTGAGATGCATCTCTAGGCACGGCCATGACCCAGTACTTGGGGTCTGGGTGGATGGGGGAGGTGGGTACTGCTCACTATTTGGGATGCTGAGCAATCGCTCCTCACTGCTGATGTAGTTCCCCATGGAGACATGCAAGCCCTCTCCTGCTTGGCATGCCCCAAACATGCCTCAGTGGGGCCAACGATATCCGTCTTCCAGGGTCTTACTTCCCTGTGGGCTTTGCTTTAAGGGCTCCGAGCAGAAGTGGAGGCATCTGTGGGGCTGACCACTGTTGAAGGTGTGGATGCTGGCTGAATTTTAAGGAGACCAAGAAATGGGTTTTGACTCAGAGGCTCTCAGATCCCTCTCCAGCTCAGCAAAGCTTTCTGAACCCAGTATGTTCCTGGTCCCCCAGAGAGATGGATCTGGAGAGCTCCCATTCATTACCAAGGTCTTGCGTGCAACACTTCAGCTTGATGTGAGGTTTATCTGAACCCCATAAATATGAAAGAAATGCACCGTTTGCATTTAAGCATAAGTACATGTAGTGAGGTAAAGCACAGTGTAGGCTGCCGGTGCTGATGTTATCAGGCAACGGCACTGAAAAACCCAGCAAAACATCGGAAGTTATTATATTCAAGTTCTGAGGTTTTGAATGGAGGTTTCTGAAAAGCCTAGCAAAACATGAGCTCCATTTCAGGTGCCAGCTCAGCAGAATACTAATACCTGGATTAGTAATGATGTCACTTCCCTGGCAGGAGGCATAATTTAGGTTGAAAGTATTGATTTCTTTAATAAAGCTCGATTTATTCACCATACACTCACCAGGCCAGATTTCCTCACGTTGTGCCATGGAAAACCCTGCAGGGAAGAGCTTGGGTAATCTCAGCCATGCACAAGCTCTGTCACTGACTGACGGGGTTTCATTAGCGCAGGACAAAATTTGAGGACCCACACAGCTTGTTCCAATAATGCCGTTACTGAGTTTTGAGGAGGGCAGGGAAATGTGTTTAATATTAGATAGCAGGCACAGAGGGGATAGCAAGGTGAAATGGCCTGACTCCGCTGTTTTCGGAAAGCTTCACAGCTCCATCAGGCTGCTACAGGAGTTGCGGGGAAGACGCTACCCAGATAAGAGATGGCAGCCTCGCTAAATCCATAACGTGAAAAAGCAGTGGTTGGGCTAAAGAAAGATTCTGTATCATCCTTTTTTACACCCATCAGCCCCTTTCCCAGTAATGGCTGGTACCCCAAACACTTCTCCACCACCCCAGCACCACAGCGTGTAGCTTCTTGTCCTCATCAGAAGAGGAAGCTCAAAGGCAATCTGTGCCAGGGCAGGATGGTGATCATGCTGTGCCCGGCCTGCCTGCCTGCCAAGGAGGACTGCTCCAGGCTCCATGACATCACTTGCAAGCAACCTTCAGCAGAGCCACTGGCAGTCTTGGGCCAGAGCCCCCTGCTTGCTGCTGTGAGAGAGAAGAGGGTGGACAGTTTCCAAGTTGCATCATGGTGCCATTGCATGAAGTTTCCTGCATCCTTACCTCAAAGGAAAAGCATTTTGGACTCCACAGAAGTAGCTAGAGGGTGGTCAGCAGTAAACCCAGCAACATGCCGATGCCTGCTAGAAACCATTGCTACGAAACATGTCTTTGGGTGTCCCTCCCTCTGGCAGCACAACATGCTAAGATGCAATGATGCCTCACCTTTTCCAGGCTTAGAACATCAGATCTAGGGAGAGGGAGTGGAAGTTTTGGCAGGAAATCTACCCAGCCTCAAGGGGAATATGCTATTGTGGTTGGTGTGTGTTGTGCTAGTGTGGTTGGACTTCAGCTTCTAGCATGTCTCCTTGCAGCCAGCAGTGTTTTAATTACCATGACTGTCTGCAGAGAGGCTTGGTGGGATTGTGTATGGTTCTTGTTCTCATCTGAACAAAAAAATGAGCATCAGAATCCTACTTTGCAACTGGCTGTAATTCCAATGACAAACACATGTCAGCACGGAGCTGATGAGCATGCTACGGAGTCTCTTTTTTCCAGCAGTAGAAAAGGAAGGGGTAGATATGACTCATCTGACATTGAGTCTTCTGGCGGGAGAAAGACAGTACTTTCCAGAAATATGATTATGCTTCATTAACAGCCTGTTGAAGAGGAATAAGTGGCACTGGGCACCCCCTTAGTCGTCCTTCTAAGACTGGATGTGGCAGCAGCAACAAGAGCCAGCCATAAGCCCATAAGCTACAGCCCACCTCTGTTTCCTTTGCCTGGAAACTAAGCATCTTCAGCAGGCCCTGCCCAAAAAGCAAGTGTGTCCTGTCTGTGGGTGGCTTGCCGGGGGAGATCTGTGGCTGAAAGCTCTTCCCAGTCTACAGAGCTCCTGGTTTGGTGCGTAGCAGTTGTCAGTCTGACCCCCTGCAATGAGCCGGCGGCAGCACTGCATTCATGTTGTGGCTTTCTCCAGTGACAACCAGCTACAGCTGAGGCAGCATTAGCTCCTGCCACCAAAATGAGTTTCTGGATGGACACGTTCCTGTCTCTGACATGTCCCTGGTGTGCAGGATGCATGGCAGCAGCTGTGTGATATGACAGTAACACCTCACATCTGCGTTTTCCGATGTGTTTTAGGAAGAACTGAAGCTGAACTGCTCACCTCAGTGCCATCTGAGGAGGAAAGAATACCTCATGAATTAAATCAGCTGATGCTGATTATTGATTAATATAGTTATCATCATTGATTGGAGTATTTTAATTACCCTTTTCACTAAATAATTATTTGAACCAGTAGAAATAGGTAATAACTGTACCATGGAAGCGCTGATTATGCACAAGGAGAAGATGTCAAGACCAAGTGCTTGGAGATGTCTCTGTGATTGTATTAACATAAAGGCCATCATAGCACACAGCGAGCACCCACTATGAGTTGCCAAGCAGAAACTGCTCATCTAGGATGCTGCCTTTCACCATCAGCAGAGACAGGCATCAGCCAACCCTGGCACTGGTGCTGCCGCTCTGGTCCCTTGGCCCCACCACACTTTCCTACTCCCATCCCCGTCCATGCTCCGTCCCTCTCGTTGGCCATAGCATTCACCAGGGTGCACGGTGGTTCCCGGTTAAAGCTAACTGTGCAAAAGTAATTTCTAGTGGCAATTCTGGCTTTGGCTGACCGTGTAACTACATCATCAGCAACAAATCATTGTAAAGCACTCTGCTCTTGTGTGGTTTCTTTGGATAACAATTTATGACCTCCTTCCACGCACAGCGAGCAAAAACAAGCTGCGCTTAAGAAGATCGCCTTGGCTGGCTATTGCACATCGCACAGACTTGGCAATGGTCCCTTTTTTCTGGCACAAATACAGAAGCACTAGGAGGCTACAGGGTGTCAGAACTTCTTCTGTGTGGTGCCGATGGTCAGCTTTCAGCGCTGGCTTATTCATTGTCTTTAATGCTGCATTCAAATTATGACGGCCATGGCCACATAATGCTGTTAACAGTGCACACACCATCCTGCTAAGATAGAGAAGCACCTATAAAATACAGATCTCTTTTGTGGAGAAATATAGGCGCAAAAAAAAATGAAGGCAAGAGCCAAAAGGATTCCTGCAGATATTTTATCACTCAGAAAGGAAAATCCAGCTTTAACGAAAGTGAAATTCTGTGGTCAGGAAAAAGCACAAACAAGTTACAATATTTTCCTTAATTGGATTACAGATGTCACCTTTGGAACACACTTAAAAATCAATTATTCTTTTCTCTTTGTTGTGCTGTCAGTTTGTTTTTTACACTTCATTGAGCAAGGCAATGAAACAAAGCTGTTGTGCTTCTTATTGATTCTGTTTTGTGTTCAAAGTCAGTTTATCTTTCTAGATATTGGGCAACAGTAAACTCTCTTTTCTTTTCTAGCACAGATGAGATAGCTATCTGCACCAACTTTAAACCTGGGCAAATTGCCATTGTCTGCCAGAGGGTCGTTTCTGATCTTCCTTGGGATGTAGGCTCTTCCATAATTAAAAGACACATTGCACCATAAAAAGACATGGCATGTATAGAGGTCAGAAAGACAGTCTGCTTATCCCAAGAGTTAAAATAGAAGACATATGAACAGAGGTTGAAGGGGAGGTGGTTGAGATTTATTGTCTAAAAGGTAGGGATTAAACAAGGATTTTTAAAAAAAGGGCTCTGGAGGTTGATTTGTAGGCATAAATGGGGAGATGTGACAGGCAGAAGAGAAAACGTGAAGAGTGAGACAAGGAAGCCAAGAGAGTAAAAAGGGTAAATGTATAAATGTGTAAATGGGGGAAAAAAGATGAGTGATAATAAGGGAAACTGGGACAGAGATAAGTAGGAAGATAATATGCAAAGTCTCAGTGGAAAAAGTCTCTGAATGAGGACAAAGAACCAGTATTTAATGCTGTTTGAGAGAAGAAGACCAAACAAGGGAGACAGACAATAATCAGCATGAGACACGTTTTAGTATTAGGTTGAAAAAAAGTATTTAAAAATCAGCAGTTTATTAACTCCAAACTGGCTACTAGATGCAGAAATATGTGCATTTTCTGTATTCCTTGCAAGTTATGGTACTGCTTGTACAGTAAGATGCTTTTTTTGTGCTAAGATTTTTTTTCTTGAAGCAGTTCAGATGTTCAAAAGCTTTAATAAACAATAAATTAATTGACAAAATGATTTGTACTTTTTTTTCAGAGGCTGAATTTCAAATCAGAAATTTATATCTGTATGTATATATGTATATGTAAGTATATGCATTGCCATGCTGATGTCTGTGTCATTTTTGATCCTTGGTTACATGCTTTATTATTTACTCTATGTTATTTGTTCTGCAGATTTGAGCTCAGTGCAAGTACACGCCATCAGTTCAATATAAACCACTAAAACTTTCCACTCTCAATTGAGAACCCATCAATTAGCATGTTATACCCTGCAATTTAACACTGTGCTTTGTGTGCATGTAACAGCCTTGGTGACGTGGTTTGAAGCGGGAGAAACAGCAGAAGGATAGGGGTTTTTGTAGTTTCTTTTTTTTTGTAGTTTTTTTTTTTTGGTAGGTTTTTTTTTTGTAGTTTCTTTTGTAGTTTCTGTCTGTTGGGGGCTGGTGTATGTTGTGCTGAAGCAGCTCTGGCCACCAGCCATTTCGCTGATGGACCTCGGGTGGTGTTATAAAACCCTCCTAAGAGTAGGGTGACAAGGCTGAGGCCAAAGCAAAAGCCCACTAGTGATAGCTAAAAGAGGTCCATGTAAAGGTCTTTCAGAGCCCTTTCAGCAAGGTCTGAATAGGCTTTCACTCCTTTTCCTTGACCTTCTTCCCCCACCTGTAAAGTGAGGATAACAACAGCCAACAGTGGGCAATGAGCTTTAACTGCTTAGTGCCATATCACAATCACAGCTGGTTGCAACTATGATCATCTCACTAATTAGAGGTCAAGCTACTTGTTGATGAAATGCTAGGTGTTACTGTTATGGTGCTGGTCATTTAGCAAGCAGTCTTCTCCTTTGCCATACATGGTTTCAGCCTTGTTCCTGCAGTGAGCCACAACATCAGTATTTCCAGCAGCAAATTCTCATCATGGCTGGGGCCAAACCCCGAAGAAACAGCAACGGAGCAAAAATGCACTAAGCACTGAAAAATTGCAGCAGGTATTGCAGGATTAAAAAGCCTTCATATTGATTTTGCTTTCCAAAAATCTGACCTTTGTGGTTTGTTTTACATCAGAAGTAAAACTCTTTTGTTTCCAGCTTGTGGCTATTTGGTGGGAATTATGCCTTTGAAAAAGGCTCCTTGGAATTGTATGCATTCTTCTAAAACCGGATTTTAATGTCCTAAGAATAATTACATAGGCCTGAAGTTCACAGCTAAAATTTGTTTTGATTTATTTACATATAATTGTTGTTGTCGTGCAAGCAGATACTGTTTTCAGTTCGGGGTTGTGTTCCCAGCAAAAAGGTTAACAGAAATCAAAAGTAATTAGCTCTTCCAAAAAGCAGTCATTTTATGCAAAACAGAGAAGGAATTTTTTTTTTTAATTGCAAAATACATTAGGCAAAATGAAACTACTTTGCAGGTTAGTACAATTTTTATTATTTGATGGTACTTTCTATGGTCTTCTCTAAAAATTAGGGAAAGGAATGGGGTGATTCCATTGCCTGCGGCAGCACATTTGGAGTCTGGTGCCAAAACCAACAGGGAAATCAGCTGAGAGATGAAGATTTAACTATTGGGTGACATAGTGGTTGATAATTATATTCGGGATAATGAACACTAGTAGTTTCCATCAGCCCATGGCTGTTTTGCATTCAGGGAGGACTTGCGAATTCAGGGTGCAAGGCAGAAGACCTCTCATGCACAAATTGCCTCCTCTCTCACCACACTCGGGTTACTCTTTGTTATTTAGTGTTTCAGGAAAATGTTCCCAAAGTGCTGGTGTGCTTCAGGAGGACAGCTCTTGTTTGGAGAGATGAAAAGCAGGCTGATTAGACACCAAATCAATTTTTGGTCATGTAGATTAGATTAAATCCCGTTAACTGTATGGCACCTGGACACTTCGGAGGCTTGGAAGTGTCAGAGATTTCTATCAGTTTCTTTCCTTGCTTCCAGCCCACTGGTTCACAGCCGGGCAAGAAGTACAAGGCATGTTGGGGCACTTGGCCAGACATTTTCTAGCCTGTTCGCCCACGTTTCGTTCCTTGTGCTCGTAGCTCAGGAGCAGGATTGTATGTGCTCAAGCAAACTCTGTGCCAGCTCAGTGAGGCTTTCACCACAACCCTCCACATTGTGTGGACGCCCTGCACTTGTGTGTGGATGTCTGTGGGGGCTCAGCACACCATGAGGGCCTTGTTGTTTGTAATGAGCTTTTATAAGTGGAGAAATGGTGGGTTGCCCAGTCGAGCTAGTGGAGACTGTTGGCAGGTTGGCTGCCATCAGGGCACTGCTTTTGTTGCTTTGGGCAGGTACAACCAAAGTCCTTCTCAAATGAGGAAAGTCAGTGGTCCTTGGGGTTGTTTGTTTTAGCTACTGTAACTTCATATGATATTCAAAGGTGTGTAAATGTAATCCTTTCCTTATGTTTTCTAGGCTAATTGCCTCAGTAACGTGTATGGAAGCAGTTTCTTCTTCTGTAGCTTGCTTATACAAACACTTCCTCATACTCATTTTGCTTTCATTGCCTCTCCACTCCTCCTGCTCTTGCCATATGGAAAATCCAGGACATAACACGTTGCTTAATCCTTTATTTTCCCCTCTGCCTGGCAGTCTTTTTGCTACTTCCACCTCAAAGCCTTTGTCTGGCTTATTTTACTCCTCCTTGCCTGAGAGCAGCCCACAAGTCGGTACAGAATGCACACACATGTGTAGACACACGCACACACATATACATACATGTATACAAACATATTGATTTCATGTAGACTGGGAGGACAACATGGTTTACATCATCTTACATCTATTGCCCTGAGCTTTTCAAATAACGCGCGTCATGTTTTGGTGTTATTTTAGTTTCTCTTAGCAGCACGTTTGCAGCTGAATTTATATAGTGTTTTATAGCTCGATTCTTTTCTCCCTGGTTCAACTATACTTCAGGGAAGAAATGTTGGAAAAATAAATAAATATGAAAGAAAATTATTGTGCAATATACTACTCTAATGTTAGAATTTCACTGTGTTATAAACAATTTCATGTGTAGATGAGGAACAGACTTTTGATTTACTACTGTCTGTCTGAATTAGTCATATATGGTAAATTTCTGTAAAGGGGTCATATTTGACCAAAGGTGTCTGTTATTGTTGGCATTAAGTGATATGCTTTCCAGAACTGCTAGACTACTCGTGGCACAGGACCAATTTGTTATTTTGGGAGTAGATAAAGTCTTTGTTTAGACTTCTGGCACTCAGCATAGCTCTTAAAAATGGTTTTCTTTGTTTTGCTTTAGGTTTTCTGTTGCTCTTAAATCTGCTCCATTCTGTGGGGTTTTGTCACAGGAGACAAGGGGCCTGAGTATTAGGTGTACTCTTTCTTGGATGTCTTCCCAGAAGGCTTAATTTCAGGTGGGTGGGAGGGGGACACGTGCAGATAATGTAGAATATTGTACTTGTACATTGCAGTGTCAGCACTCCTGCATTTGTCTAAGACCAGCAGCTGTCACTGTTGCTGATGTTCACTAGATGTCAGATATGATTTTTATATTATGCCATAGCACTTGGAGAAGTTGAATCATGTTCTTTTCCACAGGTGGTTGTTACCTCATTGTGTGCAACTTGGAGTCAAATCCAGTAGGGAACATGGGCAGTTAAAGGAGAAGTGTCTTTATACCTGACTGCAAAGCCTCCTCAGTTCCTGATTTTGATGTTGCTGGACTTGCATGTTTATGCAGATCCAGCTCTGCCCCAGCTCTGGCATAGATGTCACCTCAGGGCTTGGAGGATGCCCAAGGCCAGCTGGTATCCTAAGGAAAATGTTCCTGCCCCACAGCCATTGTCATGCTTGGTACACAGGCAGGATTGTTCTCGAAGAAATGCCACTGCCAGCCTCCCTGAAGGCAACTTGTGGTGCTGTTGTGCACAATAACCTTGCCATTAGAGCACTCGATGAGAGTCTGGGAAACCCAGATCTAGTTCTCTTTCCAGGCAGAGAGGATGCCAGGGGTCCCAGAGGGCTGTCCCCCTTGCCAGGCTCCAGGGTGCCCTGCGAGAGTGGGGCTAGCAGCTCTGGGTGCAGAAGAGGGGGAGAGCTCGTGCTGTGGGGAGTAAGGGGTTATCCACCCTGCTCTTCCTTATGCCCAGGGCTGCTTCAGTTCATCACTCAGGGACTGCTCTCTGTAAAAGCACCCTAGCACTTACCCAGGCGAACAGGGAGCCCAGAGCTTTTCCGTCAGAGGTGTCCGGCCCTGGGGCAGTGCAACCACACAGCTCCTCCCTGCTTCTCCATCCTCTGTGCTCCATCAACTTGCCCTGCAGGACCAGAAGTGCCCCAGCCCTGGATGGCCCATTTCCTTGAGTACTGACCAGAGAAGTGGGGCTTTGTGCCCTAGGAGTCCTGAGCAAGGGCTCTGACCAGTTACTGCCTCAGCTGGTACCCATCCATCTCTTCCAGCTGTGGTTTGAAAGAAAAGCAGGCACTGTGCTTCATTATCGAAAGCCATGTTTTGGGGGCAAGGCCAGCCCACAGCCAGGGTCCCAAGGAGATAGGTTAAAAGCTGGCTTTTGCTTCCTGGTTTCCACCTCTCTGTAGTAACCCATCAAGTCTGTGAGCTGAGCAGGGCTCTGCCTGCTCTGTGTTTACTGAGGCACCCGTGTGCATCATATATGTAGCCCAACCACTGAGCCGCAGGGGTCTGAGCATCCTCGCTGGCCCCAGGCCTGTGGCCTTGATCCCAGCTGAGGCTTTCATCCTGTTAGGCAGCTGGGACAGACTCCTGTGCGGCTCAGAGGGGCAGTGGGCTCCACTCATTTACACTCTGGAGAAGTTCACTGGATTCGGGCTCCATGCTTGCAATATTTTTATTGAAGAGGTTCCCAGGAATGTTTTTTGTTTGGTCAGGGCTGAAGTAAGCTCCCTGGTAAAACGCACACTTAAGGACATACCTTAAGTCCCATCAGTTTGAATGAATCTTAAGTAGGTTGCCCTCAGTGGCTTAGCAGAACAAGGCTGTGACCTCAGGAGCTGATTTCACTGTCCCTGCTCAGGCAGGGGAGTTGGTGGGGTGAACAGGCTGGTGTTGCCACACCATGGCTCAGGGCTTGGAGCTGAGTGAGGATTTCAGGCTTTGATTCTCCGCGGAAGACATCATCACCTGTTTGGATGTATAGCACAGAAATGACGCTGTGCTGCCTTCCTGTGCTCTCCTGTCACGGCACATTTTCTAGATGGTTCAGCAGAGATGGTAGAATGAGAACATTTGTGCATTTGAGGCTCATAAAATATCTTGCACTCCTCAGCCTTTTGAACTGAAGCACTTCCGTATTTTCTTAAAGTATTTTTTTAAAACAGCAATCAATGAAAATGTCTCCAGGAATCCAGTTTTCCAGGAGACAGCTCCTCATTCATCTTGAGTACCAAGTTATGCTGCGAAAGGCCCAACTCGGCAAACACAAACCCACAAATTTACCTCAAGTCCCAAGGGAGCCTCTCTGAATACAACTCTGGCTTGTGTTAGCGTGTGTTTGAAGTGTCTGAACACAGCGACCTGATGCTGGAAATACTTATGATAGTTTGACAGCATTCATTTGGAAACGTCCCTCCAGCAGCACGTGGATCCCACTCCAGGCCCTCAGGCGAGCAGCAAGTGAGTGCCGCTGGTGCCCTGGGCTGCAGGTGCTCTGATAACAAAAGTTTAAACTTTTGGAGGGATGAGAAAGAGAGAGAGCTCCGAATTTCGGCTATGGATGAAATTATGTTTCAGCAAAAGGTAAATTTTTATCCAACATGTGTCCAGTCTGTACAACTTGGATGGCTAAATATCAGTTTGCAGTGTTATTTAAAATGTGGGGCTCTACTGTGTAGTCCTTCATCAATGGTTGCTTGAGGCTTGGGCATGTGGGTCTCCTGACAGCTCAACTGACGGAGCTGGTGTGGGTAGTGCCATGGCACTGGTACCCGCAGTACCCCCATGTCCCTGTTCATGGGCTTCTGACCACCCATCAGACCATTTGAGGGGCCTGAGAGGGAGGACATACTCCACCACCCTCATATACAACTCCTTCATCCTGGAGTCCAGCCTTTGAAATCTCAGAGATTTCGTTTGGTTTGTTTATAATTCAAGTGAAGGGACAGGACAGAGAGTGTTGGGTGGGACCAAGGGAGGTCATGCAAGGAATGCAGCAGTTACTCATGGGGGCAGACTGGTGAGCAGCATGTTGATGAGGGTTTGAAAGGTACATGCATATGATGTTCCTGGCCAGATCTTGAAGTCCTCACGCTGCTATTTGCTCAAACAGGCTGTTAACATCAGAGGGCCTGTCTGTACGAGGTGAGGTATGTGCAGAATGGGACCTGCAGTATTTGATGTCTCCTGGTGAGGGAGGGAGATGTAAAGCTTTACAAAAAAATACATTTTTAAAAACAATTTGAAGGGAAAAAGGGGGGTGAGAAGTCAGATAGGAGGGCGGGTCTCTTGCTCTATAACTAGAATGGGGTTTGACACAGAAAATCATTGCGGGTATGAGGCTCAGCTTCTTTTTGGTTCAGTGTTTTGGCCAATTCATCAGGTTGGTTGTTTTTGGCTGAGTGGCTGCAGTGGCTTGTTTCCACGGTCATCATTGGCTCATCAGTTTTACTCAATTCTTTGGCATTTTCAAAGAGCCCAATTAAGGCCATTTCCTTGAACTTCATCATTAGGGACAGTGCTCGGTTTGTGCCCTCCAGTGACATGCCAAATTTGGCACAGTTGCCTCACATTTGGGGACTTGTGTGTAGCTTCCATTTGTGGAAGTGGAATTTTTCCTGTCTGTAGAAGAAAAATTTTCTATCTGACTTGAATTTCCCCAGGCCTAAAGAGATACCCAAGAGGAAACTTGAACCTGTGTTTCTTTTATCTTAAATAGATCTTTACAAAATTCTGCCATAAAGGGGGCTTTTGAATTACTTGGGAGCAGGGGCAAACAGCGTCCCACCGGGAGCACTCTATAGTGTATGGGAACATTCGGTAATAGGATTTGGGTCTTAATTTGAGGCTTAGCTAAAAGAGAGGTGTCAAAATATTGGTCTTTCCAAATTGCATGCAGCATGTGTTAGAGCTGGCTGCTGAGATTTTGCTTCAGTCTGCATCAGGATTGCTGATACAAGTCACTAATATAAATATTACTAAAAGGTTCATTTTTCTCCTTTAGTGTGGCTGCCAGTGCTCTGGAGTTTTCCGTTTCATATTTTTTCCCTGAATATTACTTACAAAAATACACATTAAATGGTTTGCCTTTTTGGCTATATAAATATATATATATCTATATATATATATAATGGTGTGGTCAGTGATGTTTATTGAATAAAGCTACAACCTCGGTCAAAGTCATGCTGAGTTGCAAGCGTGCATTCTTTATACCCTTTAACAGGAAAGTTATGTTGATGGAATAAATACCTGGCAATGAATGCATTCTCCTACTTGAAGATTTCCTGGCATCTTATTTTTGCAGGGAATTGAAGCATATTTTCAGATTGGATGAGAGGCTTATGCACATTTTCATCTTTGGTCTGGCTATAAACATTACTCCTCAGGAAGTTAGGATCAAAGAGCAGAAAGGATGCTTCATCTTTGCTTTGTTTCTTAATGAATTAAACAAGTTATTTTCTCTTGTCCTGGGCTCTGGCAGACCTGAAATGCAGGAATGATGAATGTGGCAATGGCTGTTTTTCAGTACAGACTCCTTCTCTCTTTTTTTCCTTTTTTTTTTTTTTTGCCAGCTCACCTATTTATTTCAAATGTATCTACTCATTTCTCTAAGTACTTGTAACTAAGTTTAATTGCAAATACTGAAAAATTCTGAAAATTCTGTTTCCAGATAGTAGCATAGCTAGGAATGGAAATTCAGATTGGCCCAAGTTATGCCGTACAAGCAAGAACTATACTTCTGCCACAGCAAATCACTTAATTTGCAATGTTTTAAACAAATAAGCAACCAAAGTGATAAATGCCATCCTTTTACAATTTTTCTTGAGAAGCGGTCTTAAAAAAAGACTTGATACATTTATTTTCAATTCAGTACTCATCTGTGTTTGGTTCTGAGTTATGGAGACACAGCATCCTACTTGTATCTCCGCTACCCATTTCGGCAACTCACCTCAGCCTCAGGCACAGGGGGTTATCTCATGCTAAGACTTTGATATACGCCCGGGACCACACGTACCTTCCCCACGTGCTGTATACAACCACTCTATGGAGGATAAACGCCGGTCCAAGCGTTCCCAGCAGATGCAATCACTGACAGAACAGGTTTTGGATGAGGCAATGAACTTGGGCTTCCCTTTGCATTCGTGAAACAACGTTTTGGCTTTGGAAACTTGAATAAGAAACTCATTTGCCAGTAGATTTCCGTGTTGAATAAATGAACGCAGGAGGGAAGGGGAAGTAAGCACAACAGCAGATGTAGGTAAGGGGTTTATAGCCCAGAAGGAGCAATGAAAGTTTTAGGATGTGGATGTTTTTCCCCACTGCAGTGTTATGACCTTCATATATTGTGAAAGGGAAGATGATTACACAGTAACTGTGTTACTGTAATGTTATAAAAAGGATGGGATGGTATCTTTCAAGGAGACTATCAAATGGTTCAGTAGCACGGATAACCAACCGCGGATTTCTCTGCATGACAAGACCAAGTCGTAATAACAGCTTGGGAATAATGATGCTATATTTTTCCATTAAAGAAAGTTTTATTTCTGGAACCTTGACAGATTTTTAAAGTAACGTAGGCTTTTCTTACCACTGAAGCCCACATCTTTATTACAAAGCTAAACTGTTCTCTCCAAAACCACATAATGCATGTTGTAACAGTACTCTCCCACAGACGATGAACATTTAGAACATATTTTTCCATGTGAATCATCCATTCACTCAAAAATAAATTCCCTTATTAAACAAAATACAACCATGTGACAAGTTTTGTAGGTTTGTATTCCATCTCTCCTTTTTATTAGACTAGTAAAATTTTATTGCTGTTTCAAATAATTTTCTGATGATTGCATCATTTTTCCTCCTTATGCCCCCTGTTTGCTTTTTAACATAATATAAAGCAGTTTCCATCGTCACTTTGTTGCAAACACATCAAGCAAAATAAATGACCAAGAACTGATCCTGCAGTGGGATGAACGCAAAGAGGTCTGTAGCACTCCTTGAAAGCAGTGGTCACTCAGCTGCACACAAAGTTGCCTGTCTGCATTTCTCTGCTGGATAAAGCGAAACAAAGACATCATTACAGTCCCTGGCACCGACCACTGAAGAAAACAGCGTCTCTGCAATTTTTTATAGTTTCCGTCAAAACTCGAAGGTTACAAGGGAGCATGGAGAGCATATGTTGTTATTGTTAGGCTGGCGTTCCGCGTGGGCATCCGTCACCAGATGCTAAGTCTTGCCACTGGTGACATGGCTTTTCATGGGTATTATCTGTCCATTTCACAGCCCCAGATAAAAGGTAAACAAGATCCCAAGCTCCAGGAGTCATTAGTTTTGATAATTGTTCTGCTGCTTGCTTTGTGCAATTTACTTCTATAAATACACACTAGGGGAATCATTTTTCTGGTGTACCATGGCACAGTAATTTCCTATATAATTTCATCCAATTGCTTCAGGAACTCATTTGAGCAATTGTTAATTAATCATTAACAATCATTAACTTCGGGTAGCAATGATTGCTAATCAAGATTTCCACGCTGCATTTTTAATCTCTGAAGGTACATCATTAATCAAATTAGTAACATTTTTTGTTATTTGAGGAAAAGAAACGGTACACATCCCATCCATTCAAAGGAACTGTTAGTAACGTCTTTGCCTTTAAAATCATTACATGCCTTCACTCTGGCTGTTGTAAAAGTCAGAGGCTTTTTTGCTGCATAAATTACTTGAAAATATTATGCAGTTTAAATTAACAATGCTTTCCCATTGTTCATGCTACTGATAATCATGGTGTTAGGAACAGCCATGGTAGTAGTGACATTACTCCAACTATTTCCCTTACGATTAATCATCTTTGCCTTATACCTCATGACTGAAAAAAAAACAAACCCAAAACTATTTGTAATACTTTTAATGACATCTTTTTCTCAATGACATAGCTAATAATAATCTTATTTTCTATTAGTGTACCCTTATGGCCCATCAGCACCACACTTGTAAATGAGGTTGCTCTTTTAAGACTTTGTGCAGCTCCCCGAGAGAGGAACATTTAATTCTAATTTTCTCTCACACTGCAGTGACTTTGCAGTGTCCCCTTGGAAAGAAGAGCATGGCACAGCCCATGGATGATACTCAGATGGAAACATTCCCTCAGGAAGAAAGGCTGGCCGGGTCTCTTCTCCCTTCCTCCATGCCTTTACCTGCCGTCCTTGATAGCAATGGTGGTGGGAAGGAAGGGGCAATGGGGGAGCAGAGCTGCAGATGGGCTCCACCACATCTCCAGTGAGGACCTTCACCCTCTGTGGCTTGGCCAGGCTGCACCAGCCAGCCCCTGTACTTCCAGTCCCATGTGGGACTTTGGGTGACCACGTAGGAGAAATTGGATGTGGTAAATCGAAGATTTTCCCTTTCTGAGGTGCAATGGAGAAACAGCACAGAAGCTGCCATGTTTACAGCAGGGTGTTTCCAAGCAGTGGGAAGATGAGGCTGACAGCCTCCCCAGACTCCCAGCTCAGCTCCAGCACCCTGGCCCCAGGCAAGCAACTCCCACGTGTGTGCCTGCACTGCGGCCAGAAGGAAAGGAGGAATAATTAACTCAGAGGTCTGTGAAGTGCCTGAACAAGAAAAGAGCGGTGTTTTGGAACAGGACCTCCATCCAGCTGAGTCTACCTCTGCAATGCCCCAGCCGGCAGCCAGACGCTGCCATGCTGGGGCTGCCCTTATCAGGGTGGGACCCACCAGCCACAGGAGGGAGAGATTAGCCGCTCCTATCACTGCATTTACTGAGATAAACTGCTCACACACTCACCTCATGGGGAGCTGTAAAGATTAAGGTTGGCAAAGTCCCTTGATGGTGAAAATGCTATTGAACGGCGCTAACGTTTTATCGCTGCTGCTGGCTGCACAAATACTTGCTATTACATTTATTATTAAAACATGTTTCCCATAGAGCTGAAGATTGTAAGGCCATGAATAGTATCAGGCTGAAATCAGGGTGATCTTATTTCAAGGAATTCCAGAGGAATGAACAATAATTTGCCACTAATTGCAAAGAAGCTTTGATAAAAACTCTGAACAGATTCCCAACAGCGCATATTTTCCAGAGTCTGCCTGGTAATTTTCAATAAAACCCAAGAACAATATGACCATTAACTGTTATGTTAAATGTCATCCAGATTTGTTCATATCATTCTTCAATGCATTGCATCTTTTCTATGCGTGTTTTCATAATTTATGGTGTGTGGCCACATTTGGGCTCGCTCAGTTATACGCCCGCGGAAAGGCATTAGATGAAGATCAAATGAAGCCCACAAGAGATGGGTGATTACCGTTCCCATTTGACTCTTCTTTAAAGAGTACAGAAGTTATCTTCTGGCTTGTGGCTTCACGTGCAGACAGATTGCATCCACACAAATTACTTCCCACATGAAGGTTTAAATATGTGGAGTAGATACTTTCTTGAAACGGACAAGGTCATGAGCAGTGTCAGCATCTGGATTGCAGGGTGAACCGCACGGTGATGTCCTGTGGCAATGTCTGCAGCACCGTGCACATGCACCGCTTCCTCAGTGAGTCTGAGGGAGAAAGAGAAAGCGACATCTGACTCTGACTGTACAGCTTGGAGTCGGGCAGGACATCTGCCCATGCCCCAGCAAGGTCCTTTGCTGTGTTAGGAGGCTGTTGTTGGAGGCCTGATTCAAGACCCACTGCGGTCTGTGGAGATTTCCACTGACCTACCGAGATTTTTGAATGAGGCTCTCTTTGTGCTAGAGCATGCTAAATAACCTGGAATGCTTGCTGAAAAACGTATTACCATTTCATGCATGGCTAGTGCTGCTCATGTTGTTTGATGGTTGTAAATGTTCAGAAAGTTACCAGCTATTTATGAGACTATTGGAGGCTTCCCGATTGCAACAATACCGTGTCATTATTGTGAGCGCTTATACAAGGTGCAGGTTGGTTTTGCTTAATTTTGTTGCCATTTAAAGTTCCAATAGCAGTAATCAGAACCAGATGACTTAAGTTACCAGCCAAACAAGAAGACTGGCGGATGGTCGAAACAATTTGTAATACCTCATGAGAAAGTTAATTGTTCAAATTATTCAGCAAATGTTGCAAATTCACAGACAATGTTAAAATCTTTTGAATATTTTGTCATCGTGAAAGATCTGTGTCTACACAGAATGTTATTTTAAATTAATATTTCAACTGGCTCATGTTTAATTTATTCTGTGTAGCTGGCCTGGTTTTGTCCTATTGACAGCGGAAGTAACAACTGTATGAACGTGCTCTGATTCCCCAATTCCCTATTTAATAAAATATATTAAAAAATTAAGAACCAGCTTTAAGGCACGTCCCACTGCGTGGTTAGTTCTCTTAAGAAGATTAGCAGACATTATGGCATCCCAGTCCTAGCTGTGCTGGGATCTCAGCTGCCAGTTGCTTAAAGGCTGGGGTCCCCCCTCATGTATGCACAAGTCATTAAAAAATATAATTGTTGGTACTTTAAGTTGCCTAAATTAGGAGATGTCTTGATATTGTCTAACCTGGGAAACGTGCTTGATATTCACTAGGCCAAATCCATTGCTGACAAAAAGCCAAGAAAGAAATTGTATAATTGCAACTCTGATGATCTAGACAGGCCTTTTGGTACAAGCGGTCTTACTTCAAAATAAAAAAAAAAATCAGCTATTATCTTAATTTTTGTTGTTTAAATGCCACAAAAGATAGTGCAAATTAGTTTCTTTGTACTTGAGATACACTGTACTTGCTAAACATGTAGGTCAGGTTTCTTTTCTGTGCTCTGCTTTATGGTGTCCTCTCCACCTCATGGCTCCATTGTGGCCACCAGTCTGCCCAGCAATATGTCAGACTGAAGGTTCAAAAGAGAAATTTTGAATGTTTGAATTTCTGTCTAATAATTTAGATAAATTTCTAATTATTTAAATGGCATTTATAATAATTTAAATTATTTGAAATGCTGAACATTGTCAGATGCTGATGTATTTTTTCTCAAAAATAGCCTGCAGCTTGTTACGCAATGAAGCCTCCGTGAGAACTTTTGTATGGCTTATGCCCAAGCAAAGCACTGGGACGTGTTGGGTCGAATTTTTTTTATAGACAAGAACATGACTATGTATAGTAGCAGGCTGTACTAAGAGATGACAGTGTGCTTATCTTGGGGACAGCAGTTTTCCTTCTGCTTTAAGTTACAGGAGCTGAAGAGCCAAGGTGTCACTCCTCTGGTTCCTGAAAGCTTCTGCCCAGATGGCACTGTGCACTTGCACATTCAATTAAATGATAACTTAAGTTTCCTAAAATACCTGAAAATCTTCTGTGGTTGCTCTCCACACACTTGATCACAGATGTGTCGCTCACCTCTGGCACCAGCCAAATTAAAGATGGAATGTTTGAAAGCTAGTGCAAATGTTAGCAACTGGTCTTTTTTAATAGAAAATCCATTATAGATGCAATTCCAGAGTCAGGCACAAAGTAAAGACAGCCCAGGTAGGACTGTCAGACAAGCTCTGGCAAATCTGTTGGGCTGAGAGGGGCAGAGCATGGACATCAGCTTCCCCCGTTCACATCGCAGCCTGTTAGTAGGCTCTGCCACTGAGGACAAGCGTTCAGTGAGGTAATCACTCAACTGGAGTGCTCAAAGTGCAATTACATATTGTTATTTGTCAACTTTAGTCTAATAATAGGAAAAAACAACCACAAACAAAAATCCATAGTAAAAACCACGATTAAGCAAAAACCTGGTTTTCATCCAGAAAAATTTCAGTTCTACATCTGAATGCTCCTACAGTCAAAAAGCAAGCTTGTCCTTTCAAACGTTTATGGTAAAAACCATGGATAACTATAGTATCTTCATTTTTGCCAATTTATGTCCTTTTGTGTAATAAGCCATTTTTAAACGACTCCCTTCTGACAACTTTATATGAGAGCTATAGTTTCTTTTCTTCCTCCCTCGCTGTGCTTTGCAAAGTCACATTACACTACAACATGTAAAGCATGGATAGAATTTGACAGTACTTCATACAAAATGTACTTTTCAAGAACAGGAATAATAAATGCCCAGGAAATTTCTATTTTTTCTGTTATTGTCCATTAAACCCCTGGAAGGGAAAAAAGTACACTGCAAAGTCACTAAAAGACCCACCAGCCCAACCTGTTTTTTAAACACAGAGGAAACTTCAGGATACAGTGCTGTGATTCCTGCAAGTAGGCAATTTTGAAGCTAAGAAAATTTCATTTGGAAATCACTATTATAATTTGCAACTTTATTTATACTTTGCCTTCTATTCTGCAAATAAGTTTGCCATATTTTTGTCCTAGTATTAGGTGTTCCGTTTCAGGTCAGGCAGATGTTCTAAGTCCAAAACCTCAGTTGTCATTAGATTTGTGAATCAGTTTTGCTACAATAGGGAGCTCTAAAAGAAGTGAAGCCATCCAATATTTCTGCTATAGGAAACGAATATTCTTCCATATACTGAAAAGCATATTTTTGGTTGTTTAATGATAATATTATGTTCTTTTCCTGATTTACATATTTTGGGCCTTCCGAATACCCTTCATCTTCCAATTAGTTTCCCCATTACATGTATAATTAAAGACAAATCAGATTATGATGATTAGCATATATTATAAATCATTTTACTAATTTCTGAGGGCATATTCCTACAAGGGATAACATAGAAATTAGAAGGCTAATTAGGCCAAAATTACCTTTGCTAATGAATCTAAGCAGTAGCTAAATCCTCTAACAAAAGAGACGATTTTGTGCTTTGGAGGTTGAAGGTGTGATTCTCAGGAACCAACATTAGGAATAAATCCAGGAGTTTCAAGAAGATTTACAAAGGGCTGAGCTCCAAAACACCTGAACTAATTCTCTGAGAATCTGCTGCCACGGTGTCTAACTGTGGACATTCATAATATTGTAGAAGTCTGAGGGGAAGAGAAATACTTCTGCATGAAGTACAGCTCTTCCCACAGTTCTTGGGGCTCACAGGGAGAAAAAAGGAGGTTTGAGGAGGGAGTGGCCTAAATTTTGCATGCGGTGTGAGGGTACAGTCAGGCAAGAGCAATGTCACCCAGCCAGCGGCGTTGGTGAAGGCAGGGTGGGTGGCCGCGGTCTTGCCCCAGAGCTATTGCCCAGGCAAAGAGACTTAGAGTTGCAATGGAGGAGGAATGGATGTGGGGTCGTGGCCAAAGTGTCAAAGGCAGAAACCCACAGTGGAGGGATGCCAACGCTTCTATCTATCCACGTTGTAAGTGCAGTGGTACCACTCCCTTGCTCAACAAGGAAGTGTACTGAATTCAGGAGCAGCTGTAACAGAAGAAAATGTCTCTAGGTATTGAAGCACAAGCCCAGGGCTCAGGACACCCAAGGTGGTTTGCAGCCACAGAGTGGGTACGCAGCATTTGAAGGTTGGTTAGTCCCGAACCTTTATGTGCATTTGAGTTCTTGACTCTCCTTTGAAAATACCTCTGAGGGCTTTGATCTTAGTATCCCTGTCCTGGAGTCTTCTATCTGTAAAAGGGAAAAAATAGTACTTTCTGCTCCAGATACGCGAAGTATGTTGAAGAGAGAGAAGTGGTTCAATGGCAGAAATGAAAAGGCATAAAAGTACCTAAAATCCACCAAAGAAGGACTGCCAGAGCTATTGCAGGCACACTCCTTCCTTAGTCTCGGACTCATAATGAAATGGCACTATTCACTGGAGGCTTCCTTTCCCCTGACTTCTCCACTGGGATAGTTATCTGTGCTTGGCCTGGAACAGAGTGCTTCTTCCCCTCATTCTTCACTGGGATGTATATTTGGAATATCACAGTCAAACTGTTCCTGTTCAACGGCTCTATTTTCAGATGCTAATTACCTGCAGAAACTTTCATCCTCTGAGTTGAAGCTTTCCAGACCAGGTTTCTGCCCAGATTAATTTCATTTAAATGTGTAAGTAACAAAGCACAGCTATTCTTATAGACAGGGAAAATAGTATCCCTTCATCTAAAGAAAAAAAGGAGAAAGTGATAGATTGTTTTGAACAGCTTTGGTGTCAAAATGGGTGGGAGTAAGAAAAGACTGAAACACCATAGGAAAATAGTCCTTGGAGAGGCGACAAGGCTTTTGGTGTTCCAGTGAAGCTAGCCAAGGTTTGGGGATGATAGTTTCCATATGCACAACTGGTTTGCACAACTATTTCCCTGTATTCTACATAAAATGAGGCAGTGCTGTGCATGGTGGTACTGTTCTTTTTACACACTAAAATACCTCACTAGCAGGTGAGGTGGATTGTACCTCCATCGCTCCACAACAAGTGAGGGTATGATAGGAGTGAACACATAGAAGAGAACAAGCTTTAAGATGCAAAGATGTCCATTGGAGGTGATGGCTTTTGACCTGTCCAACAGCTGGGTAGCTTTTCTCTTCAAAAAAACAAAAGAATAGGAAAAGACCTACAACTCCAGTCACTGAGCATGTGTGTATGTGTGTGTAGGCTGCTCTTAAATGAAACCTGGCTTAGCTGACTCCAGCCTATGTGCATCAAGCTGTCAAGATTAAGGCAGTATATGGTATCAGAGAAAATGAACTATACATTTCAAGAGGAGTATTTATGGACTTCAAAACTGAAAGTTATGCAGAGAACAGAACTAGGCAAAAAGGGTAGAGGGATTTTTTGGAGGAACTGAGGCTTATAAGGGGCTTGTAACTGTTTTTCATGTCTATCTCTAGTGCAAGGGTTGTTTGAGAACATGGTCTCTCATTGAAGGACTTGGGAATCTCAGAGAGACCGATGGGACTAGTTGAAAACTACTGTTTAATAAAAGAAGCAGTTTTCCATGGGTGTCACTGGCAAAACTGTCTTTACTTCATTTAAGTTTTTGGCAAATTAACATGAAATTTTCATTTCTGATTTGGATACTGGGGAAAAGAAGACAAATAAACAAACACTTAGGGAAACACCTTTCCTCCCGATTCCCCAGACTCAAGCCAGACACCTCCTGAGCCTCATCTTCCCTTGTTTCCACCAGCCCTCTCACTCAGTCCCTCCCAGCCTCTCTGGTGAGGTGATGGGCAGCACTGGATGGTGGGTCTGCACATAACTGCTCCTTCTTGTTTTCCTCTGTCCACCAGCTGCAGAGGTGTCCATTCCCTGGTGTGGGTCATGCGTGGCCACAGTCTGTCCAAGGTACTTCCTCTGTCACAGAGCAGTTCCTGCCAAGAGTGCATCTCCAGCCATGTCCCCAGCAATGTTGTCCTATGTGTCTCCTCTGCATCGTCTCAGGTATCTCCCACCCCTGTGTCTCCTCCTGTGACTCTTCTCCCTTTCCTTAACCACACTGGAGACAGGCACCAGGGATGCCCGGGTGTCTGGGGCTCTGTGTCATGCCCAATGTGATGAAAGAAATCATGAAACTTGTTGAGACAATGGTGAGTAAGAGTAAATTTTCCTGGATAGCAAGGTGGCTCAGGGACTTTAGTGGCAGCTGAGCAATCCACGGGGACCTGTGCATTAGGGAGAACTTGGGGCACTGGCAGCCGGTGGGTGCTGCCAAGGACAGAAGGAGAGGGTACCAGATGCCTGCAGTAGGTGCAGAAGGGAGGTCAGAGCTGAGCGCAGAAGTAACTTGGCTATGCTTTGGAAAGAGGAGGCACCATCCCTGGTGCACAGCGAGTGGTGTGTTTGAGAGTGAGGTGCACATCCCTGCCCAGACAACGAGACCCGGGGGGGCCTCAGGCTGGCAGTCCAGCTCTGGGAGCCTGAGGGAAGGCATGCAAGCCCAGGAGGAGTGTAGGGGGGGTAGGTAATATTACACCCTTCCTTTAAGCATTTCCTTTTGGCTAGCTCAGGTTTCTGCCTCTTACCCTTCAAGGCTGGCGTAGTCAAGGACTGTAAATCCCTCTCTGGGAGGCAGCCAGCTGAAAGCTGGTCACTGCCGCAGCAGCTCTCTTTGTGGCTTTAGGTCTGTTGGCCTGTTCAAAAAACGCTACTGGTACGTATACTGCTCCAAGCACAGCAACCCACATGTCCAGTTTTTGTGGAAAAAAGCTAAATCTCAGCCAGAATTAGGTGAACATTGTTATGCACACTATCAATGGGCCATCAAAAAAGAAAAAGCTGAGAGACTCCTGGGAATGTAAAGCAAAATTGCCTTAAGTAAGTTATTGTCTTATATCCTGAGTGTTAAATGGACGGGTTCCCTTCCATTCTCCCTGGCCATTGTTGCTATTCAGCACCTGTGCTACCTCTTCAACACAAGGTCTTCCTATGGGCTTGTACGACAATTTGTCTGCTGCCACCTGTAAGCACGGTGGTTGCCCTTCAGCAATGACCTGAAACAGTCATAAATCACATCTCAGGCTGAATCCCTCTCACTGCTCTTCTGCACTGGGCATAAAGCCCTGCCACCAAAATTACCGTCTCCCCTTGGAGGAGACGTACGTAGAGGCCTGGTCTGGCCAGCATGAGTGGAGCAGCTGGAGACCTTTTAGCTGGAGACATGTGATCCCCATCCTTTCCTACCCCCGCCTGGCTGTACCAGGGGGTTGCCATTGTTTGATTGATCTTTCTCTTTGTCCTTGTCCTCTGAGATGTACACCCCTTAGAGAGGCGTCCCTGAATTTGAGATAACTGGTCTTATTCCTACTGACCATCTGTAACCATCACTCCACCACATATTTCATCTTGTTACAACATTTGCTTAACCTCAGGAAGGTTTTTTGTTGAGGCAAGTCCTAGGAGATGGCCTGATTAAGCTCAAGTGAGTGTAATTAAAATTGTCTTGGAGGAAAGGTTTCCTGCAACATAACATGCAGCAATTTCTTAGACTTTTCTTCCCTGTGGCACTTACAGAATATGTGAGCACAAAGAATCGCAGCCAAATATAGAATTCAAGACACAACGAACTTTAATTAATTTTCTGGAAGAATTTATCGTGGAGGAATCAGTGGGAGGTGAGAAGCAGAGCTTTTCCCTGTATTTCATTTTCCTTAGCTGTATGTGACAGTAGCTGTCTCTCAGCATGATCCTTTCTCGTAAGCATGCTTAGATGCAGCTGGATTCTGGCTAGACTGTGACGGATGGTGCCAAGCCTCTGTTGTTTGGCTGAAGATGAGCACTTTGGAGTGGTTGCGCTTTAAAAACAACTATCCTCCAAACTTTCCATTCTCTTCTAGGTCCAGGAAAAGTTCCTGGTGAGGCATGAATCATGGGAAAGGTAGCAATGTAATGAGTGCAAATCTACCATTACTCTGAGACAATTTCTTCAGGCTGAAAGATGAAAAAAACTCGGAAGCATTTCCATGCCTGGGTAAGCATTATCGATGAGCCATTGCTAGAGCATCATGCTCCAGGACAGACCTTTGACCAAAGAGCAGACAGACGCTGCCGGTTGTGTACGATCACAGCCGGCGGAGAGCTCCAGCCAGGCTTACACTGGAAATGTTGGCTGCAACAGGAATGTTGGCTGGGGTAGAGGCATGTGTTTTAATACAGCAGATCCATGCCAGCAACAGCCGTAGTGGAGATGCAGTCATGCTAACAAAAAGTGCTCTTGCCAGCACAGCATATACAAAGTATAACAGCAACAGAGATTCCCTTTCCAGCTCTTGGCATCTACTTGGGGAGTTGAACTAGAAGCATCTGCTGTTCCTGTGCAAGCTGAAGTGCTGAGGCCTTGGACGTGGCATTATCCTCTCTGGATTGGGCATAACGTGCCTGCCAGAGCATGGTGGCTGCCGCTGCTGTTCTGAGCACAGCCCCAGAAATCAGCAGTTCCACTGATGGAGCAGGTTGCACATTCAAACAGGCTTTGGGTGCAGAAGGAGCTGGTTCCTCCTTTGCACTGGGGACTGCATGGATGTGCCTGTACCGATGTCTGGTCTCCCAGAGCTCAAATCAGGGCTAATCCCCATTGTTGATAAGTCCTTATAAAAATCCTTCTAAGAGTGGCAAATCTTGCTAAAGAGCCACTTGGCAAAAAACACAATCAGCTGGCTCAAGCAGGCTAAGCTAACTGGGACCGACAGTTTCTTCAAACTGAGCACCCTCAAGGCTCTGCAAAATGCATCCACATCCATATGTTCCTGGAGACAGCGTAGCACGAAAGCCAAAGGGGTCTTGGGTAGATGAGATTTCGGCTTTGGTTGAGAGCTAGACACCCTGTAACAACAGCTTACCTTGTTAGAGGCTAGTGGGTGCCAGTGGGAGGGAATTTACATTCACCAGACAAATGCAAATTCCAGTGAGGAGATTAAACTTGTAAGAGTCTTACGGAAAATAAACATCCTGGTTAGGGAGAGAGGCTGGAGAACTGGCACAAAGTATAACCATTGGATACTTAGACCTCAGCAAAGAGTGTTAATGGATAACTTGATACCCTAAGTGCTGAAGAAAACCTCAAAAGTCCATTTGAAAGGAGTTACAGAAACTCTCTGTGTGTCTAAGATAAGGAAGGAGGCCAACAAACTCAGCTCTGTTGAAGGCACTGGGAGTGATTTAAGAGACAGGAAGAGGATCTGAAAAGCTGTTAAGGCTGTGGGAAACACTGCTTCCAGGGGTAATGGGATTCTGATTTTCCCAACCTGAGGTGCAGGACACAAGCAGGGCAAAAGGAGTTTATTCTTAATGAAAAAGTAACCACTTGAGTCGAAAAAAGCAGAGGCAGAGCCCCTATTTCTATCATACTCAGTCATTTTTCTAGCTAAAGTATATGCTTTAGGAAAGGAGGAGGAGGAGGATGATACAGCAGAGACTGTCCTGCCAGACCTTTTTTTGAGAAGCTCACACACACACAGACAAAGCATTTACAGATTATGGGGAAATGAAAGACTGAACTACCTAGACAGAAGGACATGGACACTGCCAGGACACTGATGTTTTCAGATACTGGTAAAACTCAGTTCCGTGACATAACAATCTCCCTGAGGCTGCATCTAGTCTATGATCACATTGAGTTTTTACCCACTAGGCCTAGATGATTATGGTCTTCCTCTCCTAAGAGAGGATAAATTCTTGCTCCTTTTTACAGCAGAGATCTTTTTTCTTGTATGCATTACAAGTAAATGCATGCATTCTTATATGCATTCTTTTAAGAATGTGATTTAATATAGTAGAGGAGGTCTAATTCTGCACCACCTCAGTGCTTGAAATCAGAGGGAAACAAGAATGAATAAACAACTGCAATGACTTCTTGGGTTTGCTAGCTTTTTTACTTCCTTATTCTGTTAACTTCTTGCAAGTGGAAATGACTGCAGAATGTGCAAGGCCCTAAAAGCTGCAGTGCAATAAGGTGTCAGTGTTACACCTTCATAGGCTTTGCTCTAAAAATAAAAAACCCCGCTTCATCATGTAGGACCCTGGCTTTGCTATGGCTCATCTTTTCCATTCTTCTTCATTGCACAAAAACCAGTTTTGCAGATATAGCAGGAAATCCAGTTTCTTCAGATGGTGTCAGAAGACAGAAGCAGACAGATAAAGAGCTGAATTCATCCTACCCAGGAAGGTACAATGGGCTTGTTTAGATAACAAACAGACTATGTTATTAAAAAATGTTATGTTTTAAAAGTGATTCCATGTCTTAGCAACCAGGACGAAAGTTGAGAAACCTTTCTAGCTACTGAACTACTTCTGAAGAGCTTCTGGGTGAGCTCACAGAGGAGATTTCAATGATCCAGGCATCTGTCAGAAGGGCAACTTGATGTTGTTCAGGCAATCAGGCAGATCCTAGACTGATAGTCACACTTTTGTAATGTAAATTGTGAAACTGTCCACCGGGGCAATGCTCTCTTGATGTGTTGTTCACAGGAAGAGAAGGATTGGGATCAAATGGGGCTGCAGTTTCAGCTGCAGTGACCACAAAAGGGTTGCATTCATGATCCAGAGGAGAGATGGGAATGTGAGTGGTAGAGTTAGGACTGGAGTTTAGGAGAGTGGACTTCAGCGCAGTGAGGAATTCGCTAGGTAGAATCCCTTGGAAAATGCCAGAATGGGAAGAAGGCTGATTTCCAAAGAAAAAATGGGGAGAGCTCAGGGACAAACCGTCATGTTGTGCAGGAAGAGTGGGTGTTGCAGCAAAAGGCCAGCATGGTGAAGTGGGGAGCTTCCTAATGAACTAGAACACCAAAAAGGATCATACCAAGTGCTAATAGAAGGGCAGGCAGCAAAGGAGTTGTATGAAACCATTGGTTGTGTATGTACATACAAAATCAGGAATGCCAAAGCCCTGGGGCTGATATAAGTGAAGGATCTTAAAGGGTACCAAGAATCCTACAGGTATGGTAGTTGCAAAAGTGCATGTAGATCTGTTGGAGGAGACAAGTTAGAGCTGGATGATATGGAAAATGGTGAGAAACTAAATTAACTTTTTATTTTCGCTTGGGCTTTCAGAAGCAAAACCTGCTCCCAGACCACTGCGTATATCAGCACAATTTGAAGACTGGAGGGACAGGCAACAGTGAGGGAACAACACAGTAGGCACTGGTGGGAGAACCTGGATGTATTCAGATCTATGGGGCTGGATGAGGTTTTCCCAAAAGTGCTGAAAGAATCAGCTTATGTGATTTCATAGTGTGTTGCTTGTTCTCTGTGACAAATCATGGTGATTGGGAGAGGTCTGTGACAACAGGAAAAACATTAGCAGTAAGTCTTAAGGATTGCAAAAGGGGCAGCCTCAGGAATTTCACTGTGTGAAGGCCAGCCAGCTTCTCTTTGGTTCCTGAAAAGATAGTGGCACATCTCTTCTTGAAATCCATTCACAGACATGTGATGAGTAAGAAGGTAATCAGAAATAGTTGACATCAACTGTCTTCTACAACAGTGTGACAGTCTATGTGGAGAAGGTGAGGACCATGAATATAATACACCTTGACTTTACTAATGATTTTATTGGCCTCACCCACAGCATTCTCTTTTGGAAGCTGAAGAAATACGGGCTGGAGAAACAAACTGCTAGGTGGACTGAAGGGCAGATGAACCTCTGGGCTCAAAGGATGGCTGACATCTGGATGGTGATCATTTATGAGAGGAATACTGCAGGGGTTGTTTAACATCTTCATCAACAACCTGTTCAATAACACAGAATGAGCCATCAGCAAATGTATAGAAGGTATTTAATTAGAATAAGCAGATGGCAAGATGAGTGGCAGAGCATGAGTGGAGTCTTCAAAAGACTTTTGCTAAACAAGAGGGCTAGGCCCACCTAAACAGCTTGAATGGTTTAACAAAGAGGAATGCAAAGTTTTGTACCTGTGGCTGAATAACCCCACGCATCAGCACAGGCTGGGAAGTGATTGGCTAGTGGTAGTCCTGCTAGAAAAGCCCTGGGTGCTTATGGTGGATGGGTGCTGACAGGGCACTCTCACTGCAAATAGGGCAACCCATACACTGAGCTACATCAGGAAGACCTAACATAGATCTCCATTAGGAAGAGCCTTGGGATATCAACAGTCCTACTTTGAGTGGGAGATTAGATTAGATGACCTCTGAAGGTATATTCCAATCTACACTTCCATGATCTTATAGCTTCAATCTCAACAGCAGCTTAATCTCTGAATAACTTCATGGGGTTTTTTTCACAGAAAATATGTATGAAAAACTCCACCGATCTATGTATGTATCAGTGTGAACTTCAGGCAGTACTTGAATTTTCCATACAGAGTCATCTCCCTCCCCGGGCAAGAACACTTACTGTGGAATCATAAGGTAGGCAGAAGATTATGAATGTGGTGTGTGAAAGTTGGGAGTTTGGTCATTTACACTCCTATGCTGGATATTTCTGACTGGCTTAAAACTATTTGCTTTATAGCTTAGTAAAGTGATGCCAGTTGTTATGAATCTTGATAGCTGGGAGGGACGGGGTAATAGTCCTTTCTTGTTTTCCTTACTGGCCTGTATAATTGCAGTTTATAAAAGCAATGATTTCTTAAAATGCACTTTGTGTATTGCAGCTGTCCTCAGGCAAGAGGACAGCATGTCTGGTTAAACACTCAGCCTTTAGAGCAATAGCAGAAAGTCTGATATTCTCCTCTGAATCATGTAAGAGGAGAAAGGAGCATATCCCTTCCTGAGGACAGGGGTTTGAAATTATATTCTCCATCTTGCTCTGGTTTCCCCAAACCCTTTTGGTACACTCATCTATACACCCACTCTCTTTCTAAATTGAAAATGGAATGCTTTGTGCTTTTGGGGATTAGTGACTTGAGCAGAGCCACTGGGATGAGATCAAAGGATTGTGGGAAAATGATGAGCTTGCCTTTCTCCAAGTAGAAACACAGCAGCAACCCTCCCAGGGTTCTGTTGTTGCAATAGGCATGAACACTTTCACCCAAATTCATCCCATCGCATCCTAGGCACTTAATGAGGCACCTAAATTAAGAGTCTCTTTGTCTTAAGATCTCTTATTCCTGTAGACAAGGAGCTCTGGAATGCAATTTAGTCCTCCTACGACCTGAATTACTCTTTCAGGGTGCCTGTCTCTCTCTGGACACTAAGAAATCCTTGAGTGACTAATGTAGGCACTCCAAACCTCTCTTTTTGTTTATCAGCTTGAAAGTCAGGATGTAGATATTCTGTCTATGTAAAGCTTACAAGTTGTGGTTAATTCTGTTGGCTGAATGATTCGGTGTGATGAGTCAGCCCAGGGCTGAAACATTGCTGATACACACTACCCAGACAGTCTAGAGGATACTACAGAGGAAACAAGAGAGTCATTAACCTCAGTGACTCTGCTGTGGACAGGCGGACAAGAGATAAGCTAAGGGTAAGGTCTGAACTTGAAAAACAGTGCCACAAGTGTGGCAGCACAACAGCTAAATACTGCCAACATGCTGCAGCTGGCCTTCCCTCGTTTTCTTCCTTCTCTTTCCCTCCTGGATAGATCAGACCTGCTGTGAGAGCACTGTGCTTTGTTGTGGTGGTCTGCACATATTGACGGGACAGACTTCAAAGATTTCCACAAGCCACGTACAACAACTCTGATTCCCTTGCTAGCTTTTTGAAACTCTGAAACATAAGTCTAGGTGGAAGAAGACCTGCCCATAGAGGTCTGATGACATTTAATTGGTCTTCTTTACTCGTGCCTTCTCTAGTCCCCCTGGATGATCCAATCTCACTGAAGATGCAGGCAAGCATGAGCTGATGGGCTGTTCCCCGAGCCTGTGCCTCCTGTCAGATGAGCTCTTCCAGAGGGGTTATGAGATCATCAGGGAAACATCCTTTAAGGTATCATTTTGCATGCAGGTGCTGCTGCATGTTACCTGTGTTGCAGATAGTTTGAGCCTTTCCTTAGCCCTGTTGGATGGCCTCCTGTTAATTATTTCCTTACCAGGTACTCATCCTCTTGGACCTCAGCTGCAGTGCTTGAGAAGGTCTGATTCAATCATGTTATTTCTCAGCACCAGGTAAGACATCTCCAAACACTTCTTCTGAAAGATGGCACTCTCTTTTCTTCTGCCTTCTTCCATTCCAAGGCATGCAGTGATGTCTTGCCTTCTGTTTACCACATTCACCAAGTATTTTTCTGGACAGGTTAGTTCTGCTATGGTTTAAGAAACGTATCTGTTGCCAGTGTATGGGTGGAAACAACAGAGACAAGCTTTACCTCTGACATCAGGAAGGGTTTTGCAAAACTGTGGCCTGGGTTCCTAGCTCTTGACTTCAGGTGTCTAAAGGAGGTGCCAAGGAGTCCAGTCAACAGAGAGAGCACAATCAACAGAGCTGATTCCATCTGGCAGTTGGTTGTTTTTTTTTAATTTGCTTCAGGTACCATCAGAAAGAGCCCATCTTGCTCTATTGTCCACCTTTCCTAGGCCAGGGCTGGACTGGGCTGTGACTGTGTGTTGAAGAAGGTTGTCTGTATCCTGGAAATCCTCTTTCCTGCTGTGAGCCTGGAAAACACATCCCAAGCCTCAAGAGTTGTTCCTATGAAATAAAGATGTTGGTACCCATAAAAGATGCTGCCTTTCCTGTTCAGATAGCAAAATACACATTTAGCTTTTGTTTCATAGAGCTACCCACTTTTTTGAAGTTGAGAGCACATGCTGAGTGTTAGTTTCCTTCTTTCCTTGTTTCAAAGTGTACACTGCATGTCTGTCTAGAAGTATCTCTAAGCATAGGAAATCCTTCTTCCTTTCATTGTGCATCTATTGGCCATGTCATCCATTTGTATAAACAAAAAGGCAAATTTTGAAAAGGTGGAAAATCCCAAGAGCTCAATTGAATTAACTCATTTTTTGCCTTTCAGTAGATTGCATTTACCTCATTTTGCAAAGTGTAGCACTCCTGAAACTTTCACATGTCCCTGAGGGATCCAAACCCCCCTAGGGGCTCAAGGCACCAGATTAATCAGTGATGACTCAGATTGCTGTGTAAACCCGGCCAGAGAGAAAGTGGGCTCCATCTCACTGGAAAACATCTGGAGGATGTAGGTAATATAAAGAAATAGAAATTAATAATTAATCTAGACAGAAATAAGTTGTATGGAAATAGTTAACCATTGCAGTACTCAGAAGAGCTGTTCTGCAGGGCATGTGCTCTCAAGCCATGTGGATGTGGAAGGCTGTAACTACGCTGGTGGTGCTGACCACTGCAGCATCTGACCTTTCAGCCTGACAACACAAGAAACCTGGAGAAGCTGTACAGCCTCCAGCAGCCAGAGCAGTGCTGATCCAGCCCAGGCTAACATAGGGGACCTTGCTTGGTAGGATTACAGCAACACCAGCTACTGTCTAGCCAAGTGTTTCTTTATGACTTTGAAGTGTATTTTTATTTTTTTCATAAATAGATAGCTATCTTGTTTCCCCAAAGAAAAATAGAGCATGGTTTGCTTCCCAAGGACACCCGTGTGCCTGTGTGCAGGAAGGAAACATCTGTGGAGGTGAGCAGGGGTGGTGAGGAGTTTTTGCTCTGTGCTGGTTTGTGGGAATTCATTACAAGCCACTTGAATGTTATATATAAAGTGAGTAGTTTGATAATGTCCTAGCACTCAGGAATATTTCAGGTCTGGGGTTTTCCATTTGTTTTACTTTTTGCTTGTTGTGCATGAGATGCAAAAGAAAATTAATTGGAAGGGCCATTACTGCACCGGCACTGAGCCTGAGTGATGGCCAGCAGCCTGCCTGGAGATCAGGTCTGTGTCTGGAAAGTGTGCCCAGCCTGATGTGTGTGCCCAGGTGCAGGCCTTCTCTAGGGGACCTGGCAGAAAGTGGAAGGCATCAGTGTGGCACCTACACTCTGTGTGATGCCCAGACATCATGCAGCACCATCGTGCTGTGTGGCAGGAATGTTGGGGTCCAGGACCTCTGTACATCCCCAGCTGCTCTGATCCCGAGATGTTGGCCCAGCCAGGGAGTCTGTGGGACAGCTGGGAGTAAGTGCCCTGCAGCCCCTCTCCCTTACTGTTACCTACCAACAGTATTAGTGGGTCACATTTTATGGGAGAAGGTAGACAGGTAGTTTATAGCTGTTGGAAAGGTGGAACAGGTGAATAGCTTAGAGGCCATCAACTTCAAAAAGAGGCAGAAGCCAGAAAGATGTACCACAAAGCTACTGTTTGGATGCTGGCTGCTCCTGCTGGTTCTGGAAAATGGTCTGGAAACTTATGGGGCTTTAAGTTGCAGTAAACCAACATTTAAAAAGAAATAGGTTCTCCTGCCCTCCTTATCTGTTAGATGATGATGTTGATCCAAAACATTCACAGTGCTGAAGGGCCTGTTCGTAGTGATAGGGGCTTTAAATCTCACCTGTCAAGACCAGGTCTTAATAAATGCCTCCTTGGAAATCAGTGCAACAGGCCTAATCTGGCAGTCACTGCATTGGAAGAGCCCAGGACATTTGTCTGTAAAAAGACAGCAGGGTGTCCTGTGGTGTTTCTAGTCCCAATTGCTATAAAATGTAATCGGATCTGTAATGCCTCAGTTGTCTGGACGGGTGTTTTGGCAATTGTTTTCTCCTTCTTCTGGCATTTTCCCATTTTTTTTTCTTAGTAGTAATACATGTATAGGAAAGAATATTCTATTTTATGGAACTGGTCAAAAACTGGACACAAAATAAATAAATAATCAATTAGACTGAGCAGTGACCGACCCTGTTCTGAAGTAATTCCCAAATTACAAATGTTCCTCAGCTCTCCGTCGTTATCTCTTCTTCAAGCCTGGCAGCTCTCTTCATTCCCAGGCATTCCCTTCATTCCCAGCTTGTAATGTCTGAGAAGAAACGCTATTAAATATAATTAAACATATCTAGGAGACACAATCTGCCACTGTGCTGGTATCTATAATAACTGAGGCACAGAAGAAGAGAACTCCCTTTTTTCAAGTGTAGCACACCTACTGCTCAGTAATGGTTCTGTCAAACTAAATCTCCATGCCCTACTGTTAAAAACTAGGCATCTGGTATAGTATTCATTTCCAGAAATCTTTTTTTCTACTGTCTGAAAATGGCCTCTTACTTTACTATGATTATTTAAAAATACACCAGAAATGTATTTTCCTGCATAACTATTCATTCTGCCCTAAGAAAATAGAAAGAACAGATGGGACTCATTTTCTCTTACTTGATTGAAACATTTCAACAGGTGGGTTATTTTCCTTACCAGCCTTTGGGCTCGCCACTGCTCTTAATAGGATTATTTGGATAAATAAACTCATCCAACTTTGGCCCTTTATTAATCATACACCTGAAGCAGAACACGCAGAAGTTAATGGAAAGAAAGGATATCTGCTCTGGTAAGAAATGAGCTAATGTTGCTTTACTATGAAAAGGCATAAAATTCTTCTTCCCTGAAACAAAAATTAATTTTTTGGCATAAATCTCCAGTTTCGTTTCTGCTGTAGTTCAACAAACACCAAAAAATGAACTGGTTGGAATGTAGTTTGGGAGGGGAAAAGAAAGAAGAATTATTACAACTACCTCATGGTTTGCAAATGTTCCAGGTAGGCATATAGGTGTCTCTTTTGTCTCAGAGTTATCGCTATACTATTTTGACAATGTTCAATCTTATTTCTCCTTTTGGGGGTCTATCTACCTCAATTACAATTGGAAGAAGAGAGGTTACAGTTTAGCATGCAGCAAAAGAAAGATAAGAAAATCAAACAATGAAACAAAACCAGTTTCCACTACAGAGAGGAAAATAAAGTTTTCAAAAAATGAAATTATGAAGTAAATAGGATGGACATTCTCTATCTTTTCCTTCAGGGATGAATGAATTAACAGTGCAAGGATGCAATGAGATACATATATCAGTGATAGATTTCAACGACAATATTGAGATGGAGATCCTGAACAAGGGAAATCAAAAGCCGAGCAGTGCTGTAAGTAGGCAGATCACAGAAGAGATGCAGGTTAAACTCCCATATGTCATGCTAGATGGCCTTTGCCTGCTTCCCAAGCTCTGATCATCAGGGAGCTGAAGCTGTAATAAAATGTGCCAAGGGGCTGGACTTACCTTTAAAATGAAATATTCTGACACTGGGAGTGACTGCCATGACTGAGGCACTCTGACACGCCACCTTGTGTAAAGTTTCATGCTTTGTCCTCATCATCTGGCCCTTTTGTAGAGGGATTACAGGATTATAGGTGCAATGGGAATGATGCTACAGTGGAGTAGGAGTGGAACCAAAGCATCCCTTGTACCTGATGACTGAAGGTGTAAATGACATCGATGTGTTGTCCCAGTGTGCAAGAAAACATGAATTATGACCAGATGTAACAGTGGAAGAGGGCATTATCTTTTTTTTTTTTTTTTTTTTTTTTTTTCCTGCTGGGCTGCCAAAAACTGTTCGCTCAGATATGCTGGTAGGGCTCACTCATAGAATCACAGAATAGTTTAGGTTGGAAGGGACCTTCAAATGTCATCTAGTCCAACCCCCCTGCAATGAGCAGGGACATCTTCCACTAGACCAGGTTGCTCAGAGCCCCGTCCAACCTGACCTTGAATCATAGAATCATAGAATCATAGAATCATAGAATGGCTAGAGTTGGAAAGGACCTTAAAGATCATCGAGTTCCAACCCCCCTGCCATGGGCAGGGACACCTC
>KZ505635.1:855366-991183 GCA_002844005.1 Limosa lapponica baueri
AATGTTTTCAGGGATGGGGCATCTACCACCACTCTGGGCAACCTGTTCTGGTGTTTCACCAACCCCATTGTAAAAACTTTCTTCCTTCTGTCTAGTCTAAATTTACCCTCTTACCTTCGTTCCCCAGCCTGTACTGATAGTAGGGGTATCAACGAAACTCCCTTCCTCAGTTCAGTGCAAGTAAGTGGAAATAACCAATATCTATGAATGAAGTTGTTTAGATTAACAGAAGCAGATGCTGTCCTGAGGACCAGGAGAAAGTGGTGATGAGCAGATTGCAGTAAGCAAGCTAAGAGCACTCATCTGTTGTCATTGCATTTGTCCTTGGTATCAGACCCTCCTGTGAATTTGGCCCAGCGAATTTATCACCCTGTAAATGTGGAGATGGTTCCACCTGTGAATTTGAAGAGCAGGCATGTAATTTTGATGTCTTTACCAGCTCCTTCAGCTAGAACTGCCTTAGAACAGTTAGCTATGGCACCTGAGAGACTAGCCAGATCTATGAAAGCAATTTTTCTCAAGCAATCCTCATATTTTGTATATAAAGTACTCATTAAAGATAAGTAAAGCTGTGGAAGAGTGTGTAGGTAATTGCACTGTACAAGAATTTCTCTTTATATCAGATACTGTGGGAATAAACTAAGCAGAACAGAGCAGCATATTTGACAAGAGGTAGAGGAGATGACCCTTCACAAGGTCATTTTGTTTCTGGACAAGACATTTCTCGCAGCTGCAGTACTGTTCTGCTTTGGATGAGAAGGGTGTGCGATGTATTTTTTAATGAAATATTTAAGACACTGTTCCCAATGTGAATGTGCTCTAATGAACACTGTGTACTAATCTCTGTTAATGTTGACTGTGCCTGTGGCCTTGAATAAATCATTGCATCTCTTTGTGTATATCCCCATCTATAAAATGTCTTTCTCACAGATACGTAGTGAAGATTCATTAGTTAATGTTTACAAAATGCCTTGAAGACATAAATGCAGTTATTACTTTAATAACTCTGAAGTTTATGAGATTAAGAGGACATCTTACCCTTTGCATCCTACTCACCAGTTGGGGGCTGCAGTAACTGTCCAATAAATAAATGCATTATTCACATCAGTCTTTACACATAGCTGTTGCCTGCTACTAAATGTCTTTATAGTTCTTCATGGTCACTGGCTCTCCACTGTCTATGAGTGCCTAATCTTTTATAGCAGTTAAGGAATAAATTATGTTCATTTTTACAAAATTTTTACACTAGAGATGAAATTTTTTTGCATGCACTAGTATGATTTGTCTCTCCAAAGAACTACAGAGTGACTTTTTTTAAATCATTCCTTTATTCATATAATCTAGAGCACCTCATTTCCCTGGCATACAGCAGAATCCCATCTAGACCTGGGTGTGCCATTAAAATGAAATAAGATTGAAATTCATAAGTTTATTGTGTGCTGAATCTCTGGAAGACATTGGCAGGTGTTGTTGTAAGTGTCTTTTCTGAGCTTCCAGATGAAATACCCAACTGATGTACCTCTGCTTCTTATGTCGTAGTTTAATATGCTACAGGAGATATCTCTAGCACAGGGAAGCAATAGAAGTCTTGATGACAGGTATTGTAATAATGTGAATGCTCATAAAAGCCAGACTAGAAATCACATATATTGCTGAACCTCAGGTTTCCACCAATGCAAATGAGATCAGACTTTGTCCCAAATTGGCTGGTAACATTTTTAATTTTTTTTTGTCTTTTTGGCAAAAGGAAGTGCCAGTGCCATGGAAATAAGCAGGAGCTGTCAACTCTTAGAGTAGTTCAACTTTGCTCTGATTTATATGTTGATATACGGTATCTATGCTAATGATAAATAAGTGTACAGTTATCATCCATGCCTCCATTTCCCTATGTTCTTCTGTTCTTTTTTACTGGGGTTGAATGAATTCATTTCCACCAATAAGAAGGGACAGATACGAGGAAATATGGGGAACAACAGCTGTGTGTCTGGCATGGCATGAAATGGGCCATGAAAAACTGGATGAGGTTACTTTCCTTCACTGGGAAAGGTTACCAGGAAGAAAGATCAGGAAAACCATGAGCATCTATTCATTGATGACAAGACGAACTGTGAAGCAACAGGTTTTTTCGCTTTGCTGCCATCTAGCAGAAGACAGACGGCCTGACACCCACCCACCCACTGGGACAGAGAAGCAAACTAGATTCCTGAGGTAGATAGGGGATAATGTGGATTTATGGCTTTGGTCTGAGCTGGCCATTCTAGCCTAAAGCCTCTGTATGTTGCTGTTAAAAGGTGGCTTGGTTTTGGAAGAGCAGTTTTTTAAGGCTGCTATTCCTTCCTGCTTGTCTTTACTTGCCTTCGCTGGAGAAGTCTTGCTGAAGCGCAGAACTAGCTAAGACTCACTTGTGTCGCTGGAGGAGTGAACCAGGCTGCTGCATCACCAGTACGGTTACATTGAAGGAGATGCGTGGCAAAAATAAAGAGACTTAAAAAAATTCAGATAGGCCCTCTACAGACAAACCTTCACGGCAAGACAAGAGCCTTTTTCCCTTCTGGGGAAAGGAAAGCACTCCTCATGTGTGCAGAACACATTTGATAATTATCAGTTAATAGTAACTGCCACCTTGATCTACGTTTGGTCAAGGCTCATGCCAAAAAAAACCCTTTAGCTTCTGAAGCATTTCAGGCAAGTCACTAGCTGATTCTCGGTTTATACTGCTTTATCATCTGAACGGTCTTGAACAAAGCTTAGTTACGTAATGATCATGTTAGGCTCCTAAATGAGTTTCCTTTCCTGTAATTACTAATCCTCCAGCTTCCCTCTTCCTTGCAATCTCATTTTCTCCTGCAGTGTATGCTCTTTTCGCAAAGACAGATAACAAGATCTTGCAGACAGTCATTTATGGTCTGTGTTCATTAGTTCACGGGCAAAGGAAGCTAGGCAGACTCTACTCTGATTTTCCTTTTGTTCAATGGAAACTGAACATTTATTATGGCTTTGTTGCTGAGGGAAAATTCAATTGCTAACATAATGCAGGCTAAAAATTCACAGAAAGAGAAATGTTTCATCTTCTGGAACAACTGAGCTCACATGTATTTTCCAGAGAAGGGAAAAACCTGCTAAACCCGAGTTGAGGAAATTGAAATGTGCTTGTGAGGCTAACAAATATTATGATAATGTTGCGATTAGGCTCAAACTAAGGATTAACCAGATCACTCAGCCTGAAGGTTAAGCTTTAAAAGAAACTGAGGCAAGTTAAGATACAGGAATATACTGACAAATCACCCGGGTAAGTCTGCCCTGTAGCAGTGTTCACTATATGATTGAAAGTAAGTCATTTTTCCTGCCAGATCAGATTAGATTGACTTTTTTTCAAAGATAAAGTGAGAAGTTTTATTCTCATTCTTTTTCTTTTGGACATCACACTATGGTGAAGCTCATTTGTCTGTGAGGAATATGTCAGAAGCAAAGAGACCCACACTCAGCTGAGTTTCTGGGCTGCTGCTTTTCCCTAGGGCTTATGAATTCAGCACTAAATCACGTTCTAGGTCTCCAAATTAAATTAGATGTCATGTGAATGCAAATAAGTGTTAGGTAGTTTAAGAAACACCCTGCAGGGAGAATGTTGACCAACTTCCTTCCCACTCAGGTGCAGGTGGCCAAGGAAGGGCTCAGGGCATGTCTCACCTAACTTGCTGGAGCTGTGGTCTGGACAATCCCCTTCAGCAGAGTGGGAGAGGGCTGGCTTAGTACCTCCAGAGCCATAACTCTTCTCAGAGTGCTGTGCATCAAGACATCATTTGTCAGCACCTGTGGCTAGGCTGGGATAGACATCACCACATGAACGTCCACTTCAGATTGACAGGGTGACAGGCTGGAGGAAGGGAGTTGGGGGCTGACGGTCTTCCAAGAAACCACCTGTGGTAGTGCAACACCCTCTCCCTTCAGGCCACTTGGTACTTGGCGTGATTTCCTCCCAACCTGGGCCACATAATAATACAATGGACCAGAACATAACATAATGGTCCAACATGAAAGAAAGAAAAGGTGGAGAGCAACAGACCAGAACACAATAGCATGCCTGATCCCCCTGGCTCCTACCATTTGAAGACAATAACTATAATCGATCACTCCTGACAACACATGGATCATGGCAATAGAGAGGGGGGATACCGAGACACCCAGATCTGGCAAGTTCTGGGCTTGTGTAGCTGATGGACAGTACTGGAATATTCCATTGTCTGAGCTGGGCCGGAGTGGAAAAATGCCTGATGAAAGTCAATTATCTCAGATCCTAGAAGTAGTGATTTTAGTAAAGATTCTTTGAGCTCTTCTAAATTGCAGTGGGCTGTGGCCAGTATCTCCCCTGAGTTGAGATGCTGCTCAGGCTAGCACCTTGAGGCCAGGGCAAGAGAATTCTTCTTGAGCCCCAGTTACTGCCTGTTGAGGAACACTGATGCATTGTGAGTATTTACCCTAAATTTGAGAAAGGGAAATTTTGACTATAGGCTAGCCTCTCTTCCATCCGCCTCTCCACCTCTATGTTTGTGATATATACATTAGCTTTATGGATGTGGATGGTCTTCCATCTGTCCGTGAATGTGTAGGACTTTAAAGCAGTATCTGTCGGCTCTTTGAAGTTGCCCCCTGTTAAGAAATTCCTGATTCTATCAATCAGAGACCTGTGTGTTTGTGTACATGCACATGCTTGTATGTTTTGCCCATAGGTATATGTATTGATTTGAGATACCTTATAGTAAGTTAGTGTGAATCTTCCCATCTTCAAATCTGTAATTAGGTCGACGTTCAATTATTTTGTGCACTCACTTTGTAAACCTCTAAACCAGTTAATGATTAAATGTTGCTAAAATTAAACCTCTTGATCTACCTTGCATCATTAATAAATTTTTAATTGCTGCAAAATTATAATCATATCAAATATTTTCATCTGAGACACCATCATGGGCCATCAGGGTGTGTGTGCCGCCTGGGTGCTGGGGGACCCTGCCCTATACACTGCAGCTGCTGGGTTATCCTTGTCTTAGTCTCCTTTTAATTTTGCAGTAGGGATATTCTTAAAATATTTTATTTTGCAAGCCTTCTTCAACTATTTCTTTTTCGTTGAGTGCAGCAGACCAGAAGGGGATGGTGTCTTTGTTCAGATGTGTACCAGCATCCAGCCCTGAAGTGCTCTCTCCCTCTGGTGTGGTGTTTGCAGTGGGGTGACACGGACTGCATATGCTCTTTGTGGGGCTCAGCCTGGCAGAATTTCATGATTAGCCTCTTCACCTAATTAAGAAGGGAAGCATTCATCTATGCTTAAGTAAAATAAATGACCTTAACCAAGAGACAAAATGAGAGAATAATTTAAACTTTAAAACAAAGTAGCTTTCAAATAATGTTGTCATTGTCACCCAAATAATTGTTTTATGTCCACTAAAGTTAAATCAAATAGAGTTGTTTGTAAAAATGAGAATGTCATAAGCTTCAAAAATGTGCATTTAAGCCATCCGAACAACGCTATTGTGGCAGTACTATTATGATTTAAAACCAGAGTGAAATAAATTGATTTTACATCAGCCTACTGGTACCTTTACAATCATTTTAGTCTTTCTGAAGTTCACCTCGGTGCATCTTTCCCTTATGGATTGAGAACTCCTGGGAACGCTAAGGAACTTTTCTCTTTTATATTCATAAAATCAAAAATGGTTGAATTAGGGTTGTTTTGAAGTGAGTCCAAACCTGCTCTCTGAAAGCAAAGAGTCTGTAAACCTAAGTGCCAATCAGATTTTAAAAAAGGTGGAGTTATGTGCATGCTCTTTATATTATTCTGACTTACTGCTTCTTCCTCTATTAAATCACTCAAGGCCCTGTGATAATTTACTTACGTTTGGTCTAGAGATTGTAACGAAGCATGTCTATGCCAACACAGTTTCCGTAACTGTAGAACGCTATTGGCAATTCTCTGAGTATACTTTAACTTGAATTAAATTTTCAGGGCAAGAACTATGTTTTCAGAAGTGTGTATCTAGTAATAAGGCTCTCTCTTACAGTACAGGGTCCCAGGATGCTTTTTATGCAAGTAATAAATGCAGCTAATTAGAGGAGGCAGACAGTTGTGTCTTTCCTTTTGTAGAGAGTATATGGTATTGTCCAGAAAAGGACAGTTTGTCCAACCAACACAGAGCTGGCTAATACAGGTTTGCAAAAATCCAGTATTGGGTGGCAGATTTATGGGCTACTGATAAGTGACCAAAAGCAGGAAATAGCAAAGCTTCCTAAACCAACACCATCTCTAATATAAATGTAATTTTATGTCTTTTAACATACATTGCTAGCATTCATTCACTCTTCAGTATGTTTTATTCATTCCTTTTAACATAATGGCTGGTTTTTGCAGAGGAGGGAGGGGTAGAGTTTTTTTTAAATGTCCTCTCTGTAAGATTTTTGCTTCCTCGCTCACACCAACAGTTATTTGTGTGCAAATAACTGAATAGACAATTTTGCTTCCAGCAGTGACTTACAGGTTCAGCAGATATCAGTTAGGTATAGACATGGCATGATGCTCCAGGAACTGCTGTTCTGAAGCATTATGTTGCCCACACTGAAACTTCTTGTTCTGTTGTGTGAAAGCTGATAGCTTTGTGGAAAAAATGTCAAGAGCTATCAAAGAAAAAGCTCCCTGAAAACTATCAAAAGCTGAAAGCTTTTTAAAAAAATATAGAAAGAATTCTAAATTTTGCAGAAAATGTGAGGAATGGCATCTTTGTCTCCAAGATGGAAACCATGAGCAGAAACAGAAATGATTATCTGTGTCCCCCTGCTGTTCAGATATTTCCACTGTCTGAGAATTTTGGAAAAACTCGTATCTGGATAAAACCACAATGAACGTAAGGAAAACTGAAAGAGATGCCAAGACAGTGCCATCTATGTAATTTAAAATGTTTGTTTAGAAATGGGAAAAAACTTATGTTTTTATCACACATAGATGTAGTTTCTTGCTCAATAAGAAAAGCAGGATTACTCACTGTTTTTTTGGAATGACTTCCATATGATCACTTTCTAATGCTGGGGAAAAGAGTAGGGGGAGGTTTAAGAGGGGAGAGACTGTCTGTGGAGGCAGTAGCATCATTTGATCCTTGGCACAGCCAGTATCTTCGACATCATCTGAGGCCAAGACTGTCAGGTTAGCAGCTATTAGTTTTTCATACAGAGGCAGCAGTTATGCACCTTATGACTTGTTTGAAATGCCCATCCAGCAAAATAAATGCTCAGTACAGAGGTTATACACTGCGTCATAGCCCGTAGCCTGAAGAAATACATGTACCTGGCTACCAAGGGGGAAAATGAGGGCAGGCACTGGCAAGTTGGCTGGACACAGAGGCTTGTTTCTTTCTTGCAGCTGAGCTAATGTCAGCAGTGCTGTGTTTCTAGGAGCAGATACTGCATTCATTCCAGTGTGGGACCGTGCTAGCACTTGCTGGAACCCCACACCAATACATTGACTTGCTCAGGGTCTTTCTACACCCCTCCTACGTGGGGCTGCACATCACATACACAGGTGAAAAAAAAAACCATTTTGGTTAAGGCATATTTGGGTCATGAGTATATTTCAGTCTAGAGTGTAGCATTACAGATTTGGATATATAAGGCCACCACCAATTTGAAGTCACCTGGTGAGACCATTTACCATGCAAAACTGATCGGCTGCAGTTTTGCTGCTGCTGAGGGCTTGTGGATGCTTAAAGTGGAGCTAAGAAACCTTCTTGCTCAGCCTCACTGTTGGTGTTTGCTTAGAAATCAGCAAGCTATTCATGTGGATAAAGCTTTTCAGAACTCAAGCATGTCAGTACTTCTCTAGTGAAGGATGCTTTAACTTGTCTGTCCTCTGGGATCCCCATTATTGAGATGCACCTGTGTCTAGGACTGTCTGAAAATCGTAGGTTTCTTAGGGCCAAAATAAACCTTTTTAATGTTCTGTTTGAAGGAGGTGTTTGGAAGCAGAACCAACTGGAAGAGCACTAAAACCTATGACAGAATGGTGTTGAATAGCTACCTGTGCTGTTAAGAGCTCATGGAGTCCATACCACTTCTACCTCCCCACACTTCTCTTCCCGCAAAAAAAAATAAAAAATAAAAAATCAAGCCCTACATAGTCAAATAGTAGTTTTATAGAGTAATAGACTTCATCTGTCTGTGTTAGCTAAAAAACCCATTTAGCACTTTTCTCAGCTCTTCAAATGCAACATACGTGGAATGGATATTAATGTGATTTTCCTGGCCACAGTAGATAGGGTTCTGGGAATGGCTCACAGAAATCTGTTGCTAAGGAGAAATGTTGCTTAGTTTCATATCAACTGAAATATTTTCAGTGTGTACAGCTCCCATTCCAGATGTGCATTTCAACGGTTTAAATTCAGAAGTTATGAACATGTAGATACCCCTAGTCATACTTGACTCAGGTGCTGAAATGTTGATAGGACAGAATTTCATTGAGATAAATGCAGTGAAAAGATTTATTACACGACATGACCTTACTGCAGGCACTCAAAAGTGTTTTGCAGTGAGACGCCTTAGCCTAACCAGCATGCTACCAAGATATTTTTCTTAGGCATCAATTTTATCCACATCTCCAGATATACCCATTGTCCTGAATTTACTTAGAAAAGTCAGTCCTTTATGGCATGATGGATGTCCCAAATGAGTGACTCATCCCTAAAAATCTCCTGGAATTGTGTCACTATGCAACAGGATATTCATTGAAAAAAAATCTATCCCTGAACAACAAACCAAAATTGCATTGTTGAGTTACAGACTCATAAAAACAGGAGGTGATTGTGGTAAGGCTGAGTGATGACTCTATTAAATGAAGAGTTAAAAAATTTCCTCCAATGTTTTAATATAGATATTTATGGATATTTTACTAATGGTATAACTTTTACTATCTTGAATGGAGGACTAGATGATCTATACGGTCCCTTCCAACTCTAAAAAAAAAAAATATTCAGTAAATTCAGTAAAAATTCAGAAGCACAAAAAGGTTTGACTCCTCAGACAGAAATCACAAATGTGATTTATGGATGCAAACTGAACTACGGATTTCCGCTGACAGATCTCATTACTTCATCCAAACTAGCAAAAGTTTTATTCTGCAATTTCAGTAGAATCAAAAGTACCTACCTGTCATACAAATGTTCTTCTGGAGAAAGCACTGTGCCGAACAGTCCTCTGTTATCAGAAGGACAGGATTTAAAACTTCGCTAAATATCAGATGAATCCTCTGTTGCTTTTTTCAAGAACTGCTACAATGAGGGTAATTCCCTCTCCCCACTTCCAGGAGCTTTTCCGTATTTCTTCTTTATTAGTATTGCCATTGATTTCTAAATGCCAACTTGGGACAAGAAAACAGGGACTGTCCCTATAGAAGCAGTATAGTTATGTGCCCCTTTTAGTCCTGTCTCAAAAGATGTAAACAGGACATGGGAGACAAGCTGCTCCATTCCCCAACAAGCTAGTTCAGGGAGGGTAGTCCTAGAGCAGATTGCCCCCGGAAACAAGGTGGATGAGTGAGGGTGGTCGTGCCACAGAGGGCTATGCCTGAACAGTTGCACCACCTTCCAGACTGCACATGTATGGATTTGCCTCAAGTTGTAACATCTTTCCCATTTTATGGAACTTAATTAGGGTGTTCGTCTGGTTTGCGGTCTGGAGAAGGACGGAACCCATCAGGATGTGTCATAATGCAGTGATATAACAGGAAAACATGGGAGGAGACCAGATGTTCATACAAGGGTCTATCATTTGGAAATGCAGGATGTTTGACACAAAGGATTTCACCCTCAGTTAATATAAACAGGCAGAGGCAGTGCTGTCTCCAGCTGTTGTGCAGTGCTGTATGAACAACAGAGCTGTGCCAGCTAGTGCAGTCCAACAAAAGACCAGGTGAACAGTTTCAGGGGTCTGTCATGAAAAAGCATCACAGTGCAGTACTCAGTAAGTGACTGCCTGGATTTGCTGACATTGCTGTCTTTGCAGAATTGCTTCCAAAGCTGTGATCATCTTACAGTTGTTTCACGTTTTCCTAGCTTGAAATGGAAACGACCTACCTTCTATTCTGGTTCAGCTGTAGTTGACTTGCTGGCTGGCTGTTGTTACTGCAATGGTTTCTGAATTTCTTTTATTATTCTCCTCCTCCACAGCACCGGTTTTAGTTTAGCATCTTTTGCTCCGAGTGTTTTCAATGTCTTTTTTTTATTTTACCTCTCACGTACATTTCCAAGCTGCTGTAAACAAGCTGTGTTGCTGGTGGGCAGACAGGAAACAGCCTGAAAGGACAGGAAGGACATAAAAACATGAATTCCCATCAGAATAGAGCTTAAGTCTTCAGCTGTGGTTAGACAGGTATTTGCACTTCTGGTGTGGCAATTAGACCCTTCAGTGCTGGGCTGTTGGAGGGGATATGCAAACTTCTTATAATACAGCTTTCTGATAAGCTACTAAGAACAAAAATCCATCAATTCTAGCAAATGCTAGATATAGTCTGAATCTGTTTGCTAGAAGAGAGCTTTAGGAGACGTAGATGGGCAAAATTCCCCTTGCACCCCGAGGGCGGGTGACAAGTGAGCACTGGTGGCTGCTGCTCTCATCTGAGTAACGGCTGTGTTCAACTGCTTCTGCGTGGGTACGATATAGAGAGTGACCACAGATCCTCTGGTTGGAAAGGGGTTTCATCCAGCTCGTCATGCTGCTAGTCATTGATCCAAACATCCTCCGTTTGAAACATACTGCTGAAGGGGAAAGTTCTTTTTTACTCCCGTCTGGTTATGACTAATCTTCTCAGCCAGGTTCCCTTTGGCCAAGGAGGGGCCCGGGACAAGAATGGTCTCTCCTTCCTAATTACAGGCTTTACCCTTTAGTTGAACACGGAAACACTAGTGATTAGAGCCCAGAAATGCCAGTAGGTATATATGAACATGGAGTCAGTTTACAAGGTGATATATTAAAGCTGATTCAAGTCCATACACAATCTCTTTCTCATTATGGAAGTGTAATTAATCACTTTGTCTCATTATCACACTATTGGATTAAATAGAGTCATCTTAACCTTCCTCCCTATCTTGGTATCTACGCTGGCATAACAGAAGCCAATTTCCTTTGGAAAATGTGATTGAGCTTCTGTATCTGTGTGGACGTGGTTCTGCAGTATCTTCTAGTATTAAGTCAATTTTAGCCTTTTCATCAATCACCTGAACTTGAATAGCATGTTAAAGTCATTGCCTTGGAGAGCATCCCCCCTCTGTGTGTCTTGGCTCCTTTGCTGATCAGGGCTGTGGCAAAGACAGTGAAAGGCGAGGGCCTGTTCCTCCTCTCCTTTGGGAGCTGCTTTTCAGCTGAGGCTTTACTGCTGGTCCCACCTGGGGTACATGGCAGCTGGGTAGCATCTGTGCCTGCCGCTGGGCTCATACCTCTGTCATTTTGGCCTGGACCTGGACCTGCTGGCTTGGCATCCTGGCTTGGCCTCAGACCAGCCTGGTCACCGAGCTGGGTGATTGCTGGGCTGCATATGCCCCTGGTCACTTTCTCTGTGGCTGATCTGGACCCTCATGTGCCACTCAGCATCCTGGCTCCTTGTTGTTGAGGCCTCTAGCTCTGCCAGCCTTGCTATCACACTTGGCTCCCAGCTCTCCTTCCCTGGGGAGCAGCTAGCTCTTGCAGTACACAGACACAAGTTTTTAGGACTCATCTACGTCTACTAATAATCCAATGATCTTCACCATGTCTCCTCTCCACGGTCCAGTTCTGAGACAGGTCTGAAAGCAGTTTCACCCAAGTGATGGGCAAATCTGAAAGCCATAAGCTACATAGCCCAAGACTCTGGGCTTTAGCTCTGTTTCGTTTCAACAGACCAAGATTTATTGAGTCCCAGCACTTGCTTTCCTGCTTGTCAGTTGATTCCCTGGACGCTTGACACCCATTACCCTATTCCTGCCAAAATTTAGATGTGAGGTCAGTTGTGGTAGGCATTAGGTTATGTTAAGGCAAGGTGGCCGTGGAGAGAATAGAGGTCAGCAGAGCCATGAGAAGGAGCGCCTAGGTTTACTGCAGTAAGGGGGACGCATAACATCACAGGGAAGGACCTTTCATGATGGATGTTACTCATAAGGCAGAACAATTGTGATGCAAGGCAGAGACTTTCATGCAATTTTGCTGTGGTTCATCTGAGATTCGTTTCACTGTGCCTAATTAAACTCTCTGTGTTTTGAGAAAGCCAAAGGGAGGCTACAGGTGCGTTTACCTGGCAAAACAAATGGCGGGGACTTTGCTAGGGAAAAGCTGAGAGGCTGGTACTTTCTGGCCTCTGGTTTCTCTAGAACAAGAGGAAATGCCCTCAAGTTGCTCCAGGGGAGGTTCAGATTGGATATTAGGAAAAATTTTTACACTGAAAGTGTTATTAAGCATTGGAATGGGCTGCCCAGGGAAGTGATTGAGGCACCATCCCTGGAGATATTCAAAAGATGGGTTGACATAGTGCTTAATGACATGGTTTAGTGATGGTTTTTTTTTTATCAGAGTTAGGTTGATGGTTGGACTAGATGATCTTAAAAGTCTGTTCCAACCTAGATGATTCTATGATTCTCTTAAAAATAACAACTCACTAGGATTGTGCAAGAGTTTGCAGCTTGCACTAGCTTGAAGAAATGTCTGGAGAGATTTCTTAACTGGGAGAGGAACGGGACTGGTGCCTGAGTGCATCCTTTTAGCCTCTGCAGAGGCTCCTGGAGCTCAGCCCTCACTACCCAGACAGGGCATTGCATAGTTATCTGATTATAGTAAAATATATTCCCTGACTGCATCTGCAGTGTTCTTTCCTCTTTAATTGTATATGCTGGGAAGACTGAAAAAGCTTTTACTTTCTCAGCCTCTTAAAACAATCTTTCAATCTTTTATCTAATGCATTTTGAAGTTTTTTTTGTAAATGTCTTATAGACATAATGGGCTGCAATCTATGTGATTTCAGCCTCACACTTATGAAGAGGAATCTTACATTAAAAATCAATGGCATGTAATGGTCAGACAGCAAGAGGAAGTCACTTCAAGACCATCAGACTCATGCTGCAGGAGCACAAGGGTAGGTTTTGATGCCATCCCAGGCTAGGAGGCCCTGCCATGTCCTCAGGGACAGCCTCTAACAATGTGAAGTCCCAAGCAAGGCAGAGCAGAAAAGCCCTAAATTAAGGGCTAAATTGGCTAAGGTCTAAGTAAAAGCCCTGAGCCGAGGCCTGTGGGATGAGGTTCAACAAGGCCAAGTGCCTGGTCCTGCACTTGGGTCTCAACAACCCCATGCAGCGCTAGAGGCTTGGGGAAGAGTGGCTAGAAAGCTGCCCGGCAGAAAAGGACCTGGGGCTATTGGTCGACTGTTGGCTGAACATGAGCCAGCAGCGTGCCCAGGTGGCCAAGAAGGCCAACAGCATCCTGGCCTGGATCAGGAACAGCGTGGTGAGTAGGACTTGGGAGGTGATCATTCCCCTGTACTTGGCACTGGTGAGGCCTCACCTCAAGTACTGTGTCCAGTTTTGGGCCCCTTATCACAAAAAAGACATTGAGGTGCTGGAGCGGGTCCAGAGAAGTGCAGCAAAGCTGGTGAGGGGTCTGGAGAATAAGTCTTATGAGGAGAGGCTGAGGGAGCTGGGGTTGTTCAGTTTGGGGAAGAGGAGACTGAGGGGAGACCTTCTCGCTCTCTACAACTACCTGAAAGGAGGTTGTAGAGAGGCGGAGGTAGGTCTCTTCTCCCAAGTCACAGGCGATAGGACAAGAGGAACTGGCCTCAAGTTGCGCCATGGGAAGTTCAAATTGGATATTAGGGAAAATTTTTACACTGAAAGGGTTATTAAGCGTTGGAATGGGCTGCCCAGGGAAGTGGTTGAGGCACCATCCCTGGAGGTATTCAAAAGATGAGTAGATATAGTGCTTAGTGACATGGTTTAATGATTTTTTTCATCAGAGTTAGGTTGATGGTTGGACTAGGTGATCTTAAAGGTCTCTTCCAACCTAGACAATTCTGTGATTCTATGATTTTCAAATCAATAAATGTACTTGTCCATCTGTTTCTTAATGCCTGCTTAATGGGGGTGCCCCTTGCCCTGTGTCCATCTCCCTTTTGCCCTGCACGCCACCTCCACAAGCTAGATCCTCAGCTCTTGTGAAGCCAGGGGATATTCCTGGTTGTCTGCCATTGTTCTGGTTTTAGAGAAGTCAGGGACTGCTTTGCTCAGTGTGGTGCAGCCGATGATGAGCAGGATTATGCTCAGAACCAGGAGACAGATCCTCCTCCCTTTCAAGCCAATGTAAATCAAGAGTGAGTCCGCTGGAGCCACTGGCATTGTGTTACTATGAAGGAAGACAGAAACACAAGCATTTTCCACTTAGGCCCAGAGTGTCTGCAGAGACATTTTTCACCAACATGTTCCAAACATCCTAGTTCAGTGCGGTAATGATGGGAACCCTGATGTTGGTGAGGTGTCAGTGGCTGGTTTTGTCACAAATCCGGGCAAGCCTCAGAGCAGAGCTCCAGCCACCTCCTCCCTGACATCTTCTTCTACCTTACGTTCCTTAAACTCCCGGTGCATTTCAGCCACAGGACTAACTGTTACCAGCTAATCAAGGTGCAGGGTTATTAAATCAGATGTTCATTGGCTGTCAGTGAGATGCAGAGACTGTGAAGAGGCGAAATGTTTTTCTTAGCATTGAAGAATTGGCCTCAATGTAAGGGAGTATGTTTCCTTCTGGACAATTTATTGTTGTGGAGTGAGATCTTTATACCTACATCTTATTTTCTAGGCTTTAAATTGTTTCCCTTTTCTTCCCGAAAGATTAAACCTGTTCCAAATTGGCCTATTTCAGCTGTTGCTACAGGCACATACCAGGCTGCAGTATTTCACACGTATTGGGGATTTGTGTGATACCCCTACAGTGCCCTCAGTACCACACCACACCTCGGGGGTAAGTCTGTGAACTGCTGGTTCACAGCTGTCAGCTCTGAAACAAGAAAGCAACTGTTGGAAAAAAACAAGTTTCATGCTCCCCTCCCACCCAAATTTGGAATGTCATCTATGAAATTAAACTGCTGTCGCATCCAGGGTGAGAAATATCCAGCCAGAGACAGGGGAAAGGCGTGAAGTCTGGCATCTCACGTTCAGGGGGAAAACGAGAACTTTATTTATTTGGAAAATGGAGGAGCTCTGCCTAGGGCAGCCCTTTTTGTCCCCTGGGAGGTCCCGTGATACGAGACGTGGAGGTCACGGCAGTTTGCAAACAAGTAATGCAGCCGTTTGCCCACTCACTAGCAAAGTCGCCGTGGCCTCCGAAGGGAGCAGGAGAAGGCTTTGGGCCTTTGGAGCTTAATCTGGTGCTGACTGACACCATTAGGATTCATCTCAGTGCTCCAGGAGGCCTTGCAGAAAACGCTTGAATATCCTAAATTCTCACCGCATTGCTGCTGCAATAAGTGAATTTGGAAAGAATCTGGACGTTAATACTGACTGTCCACATGGATCTTCTCAGAGTATTGCAGTCAGCATGGCTTAATTTTGCCTCATTTGTGTATGAAGCCTTTCTTTTCACCCCTTTACATCCTGAGAAATTAGATTTTAAGTTATTATGCTGTATTATTATCCTGGAACCTTGCTCAAGAACTCTGTGGGCTGGAAGGAGAAAGCACTGCTGCGACTCAAGGATCTCTGAGGAAACTCTCCTCGTTGACCAATGTGGCTGGTGAAGACCTGCTTTCCTGGATGTGAAGACCTGCCTGTCCCCAGGCTCTGCTCTGCTGCCATTGGAGGCTTCTCTTTTGCTTCTCCTTCTGACCAGGGTTGCTGAAGGTGTTCAACACCTTCCAGCATCAGGGGGAAAAGGGATATTTTTATCTCCCAGCTGGCTGTCTCTGGGCTGCCCAGCCTGGGCCGTGGAGCATTAAGACGTTCATCCACAAATGCCACTGCTTTTAATTTTCCCTTTTTATAGAGAGAACTAAATCAGAGGGAGTTTGGTGTTCCCCTCTAATTATTTTTTACTTCAAAAAGGGGGGGTTTAAGTGCACCAGTGAGGATGAGAACTGCTGGAAGCTACCACCCTGCTCCTCCATAAGGAAACAATGGCCATGGTCCTGCCAGTGGGGCTGCTGTGGGGTCAGGGCTTCCTAGTGCTTCTCATACTATATTTAATCTTATTAAACTTATCATCCTTCCTCCGCCACTCAAAAGGGAAAGTTATTATTGGTGGAGTCACAGGTCAAAAAAAAAAACCCATAACAGTATTGAGCGAGCTGCTGAGTTTTCCTTTTAGAAATGAGTTTTTGAGGAACTTGTCCAGTCGCAATTCACAGGTGTTCTGCAGCTGTTGTTGGTGACACGGGACATTAACTCATGTCTAATTGTGGGGCGGAAAAGGGCGATACTGGAGTCGCTGAAGAACCGGCCATTGAATTTAACGGGAGCAAACTGGGGTTTGGGTCAAGCTGTATCTTATGTGTGTACGTGATTAGGGAAGAGAAATGGGGCTGTGGCCACGTCCTCCAGTTCCTTCTGGTTTTTCCAAGCAGTTGGTGGTTTTTAAGCATGCACAAGCAAACGCTGGCTTCTGCCTGTGGGAAACCGGCCTCTGCGTCAGGGGCTGCCTGACTCTTGAGTGCCTGTGGCCAGTGTCCGAGCAGGCATTGCTGCCACCCTGTGGACAGCTGGGCCCCTGTGGTGGTGGGGCTGGGGATCACCTTGCACGGCTTTGGGCCAGGGCCATCAGGTGTTCCCCTGCCCAGCCGCAGGACTTTAGGAGCTCGTTTGGATTGCACTGGCCCTTGTGCCTGCAACAAGCTGGAGCCGGAATCGTGCCCGTCCTTCCTAAAATAGAGCTGCCGGGATGAGCTGTTGTCCTCTGCTACTCCCTAGGTGCTCGCATCCACCAGGGACTGCTCATCTGGACAGGTGGTGGGTGGGTGTTTCTCTCCAAGGGCGCCCTCCATACTGAAATCACAGCCTCAGCCTCAGTTTGAATTCCATGTTTATTCTGTAAAAGTTTAATATTTTGCTAAAAGATAGTATTAAAAAAAATATAAATTCAACCCAACAGTGTGATTGGAGTAAAGCTATATGCAGACAGCTAGAAAGATGGCTAGAGAGCAGGAAAAGCAGGACGTCTAATCACTGAAGAAACAGTTACAAACAGCAATAAAATTAATATCTATATTAAACTAGCAGTGCAAAGATACAAACTGGAAGCAGCTTTACATTAAAAATACAGCTTTTTAAATATAGAAATAGCACCAATTTACAAAAGACGATCAGAAATGTAAACGTGGCAGGTAGATTCAAGTATAAGTTATACGCCTACCCTCCTCAGCAACTGTCTTGGGACAGAAAGGTTTCACAAACCCTGCAGAACCTCCTGGGTATGCACTTTGCCTCAGTGCAAAAACAAATTCTGCTTCTCCAAAGCTACTTTTGCTGACCAAGTTGCTCCTAGTTTATTTCACTTCTTAGCTTTCAACGAAGGCAAACATAGGAAAGGGAAATTCATTCCCTCCTGACAACCAACCCTCCTTCCCCCTTGCCGGTCTGGTTCCGCAGCTCAGGTTGGGCGAGTAGCACTGATCCTTTCGCCGCCTGACTGCTTCGCTGGTCCCACTCCTGTTTGAGTGAGAACTTTGCATTGACAAAAACCAAGACAGCATATCAACCCCCTTTTTCTCCCAGGGCCAAATCGGCTCTCGCAACCGTGACCCATCAAAAAGCTTTGATGGTGAGGGAGTCGATGCTCATTTCCAGACCTGCTGTATTTACAGAAACTCAAAACTGGAAGCAGAAATTGGAAAACCGAAGATCCGTTTTGAGTCCCTGCATTTTCAAGTATAGTTAGGTTAGTTATGGCACAGAAAAACATTACCCACAAAGCGAGGCAATTTTTGCAATGATGCTTCAACTGGAGCAAAGAGGCAGTATTACCTCTGATCCTCCTCTCTGCTCCCAGCTGCCATTTCACTAAAAGGCTGCACCGTATTGGAGGGGAAAAGACAAGGTTTGGAGAATCAACGTCCACTGTGTCCTCCTGAATGCTGGCAGCCCACTTCCAGCCCCAGCAGCACCAAACACACGCTAGCAGAAGAAGCGCAGGGGCAACACTGTGCCAAGGACACACTGCTTTCCAAACTGAAATTATTTTAAGTGGGCGTAGAAGAAGAAATAATTCAGAAGCAAAAACTGTAAACTTTCACAGCTGTAGTGTAATTAAAAAACAACAAAAAAACCCACCTTAAAATTTAGCAGTCTGAAGAGTTCTCTTTTCCACCCCTGAAATTTCCTGTGATAATTCTACCATAGATTTTCTTTCAAGGAAGGCTAAGCAGCCCTCCTTATAAGGCTGTTACCAGTCTATTCTAAGATAAGGCCACATTACTCAAACTCCCAGCTTCACTAAAATTCTTTCTTAAAGTCCATTTTCATAATACATTTCATTATAAAAATAAAAAAACCTCATCAAATCCCCAACCCCTGAAGTCCTAACCTCCCTTAACCAACGAAGTAGCACATCCGACAGTGTATCTACCCTTGGAAAACCAGTACCAATGAGCAAAGAGCTGATAACGCTGGCCCTACGTGTGCTAAAAATCCAGAGCAACGTGATGTCGACAGCAACACTTTCTGTCTTTTACACAGGAAACCGTGCAAATTTAATCGCAGATTGCTGCACCAGTGAAAACATACCGAAGCATAAGAGCATTAACTCTTAAAATTACGTCCTATACTATTAATAGCACCATGCATTATTTGAGGAGTCTGAGTGTTAACTGTTAGACTTTTCTTCCTCTTTATCTTCTCCTAAGGAATACAGATAATTTTTTCCCCTCTTCCAAAATTCATGGCTCCTGCTCTTTTCAGCTTCTTTTTATGGTTTAGATAAGATACTCGCCAAAAGATAAGACCCCCCTTGTCTTCCAAGTACGCTCAAATGCTTTATTAGCTAGTTATGAAATTCCCCTAAGTGAAGAGTTAGGCACTTAAGTACATACCCCTTAAGTAGACTTAAGTAAACCGCTAAGTAGGCACTTAAACAGACTCAGGTTAGACTGATTCTAATCATGCGGTTAATGACTTATCAGTGTTCCTTGTTCATAAAGTCTAGACTATGTATTTATCGGGAGATGAAATCTGAGCACAGCCCTCTCAGTGGCTGGCCACTCTCCAATTACTGTCAAACTTATTTAAGGAATCAGGTTTTGTATTCCTTACATCTAACTTGTATATTTTGCTCAGAGTAAAAGAAAAAAAAAACAAACCCAAGGACTAATACAGTTCATTAACACAATTATAAAAATGTTAACATTCACAGTTATTTTGGTCTTAATGTTTTTCACATGTATACATTCAGTCATATTGTGTTATTATTAGGTTTTTCTAACCACAAGTGCTGGGCAAATTGTACAACAACCAACTGACATTCAAGTAATCCTACCCTGAGAAAATCTGTTATTCTGAAGCGGCAAAAAAACTTCTTTGTACTAAATCCCACTCCAATCTACAAAATAAATAGCATGATGCTGCACTGCGGAGGCAGGATTTGACAGATTGGAACCAAGGAAGCAGTTACTCTCACAACTGCAAGGGTTTATCATTTTCACCACAGATTTACTCAGGGTAAGTAGAGTACATGCGAAAAAAAAAAAATGCTTACCCCGGATAAGTGCTAGACATCTCACTTAAGACCATGAATAAAGAACCCCTGGGGACTCCAAGGAGATCTGTTTGCATCTCCTCACAGCAACAGATTTTTCCAAATTAAAACCACAAATACAATTTGATGCCCACAAGGCCGTGTGAAGCACAGCATCCGAATTCAAATCAGTACTGAAGAAGCAATTCAGTAAGAGGTTTTCAGTATCAAGGATGATTTGTGAAGAAGGTGGTTAACAGAACGGGTGGGTGAAGAGATAGAGGGGAAGCATGCCAGAAGGGGTGACATTTTAACGCGCTCCTCTTGTCAGGGAAGAGCTTGTTCTCTTGTAATCGCTACAGGGTCCTGGGACAATCTGCCCACCCTTTGCAATGAGTTGAGTTAGTCAGGGCTGGTACTAGAGATTTCCAGTCTCCTCTGCACAGAGCTGGCATTTCTGGTCTGGTTGCCTTCATTTTTCTTCCACATAACAGGGTCTCCAAGACTTCCGGGAGTTTTGAAAAATGCCTCATGTCGTGCAGGACGAATGCTCTTGGGAGTGAGGGGAGCTGACGAAGGCTATTTGTGAAACAAAACCAAAGTGATTCAGTCGGGCGTTCTCAAAGCCTCCATGCAAGCCCACAAACAGAAGACAGCTTGTAGACATTAAGCCCTGTACCCTGCTACTATGGGGAACCATGTCACACATCCTTTCAGAAGCTCCCCATGAAAAGCTCCAGGCTTTGCCCCTTTTTGTTCTGGAGCTGTCTGCCAGGACATCATTGCTGGAAGCTGAAAGCCTCTATCTCATTTCCAGCTTAAATGTATTCATGACCAGTTCATACTCATTCATTCTTATGCCAATCTTGTCCTTTAGCTTAAATGGCTCTTTCCCTTCCTCAATGTTTTACTTGCTTTCGTTATTTGTTAGCATCAAAACAGATCTAAAATTAGTCTCCTAAACCCTGGCCACTTGTGTTTTAAGTGTCACTCTACCATAACCTCTAATGTCAGTTAGTATCTCTAATCACATCAGCTGCCAACTAGTCTCTATTTAAGACTTTTACTAAAGCTTGAAGAAGGTAAACATAAAGTAACTTTCATAAAGCTTCCAGAAGTTCAATCTATTTGTGACTGCATTAGACAACAGGAAAACAAATCACAGATTTACGAATGTAAGCTAAAGCAGTGCCAAAATGTCACTGCTAATAGTTGTAAAGACCCAAGTAACACATGACTGTTTTATGTCACTCGTTGTACTTCAGATAAATTAATTTAAAAAAAGAGAATTTCATTTATCTTTTTTTCTAACGTGCAATGTCTGTTTCTGTGGTAGAATTTTGAAAAATATCTTTATAAAAAGATCAACAAAACCCACAAGAATGGTTTTCCCCCCAGTTCTGTTGCTCGGGACACTACTCCCTGAGAACTGCTGCAGCCAATTGACCCCTGAATTATGACAAACAATTCTTCCTAATGTGTCCGCCTAATGTGTTTCCATTGCCATTGCATAACACACTTCCAATGATGGTGTCAAATGGGGAAAAAATATTTTCTCGGATTTCTGGGGAAAAAACCCTGTAGCTAATTTTTTTCTGTATTGCTATAATGATTTTTTAAAGATTAAAAATTTTATTATTTTAAAACTCCTTTAAAATTTTTAAAACTCCCCACTTCACCATTCAGGGCTAGAGATTCTATGCTGGGCTATGTCTTTAACACCATCCCAAGCCCTGCCACTACTACAGATGGACGTGCAAACTAAGTGGAAGACACCAGCTCCCAGCGTGCCAACTTCCCACTCTGACACACCAGCCCTAGCCTGGAGCGCAAGCTGCCTTTGGTCCCAGCGACCTGGCACCGCTGTTTCATTGTCACTCAACCACCTTTGGCTCTTACCTGCTGCAGCTTCAGAAGGGTCACCGGATGCCCCACACACACGGGGGAGTCCAGTTTAACGGCACCACAAGACCTCGCAAGCACGGGGCTCAGGTGCAGAGCAGGATGAGCTGGTTGCTGGGGATCCACCGAAGGCGCGGGTGAGACCTTGGGGGCAACCACTGCCGTGGTGCCTATGAAAACGGGCGTTGTTGATGCCAGGCTGGACATACTGAAATTCATGGAGGCGGCGGCCGAGAAGGAGCCATCGGGAACTGGCGAAAGGGGACTGGTGACCGTGGGAGAACAGACGACAGGGAAGGAAGCCAGGGCTGCTGACGGCACCACGACACAGGGGACGCTCAGAGAAGGTAACTGGCTCGCAGCCAGGCTGATGGCACCAGGGGCTTGGTTTGCAGAGAACAGGAAATTAAAACTGCTTAATCCTAAACCAAAGAAAGAAAAATTAATACAGTTGACAAATTGGAATTAAGCTATTATAACTTCATCTAGAACAGGAAAGAGGGATGACAGCAAAGAAAGAGACAGGCTGCCCAGGAAGAAAACTGTAACAAAAAGAATAAAAAAGAAGGAAGAAAACTGTCACAAACCCATGGCTTTTCTGTCAAGTTCCCTTTTCCTACCTGCCTCCACCTCCCCACCTACTGCCTGTTCGCTACAGTTGCATCCATTTACTTTGTTCATATCGAGTACCAACCACACACCTTGCTGTTTTCTGCTTCTAACTTCAGATAGAAGCAACATCTTGACTAAACAAACTTCTTTTTCGCTAACAGGAATCAAGTCCTCTGCTATATGAAAACAGATAGTCTGCTTTTAATGAGAAAAAAACCCCAAAACAAATGGAAAATGCCCACAAAGATAGACCCCAAAGACTCTTATTTTCCTGAGAACAGCTGAAATACTGTTTTGAAACAGAAGCTGCTCCATTTCCCAGTTTGTCTGGCCTTCCAAAACATAAGGATCAACATTTTCAAACCGAGCATCTCCATCCCGGAAGTGAAATCCCCACTCTGTGCCACAAGTGAATCAAACACTAAAGTTGTAGTCATGGAAATCTGCCACACGTATCCTCTTTCCACAAAATACTCTTACACTCCACACAAACACAGACACAAAAAATGGTGGATGCAAAATCTTCTTGCAATATTTTCAGCTACTTCCTCCCCATCTCTACTGTGTCCTACGAGCAGGTCTGGCTGCACTCACAGCGACTCGGTTTTTGTGGGGTCATCCTGATGATCCACATGACGAGACAGGACAAAGTTCACAGATGACTAAATTCACCCACTGAGGGAAACGCTGTTGCACTATTCTGGCTGCCTTACTGTCAAACCTAGACTTCCAGCTCCCCTGAGTTTTGAATGCTGGATAGGTGTCTTTTTTCTGCTGCACATAATTCAAGCATGCAAAACCCACATTATTCATGTCTATTAATTTTTGGGTACCTCAGAAAAATGCCTGTATTTTCAGAGAAGCAACAGTTCATCTGGAGTTAAGAGAATCTGGAGCTATTAAACTACTATAGAGAACTGCTGACAGTTTTTGTGCCACATATAGACTTATTCATCAATCCGAAGGTCTCCCTATTTGAACAGCTCAGTGAATAGATGCAGAAGTTTGATGCCTCTGGATCTCAGGGCTGTCCTTACCAGCAGTAGGCTGAACATAAAGGTACTGTGGTAGGAAAGGTTGACTGGCATTTTCTTTAGAGATGTGCTCTGTTCCTGGAGAGGGTTCATTGGGGTCTTTATTCTGAGACCATTTTTCTTGCTCCTGAGAATCTGAAGGCATCGTAGACTCCTTGTCTGCAGCCTCTGGAGCAGCAGGACTTGCGAGGTCAAGATGAAAAGCTTCTAGATGTACAGCAGATGTACAGCCACTTCCTAGGGTAGATTCTGTCTTGGGTGACTCAAAAGGCTTCTAAGCAAAAACAAAAGAGGAAATGACAAGTCCAAACTGAAATAGCACTGTATAATGTCTCTCATGCACTTTCTTCAGCTACAGAGTAGAACGTGCACCCGTGAAAGGGGTAACACAAAACTCCTTAGCAAGTCCCTAAGTTAAAAATGTTGTTTGTGATGCCTAAGCCATGTGCTGCTGTTTGCCTTCAGTACTTGCAAATACCAGATAAGAAATATCTGAGCTTAGGGATCCATTTGTCTTTATTGACAAGGAAAAACACCTGTTTCAAATGGCTTATATTCAAACACTGATAAGACCTTGAGCCTGATCCCCATTTTTTTAAGAAAACCATGAGATAGATGCACTTCACCTTCACCATCATCTCCTCTCACCAGCCTGCTGTGGGAAACACTGGGCTTGAGAGAGAGGGACTCAGGCTGGAAAGTAGGGGAAAAGTACAAACCACATTTGCTGCAGCTGAGTAGGGTAAGCAATGCTGCTGCTGTTTTGGAAAGCTCAAGCTAACAGAGGAAGATGAGGAGTAATAGTCACATTGATTTCTTCCCTTCTGGCAGGCTGTTTTGTCGAAGACAATGATCAAGACACTGATTCCACAGAACAGCGGACTGTAACTTCACTATGCAAAGCGATCACAGTCCATTTTCCCCTGGTGGTGCAAAAACATCTCCCAGTTAATGCCTATACTTCCTGACACAGCACCCTTACAATTTTATTAACATGTGGGAGGCAACATTTGTACCTGTAACAAGAGTGGTGCAGTGAATTTTCACTTCTGAAAACACTGTCTTAAGAAAAAGTCTTTCCTTGCTAACAGGAAGCCAAAGTGATAATGAAATTCACTTCCTTACCTTGGGTACTACAAGGGAGAGGGGCACATCATTCTGTTCCACGGTCTGCTTTTTAGCAGCTGGCTCTTCATCATCTACAGGTGCAGAGAGCGACGTGCACTTGTGGGAGCTGCGTTTCTGGCAGGCAGCTGGGGGTACGGCAGCCTGAGCTTCTGCACTCCTGCTTCCCACCTCGCCTGTGGTGGGCAGGGTCTCCCTCGAGTTATCTTCCTGAAGACCGCCACACAACATAAAAAGGGATGAAGATGGGAAGCACAGGAAGGGTTGGCTGGGGAGCAGGGTAGGTTTTCTATTTTCTGTTTTGGAGGCTGCTGGCACGGAAGGATGTAGAGCTCGGCTACTGACCCCATTTAGCAGCGAGAGGTTTGGCACATCTGCCTGAACCACAGGGAAAACTGCCTGAGGCAAAGGGTTAACACAAAAATCAGAGTCCCCAGGAAGTGGAAGAAGGGATGGAGGTGAAGTTGTGCTTGGGTTCCTTACTGAATTTAATACCGTTTCTGTGGCACAAGCTTTATTCCTAAAGAAAAGTAATGAAAAGAGGAAAAATACTTAGTCCAAAACTAACCCCCTATTTTATCCTTACAAGCAAATAGGTACATTGTTGAACATAAATATGGAAAATTCCCCCCTGGCTCATTACTTTTAAACAGTTTACAAAGAGGGGCACTTTTTATTATTTCTAATTACACAGAAGCAGATGTATCAGGTTTTTGGCAGAAAAATAATGCTTACAGCTGCACTTTATTAGAGCCAATCATCGACAAACAAATTCAGATTAGGATAGGTATAGAGAAGAGACACTGATATGACAGAGACGCTCTTCCCTGGAGCCCTGATTTGCTTAGCCAACAGGTCAAAGGAGGCAGGGATGACCTATATAAACACACGTGAGATGAAGAACTACTGAAGCTGAAGGACAACAGTGGTACAAGTACACATAGTACAAGTTGGCAATTAAAAAACCAGCAAGCCATGCTGAGGCCTATCAGCACTGAAATAATGAGACTCTCTGGCAATTTTCTACCTCAGTCCCATCAACGGAATCTAGCCCTGAACTAAACATAACAAGCACGAAGCTGAAACTGGACAGGAGTTAAGACCAACCTACCTAGTATCTTCCTCTATTTTCTGCCTGCAGACAGCTGCTAGATTTATCATTTTGGAGCAATATTCATCTGAATTCACAATACAGGCTGAAAGAAAAAGGAGCATTCAATTAATAATAGGTAGGTTTACCAAGTATATTTTGATACAGGCCATATAAAATAATTGATGTAATTTTTCTATCCTGGCACATTTTTGCAACATCCACTAATCACCTAGAGCCAGAACCTGCAAGACACTCAGAACTCTCAGTCCTACCAGAGAGGTGCTCGACATCATCATTTCCCGTAACAGGGAACAGTGAAAAGCCCTGTAATTGCTTTATCTGTTTTAACAGCTATCCATTAGATTGTTACAGTAAATTCCACTATATTAGGAACCATAAAATAAAGCAAGCTTTTGTGGCTAAGGAATCTTTCTTTATCTATACCAAATTTTAACAGAAGAAACTGTAGTATAGTTGCAGCTAGCGGAGAACAGAAACATTTCAAGCCAGTATGGCCCAGATTCATCTCATCTAACTTTAGGCACTTAAACGGAGGGTCCAAGCCAGAAGTCTCATCACATGGACAGTAGAAATATAGGTACCTCCCAAGGGTAATTTTTATATATAATATAATATAAATTTATTAGGTGCCTTAAATTGGTGGGCCCACATTTGGGCAGATCCAGTGGGATACGAAAGAACACGCTTCCTTACCTTGCCTCTCTTGACGTGGGCTGTTAGGCTCAGAACTGACCTTCCTTCTGGTCACTTCACAAGGCTGTGCACCGTTAAATGAAGTGTGACGTGCAAACCTTTGTTTTCCAGTAGCACAGATCTGATACGGGGCACAGACTCCTCTCTGCATCCGTGGCAGAGGATCAGATGTTGGGCTATGCCCTCTCGGCTCACCTGTAGGAATATAATTTTGTACATCAGTCCTTCAGGGAACACAGCTCATCCTTTAGGCTTCTGCCATGTTACCAAACTTGGCCACAGGAGAAGAGGTAACCTCTATACCATCCCAAACCTCCCAACACTGAAGCAGACCTAAGCTTGGTAAGCACTGATAGACAAAATAAGGGCTTCCCTCCTTTCCATTACATGGCAGCAGCAGCTGCAGTCTAGTGTGTATAGCCAAGAGAAGAAAGGGTGCTACGATGACATTAACACTATCTTTCAGTTTTACTTGGTCCTGGCACTGGCCTGACCCAAATACATTAACAAAGGTCTTTCCTTTGCTCTGTCTTCTAGCCAAGAATCAGCAGGCTACAGATGCTCTGGCCCACTGCCTCCTTCTTTGCAGACAACCCTTTTGTACGTGGGGACATGCGCAAGAAACAGCCCTATTCTACCTTGGTAAGTCCCCTTACAAAGACAGTAATTTACTGTCTAGTTATGACAGAATTACAGAGATTTTGCAACTCAGAAAAGCTGTGGGTTTGGAGCTGTAGGATTTGGAGATGTAGGCATTATCTGCCATTGCTTTACAATTCATACAGTTACTTATAAAATTACGTAAGTTGGTGTAAAAATACTGGCAAAACATAGTATCCTTCAACATCCCTTGACAGCTCCAACACTTGAGCATAAAGTCTAACAAGGGCAAATGTTGAGCTGGCCAGAAGTTAATAGTCACAGGGTGGACAATGAATGCCGAGCCACTTTACAGATGGAAAACAAACTATTGCCACTTGGGAAGGGATTGTCAAAACAAAAAGGCAGGAGATGTGAGCTACACAACTTACTGGTCTTTCCAGGGAATTCCACAGGCCCAATCCACTTGAAGGCCGGTTTGCGTCCTCGTTCCTCCGTGACATGAACTTTCTTGATCAAGCCTAGGCTGGTGAGAACATTGGCGATATCATACAGTCTTCGTACCTTTGCTAACAAAAAAAGGGCAGAAACAGTCAAGAGAGTCACGTTTTCAATGTACAGTGCATATTTACATGGTAATTTCATTCCAGAATATCAGATTTCATAAACAAGGTGGGTAAAATCAAATTGGGATGGGGTTAAGCCACCTCCTATGAAGCCTGCTATGCCAGCTCCCACCTGCTTGTTGCTGCTTCTTCGTATCTTAGCTGCTCATCTGTCTTAGCTGCTCAGGTTTAAGCTCATCTACCTCATTTTGATTGAAATGGGTTACTGAGTGATTACATCAGCAGCTTGCCCAGAAGAGGCAGCTACCTCCATGTGGGGTAAAGACAAGCACTTGGGGGCAAGAGGCACATGAGTACACAGCTGATCGCAAGAGGACATATATTTATCACCTTAAAAATGTAACACTCCTAGAAAAATCTCTGTGACTCCAATAAATAACATGTTTGAGCTGAATATGATACCCACAGGTTATCCAGCTAAACTTCTCACATCCCTCCCAGTATTTGGGGCAGAACTTTAAGACTGAAGTGCAAGTATTTTATTTCAAACGTACTTTAAAAGGTAAAAGAAAAGTCTTTATTTTATAAGAATTGTTTACTAATGCTGAGTTTTTCCATGTTGTCCAAGGCATCTAGGTACTACTCCCCACCAACTGAAAAGCAAACTGTGCCATCCAGCTGTGAAAGATTTCTGGATTGAAAAGGAGAAGTAATACATTTCTGCAGAAAAGAAAAAGAATTCCATAAAATTAAACAGTGTTTCATTTCAATAAGTTCTGAATCATCATTCAGAACAGCACAGGAAACAGGGTTAAAGTATGAAAAAAATTCTAACAAAAAAAAGATTTTCTTCATTCTGAAGCTAAAACTTGGAGATAATTGTCAATTGTCTCTTCCTCACCCCAAGCTCTGTTTTCATTAACTGGCATTTGCAATTAAAAAACCCAGACCGCGTTTCAGCAAAAGATTCCTGACCTGCTCTTGCCATTACCTACTGGAGTCATTCCGAACATGCCCCCACTTTCTCTACCCACTGACTGATTTATTGGTCTCTCAACGGCCAGCTTACTTTTAAATTTGCTGTGGTCCACTGTATCCTGGGTTTCTTCTATCAGTATCTTTGCTGCGATGTCCAGAGTGACTATCTTGGTCTTGGAGACAAGGAACAGCATGACAAACTTTTGGCTCATAATCCGCAATGACTTGTCCTTTCTGCTGTTTGCAGATCCTGTGTTACAAATAATACCCAAGCCTCTTAGCATATGTCATCCATCACAGCCAGAAAACTAACAAGTAGGTTTCTCACACAAAAAAGGGGTAAAGCATTTCCTTGTCAGGAAGCAGAAATCTTTCGAAAGGCAGCAAATAACTGAATAATGCAGACAGAAGTCTCTCTTCAAAGGGCAATAAAAATGAAAGCTTGAAGAAATAGCTCTTAGGAAGTCAGACTCCAAAGCTGATTCTATGTTATGTTACACAGTTTTGCGCCTGCTTCCTGAAGTGTTTTCAGAGTCTGACTTAGGTTGTGCCGGCCATGCCAACAGTACTGGTTCTTGGCCACACGGCTAACCAAATTCAGAAATAGCTCTTAGGAAGTCAGACTCCAAAGCTGATTCTATGTTATCTTACACAGTTTTGCGCCACTAATTTTGTGACCCCAATGGACTTTGCAACTTAAACACTATGTATTATATGGGCAGCATGCAAACAGTGGACAAATGGAAGATGGCACCTTCTGTCAGGATAAAGCATTTACTGTCAGGTACAGGTGGGGAAAGAAGAACTGGAGTATTTGGCAGAAGTTCCTGCCAGTCTGGAGGACAGAGGGAAAGTCCGTCCTGAAACCCATGCTAGGGACAGGACAGAAGGAAGAATTCTGTCACCCTCAAAGTGAATTCAGCACCTTTTTGCAAAGAATAATTTTTTATCATTTAATTTAAAAGCAAGCAAGGGAAAAAGTCACATAATAAACTAGAGAAAGAGACTTGTGTCTGTGTGTCACATCACATACATTAGTTATCTTACCAGAGGTGCAATCTGGTTCTGAAAAGTCCAGTAATGGTCTGTCTTGAGTATCTGGAAGAGTTTCCTTTTTCCGTTCTCCAAATTTGTACTCCAAGTCCTGCTCCTTCTGCTGGAAGAAGGTCATTAGCTCTCCATACTGCAGCTCGCCTGCTTCCTGAAGTGTTTTCAGAGTCTGACTTAGGTTGTGCCGGCCATGCCAACAGTACTGGTTCTTGGCCACACGGCTAACCAAGTGCAATGACTCCAGGACGTTCACTATATCGTAAATTCGTCTCCGCTCAACTCCTGTTTTAAGGGCGGGGGGGGGAGAGGGGAGGAGGGGGGATAAAAAAGACAGATGCTCATCTAGTTTTAATGTGCTCTTCAGCAGAAGCAAAACAGAGAACAGGCTGTTCTCTGAGTATTCACAATACGTATTTCACTGTTTCACCTGACACATTACATTAGATCCATTCAAATTTGCACAATTAAGAATTCACTTATGTATGGCCAGCCCCATGGTATGATGTTCATTATCTATTTTGTTAACTGCTGGCCCAGCCACGCCTTCAACTCAAAGCATTTGCACTGTGTTTAGAAGAACTGATTGCAGTCTGCCCAGCCTCACTCACTCAGACCTATCCAGACGGTCCTGAGGTTTTCAGAGCACTTTGGCCCTTCTTGTCAGAGAGCTTTGGAACTCAGACACACAGGGCAAGGAAAGGGTCTGAGCCTGGCACTGACACAGGGCACATACAAAAGCCCACTCCTACAGGCACCAGTGGGAATGTGGACCTCCACTTGTATTTCCAATGGCATCATTACTTGCTAAGCACGTACCAAGCAAAGGATCATCAAAGGCTTCACAAGGTGCAAAGCAGTGGAGAATGAGACCCACTTCTCCCAAATGCAGCAGAAAGAAGTCCTCGGTGCTAGCTGGGTCTGCACCAACAAGAAGTCTATGAAATATGTCCAACTTGGGTTCAGCCTGACTGAGGGGACTGAATATGAACAGGCTGGTGGTTCTGCTCACTGTCCCGAGTACTTGAGTCCAACACTGCTCGAAGCGTGGTTGTTATATATAACACACTCTACCAGAAATCCCACAACAGTTAACACAAGCTGAGCAGAACAAGTGCTAGCCACGGGGAAAGGTTCTGAAAGACTTCCCTGCGGAAAGCAAGGCCTTGATGCATCTGTTTACCCATCTGAAGAATATGGATAATAGTTACCAGCCTCAAGCAGATATTAAGATAAAAAATTCATGAGTATTTCCAAGTGTGTGGAGATCTTTGAGTGAAACATACTCCGGGAAAACAAGAGTGCTACACATATTCTGGTGTCTGACAGGCACCTACAGCACAGCCCCCCTTTATGGTCTTTCCATAGGTCTTCAGCGAACAAAGCAACATACATTTGTAGCGAAAGCTGTCTTACAACCATCATTTGTTACACAGAGAGCAGCAACAGCAGCAGTGAATAGTTTTGTGATCCCTGAAGCAAGCGGATACAGTCAAGGAAAAGCAAGGAAGTGGAAACCAAAGAGAGAAGAACAAGGACACCCCCTTCTAGGATCCCAACAGAAAGCTTTAAAACGAAGTTTCTAGTATTTAGGAAAGCTCAGTAACACAACTCCCAATACAGAATAAAGCACTACTCCTGTTCAGCTGTACAAAGCTGGAGCACAAGCATCTCATGCGAACACAGAAAGGAGTAACTGCAAGATCTAAAAGAACAATTTATTTAAAAAGTAATTTATTTAACTGTTTACTTCATTTGAATTCTCTCCTATTTCCACATCCCATTATCAAGGCAAATAAGTAAGTATTTCAAGCACTTTCTTAGCAGAGTCACAGAGGACATCACTCTTCTTTTCCCTTTCTTCCCAAACCAGACATTTCATTTTTGCTACCTCTTTTCTGTTAAATACCTGAGTTCTAAATGTGGATACAATGTTTATTTAGTTTAAGTCCAATTATGGAGAGCCCTTCCTAGCTAACAGACAACCTCTCCAAGGACCTGGATCTTTTTGTTGTTGGTGTGACCTGACCAAGTGCTCTTTCCCAAGTTTTATTACTTCCTTCAAATATGTCATTAATCTTTTACCTAAGACCAAACCTAACAGCAGACCCAGCAAATAGGCTACTCTGTACCTTCTCGCCACCTCAATACAACACATTTGCTCATTCTACTCTTGCAGGTCTCCTGGTATACTCCCCTCACAAGACAATATTTAAAGCTAAGATAACCTTGATGAACCATGAGATCTTGGAAGCTACAATGTCAGGCATGCCACTGAAGTCAGGCAATAAACTCAACTGATTTCCTACACCTACTAGTCTGCAATTGGTTCCCCAAACGCTCCTTTTTGACAAAATTTGTTGTTTATAAGTCCTCCTGCAGAGAGTTTGTAAGTCCTAACTCCTTCAGTGTTCAGCCAATTGAAAATTTAAGAAAGCAACTGAGTTGGTAAACAGCTGGAGGATAGATCTGTCTAGCAAAAAGCACTGTCAGAAAACAGATTTCAAAATGGTAGCATTTTCAAGCAGTAAAGACACTTAGGAATATTAGGCATTTCCAACTCTTTATTAGTAAGATTAGAAGAGCATTCAGACCCAGAGAAAGGCAGACCTCGGATATACTCTGTAAGAAGGTTGATATTTTGAAGGCCCTCCTGTTGAGTCACCCCAGGTGATCAGTTACCCCATTTTTGCAGGCATACATACCAAGAATTGAAGCCACTTCATCCAAAGAAATAGTAGTTTTTTCTGTTGACAATGGATAACTTGGATAGCGAGCTAGAAACTTTTGGCACAAGAGTCCTAAGCTTTTCTGTTTTCTGCTGGGCCTCTGCTTTTCAAATTCATCAACCGTGCTGTCGTCTACCATATCATACTGTTAAAAAATAAATGTTAACCCTTTAGTGCAGAGCTTCAGAAGCAAGGCATAGCCAAGTGAGGCATATTTCAAATGTTAGCAATATTTAAGCTTGGACTTTCTAATAAGGAAAAAACCATGGACTCCTTGCAAGCACAGAGCACTTGAGTGACACATTTTTGCTTGCAAGCTCTTTTTAATTCATCACACAAGGTATCTACAGAAAAACTCTTATCTGCAAGATCATAAAATAATGGTTCTGCATAAGGAAACAAAACAGTAAGACCAAACACCCGAGACGAGCAGATAGTAAGATCCTACTTGGAAGGAATGTTCCTTTTTGAGAGGAGGAGGAATATTCTCTCAATCACCTCTGGATCTAATAAAGCAGAAGATATAGAAGCCATTAAAGAGTTCCTCTCTTTCAAGAGATTTTACTGCCCTTTACAGTGCCTCTATAACTTTAAAAAAATGGGGGCTGGGGGGGGGGGGGCATGATGCTAAGAGACTATAAAAGGCACCACCCAGTCTCTGAACCTTAAACGTGGTCAGGCTGTTAACTTAAGTTAACCCTAGGGTGGCCTGAATATGGTCTTTCTATCCCTGCAGGGGAAAAAAACCAAACAAAACAACAAACTGTGACGGCATGAATGTATGAAGAGGTATGTTTATTGATTACAAAATGAGAATGATGGAGGATTTTTCTGCACTGGCCACTTTGTGGTTTTGCTTCCATGTCAAAAAAAAAAAGGAAAACTAAAATGATCTCACCCTCTGGCAAAAAAAACCTAAGAGTGGTGGCAGCTGTTGAAAGCCATGTTTCCCTGCTTTTCAGATCTTTAACTGTCCTTTGTTGGTTGTGACTACATGGTCTTGTGTCAGGCTGTTGCTCTGATTGAATTATTTCAGTTTTATCTGGTATTCTTACAGTAACACTTTTACATCTTTTGTAATTCAACTTTCTGTGAAGAGGAAATTATTAAGTTTAAGTTTTATTAACTAGAAAATATTTGAGCTCTTTATAGTAGCCACCTCAAAAATGCTATATTTTAGCAGGCTTGGAAATGGTAATGAACTAACCTTTAACATTGACTGTTTTTTACTTACTGGAAGCTATGTTAGGAATTATGTTTAGAGAACTGTTTTCTCCTTTATGACTATCTAAACTGGAGAATTCTCCAGACTGCCATCACTGCAGATGCTGCAATTCCTACAATTACAGAGTGATCTGTACCTATCAAATGATGCCTCTCAGTAGGAGAGCCCCAGAACTATCTGCCTCTCAGTGAAATCACTAAGGAAGGATATTCTATAAGAAATAATCCAGCAGAGAGAAAGCAGTGGTTGGAATGAAGGAAAAAAAAAGGCCTGGATGAAGGGAAGTGTAATGATGCTTATTACAATCTGATGTCATCCTCTCCATGGCCAGACTCCCTAAAGCGAGGAAAGCGATCAGCTTCCACTTTGCCTGAGTCTTGGCAGGTAAAAAATCTTCCTAACACTTGACCATGCTGTCTGACTACTGGTTTGGGGGCTGGGGTGGAAAGGGGAAAAAAGGTTTCAACTGACCACTCTGCAGGGCTGTTGTGGACAAGGTATAAGATTTCAAAAGTATACTGAAAAATATGCCCTCTCATTGTCAAATAGCTTTTGAAAATGCTGCCTGTCTGTTTAAGAATGATCTGGCAATTTTCTTTCTAATGCGGTTCAGAAAATAGTGTCAGAAGTACTTAAAATGGGGAAAATGACACATTTGAGCTCTACTTCCTTCACTGTCCTTTTGAGTAATATTCAGGCTCTTGAGGGGTCTCAGGTCAGTTACGAGTAAGAGAGTTACTTTTAGTCTTTGAAAGTCCTACTGCTCAGCCGGTGCTGTGTAGGCAACTACCCTTGGGGGTGTTTTAGAACTGCAGTTTTCCATAGGGAGCAAAGGACCAGTTGGAAGAAAACTGAGGCACGACTTAAGGAAGGTCTGAGTCCTAATTGAACATAAGGTAATTGTGTTCTGAGTCTCACCTGTAATGAATCAGGTGTGTCACTCTGCTCACTGTTTTCTATGGGTCTGAAGAGCTCCTTCTTCTTCTCCCTGTCCCTCATGTCAGGGCTAGCAGCACTAACAAGAATCTTCAGGTTAGCAGTGGGCGTCCAGGGATCAGGCTGAGGTCTGTCAGTGAGCTTAACAGGTGTAATTGGATTTCTTTCTGGGGTGCAGCCTTTTTGCTTTGATAAATCAACTGGTTCATTCTTAATGGGAGTCTTTGGGGCCATCCTGGATCGATCAAATATGTTTTCCTATTAAAAACAGAACGTTCTTTAGACACAACAGGAAAGAAAACAGTCCAACAATCAATTTCATTGTTCTTATGAAGGTAATTGTAGTGACTCATGCCTTGGCACTCATAGCTATATTTAGCACAATTTTTCTGCCTTTGTTGGAAGTGGTAAATTATTCTACATGGTCGTGTACTGGAAAGAGTATATATGAGGTACTGCCCTGAATTACAGAACCTGAGGTCAACCGGTCCAACTTTTGGCCACTCAGGCTTTTAAACTCTGACTGTTATTACAAGACAGCACAGCTCAATGAACATAAATCATCAAATTGGATCGAAACTGAAATAATGCATTGGTCACATTACACTTAGCAAGAAAACACAGTGTTCTGTTTGAAAGGCCCCCAGTGAAAAGCCATGCAAGGGATGCAGCTCAGACTGTCATAAAATGTCAGACTAAAGTGGATGTAACTTCATGTGCCCATGAAGCAAGCTTTGCATCTGCACTATCTGCTGCCCAAAACAACCAAGAAAATCTCCAGAAGTGTATTCCCTGAACACTGCTAAGAGCTGCTAGAAGGAAAATCATCAGCCGATTTTTATCATTCTTTGAATGAAGCTCAACTCCCTCCATACCCTAGCTGCAATCAAACTTTTTTTCATATTTCATCTTTGTGTCCAATTTTACCTCTTCCTCTTAGTGCAAGAACTATCACTACAGATCAACTAACGTAAAGGGACTGACTGAAGAAAGTATCAATGATATCCTTGAGCCGAGATCCCTTTTTGAGCAACAAGGCATACTGCTTCACCCTAGCTTGTTAGTGCAAATACTTCATGAAAACTAAAGGAATGAAGTAGACAGGATGTCATACTGGCTTTCTTTCTGGGATATCAAAAACTGAGGCCCAGGTATCCTAGACCTGGCACAGAGACCTGGACTTCCAGAAATGCTCATGCAGAAAGTTGTTTCTTTTTGCCCAGGGAGATCAATGTTCTGTTCTTAGATAGTCCAGCTATCACTTGATTCTCCTTACTACCCTAGAAACAGGACCCTGTTTTCTTCGAGTTCTAGCTAATATTGCTCAGCGGTTTCTAGATTTAGTCACCTAAAATGACTGCATGCACCTTAAGGGAAGTGAGAGAGAGAAAGAGAAGCAGACATTACAATCAGAAAGCTAGCAGAGCTAATAACTTGCTGGAATTGGGACTGAAGCCCTTGGAACCACAGCAAAATGCTTTTAAACTATAAAACAGGCTTGAAGTCATTTGCTCTTTGGTCTAGCTGTGGCTTTTTTGATGTTGGTCTCAAACTGAGCAAGTCTTCGTGCTCAGACTAAGATTACCACTTCGTTATTTCTTTTTTTTTTAAATTAGTTTTAAAAATCTAACGTGATGACTTTGATGCTGGATGTTGTTATGTATTTTATTTTGTGCTGCAAGAAGTCCAATTCTGAAGCGGAATATAGCCTGAAAGAAAATGGTAAGTTACCATTGCTTTTCTGTAGGGACTTTCTCAAGTTAAGTTTTGCCTTTTACTTGGAGCAATCCAGCTATCACTAGCTGATATAGATATTTAAATAGGTGATTCCAAATATCACCTTATCAGGTACAGTCTAGCTAGAAAGCAGAAAGAATTTCTAGTAATAACTGAAGCTGGCTTTTACTAGGAGCACTTCAAACTGGAAATGAATTTGGCACATCAAAAGCATTGTACTCTGAGCACTGATGAAGAACACTTCTGCATATGTTCACCTATGAATTGCCCAAAAGGATGTAATAAATATATCTCCTTTTACAATTAACAGTTAGGCAGTTGTAACTTACTACACAGTGATAAATAGGGGTCAATTTAGAGGCCATGATACTTCTTGGAATATATGTTCACATAGTGTTGGCACTCAATATATGCTTGTAATTTCACATTTGGCAGTGAATCAACACTTAATCTGTAATGGAGAAAGTCTACCTTCCCCTCAAGTTCCTGTTCACTATGGCTCGTACCAATGGAACTGCAGTGAGGGCAGCTGAAGCAACCTGCTGTTCCACTACCTCAAATTTTCATGTTTGTGCAAATATCACAATGAAAAATGTAGTTGCACTACACGAGATGTATACATCTACTATCAGCTTTTCAGAGCTTTATTTCTTATATGTCATAATTGCCTACTAAGGTAGGAGATGCTTTTACATCCTCTCCCTTTTTTTTTTTTTTCCAAGAGCTGCAATGCTCCATGAACACCTGGCTGAATTGTACAAAATTGCAAGGGCAGTTGGTAGAAGTATGAGATTCACCTTGATCCAAGCAGAGATGGATTACAAATACAAGAGGACAGGAAAGGCTGGCTTAATGAACTTAGCATATAAGCAGGAATCGAAACAAATATCTGAGATAACAGGAGCTCAGTCTGACAAGAATTACATGATCTTTGGAGGACTCAGACTGACCATGGACGGCAGGTCATGAATCAGATCTAGTTCAGGAGACATTTCTGAGCAAGATATGACTGAAATTAGATGTTCTGTTTCCTGGCTGGTGGGGCAGGAGAGGAATGATGAGCTTGTTCTTTGCTGAGTGGCATTGCATAGCCTCTTGACCTGGGAACACCACTGTATGGATACAGGAGTACTTTTCCAGGCCAGAAGGCGAGCATAGCAGACATGTGCATCAGCACAGCACGGTCAAACTGCTGCTAAATAACCAGACCACACCACTCCCATGTCATGTCAGGTCTGGTGTTGGTTAACTTTTGAACGGTGAATCTATACACAAGTCTCCTCTACCTTACCCAACGGTAGCCACTGGGATGCTTGAGATTGCCTAACGAGTTTTACTTATTGAATGAAAGCTAAAAACCTGTTTCCCTGAGAATAACGCCAGAGAGTAATCGCTTCACTTATTGACAGCAGTGGCTTGACTCACGGTTGGTTTACTGGATTGTCTTTTTATCTTAGTGGTAGCACAGGACACCCCCGTGCTCCAAGTGCCACCAGGTAAGATGCAGCTGTACAGAGCACCATGGCAGGACGCACCAGGCGCGCGCGGGTCCCACGGGCAGCACACCAAATGCTGCCACGGGGACCGAGCGGGACACGGTCCGGGGGCACGCGTTTGGCCCGACCCACCTCCAAGCCCCCGGGTCGGGAGCTCTGCACCCCCGGCCCCGGGCCGCCCCGATGCTCCGCACCGAGAGTGGCGGAGTAAGGCGCGAGGGGACCCCTCACCCGCCCCGCCGCCCCCGCTCACCTTCTGGGCCGCCTCGGCGCGGCCCCGCCGCCCCGGCCGGCCGCTGGCCAGGTCCCGCAGCGCCAGGACGCTCACCTCCATCTGCAAAGCCAGAAGGCGATTTGAGCCCAGCCCTTAAGAGGAGCCGTTCCCGGCCCCAGAGGGACGCGAGAGCAGCGCGGCAGCTCGGGGCTACCCTCCCGCGAAAAGGGGGAGGGAAGGGGGCGGCCGCCCGGGCCCCGGCGGCGGGAGGCTCGGCGCCCTCACCCCGGCGGCGGCGGCGGGCGGCCCGGCTGGAGCTGGCGGGGGGCGCGGGGCTCTGCCGCTCCCGCCAGCCGCCCTCAGCGACATCGCTTCACGAGCCGGCCAATCAGGGCAGGCCCGCCGGGGAGCCCCGGCCGAGCGGCCGGCCAATCAGCGGGCGGACAGGCGGCGCGCGGCAAGCGGGGCTCCCGCCCGCGCGGGCCCGCTTCGCTCCTTTTCTGCGCGCGGGCGCCGCCGGCTCTTCCCTCCCCCCTCTCAGCTCCCGCCGCCGGGCCGCCAGCGCGAGGCGGGCCGTTGGCGGGCGGGAAAGGGCCGCCTCAGGGCGAGCGGGGCCGGGCAGGTGGGGCTGCCCCCCACCAACTCCCGGTGTCCCCGCCGGGGGGGGTCCGAGCTGCCCCCGCGCCGCTGTAGGGTCGGGTCTGGTGCTGAGGGGCTGATTCCTGACGGGAAAGAGGGTTCGGGGGGGCTGTAGGGGGGAACGACGGGGACCATCTTGCCCGGCGCCGTCTGGATCACGCCTGCAGTCTCTGAGGGGGGAGGAAGGGCTGAGGCGGGTGCAGCCACTGTCCCTCGCCCGCCGGCCCACGGAAAACGGCGTCGGCTCGGGTGGAGAGCGGCAGCCTGGGCGGCAGAGGCCCGTGGCGGCTCCCCGCTGAGGGAGTCGGCGGGCTGGGCGCCGGAGTGCTGCTGCTGCTCCTCCCGGGGTGCTCGGTACGGGGCGGGGGGGCCCGGGCAGGCAGCCTGCGGCATCCCGAACGGGGTGGGATTCTTCACGGTCATGCCCTGAAGCGGGTCGGCTGCCGGGAAGGTAAAGAGAGCAGAGGCTCTGGGGAGCAGTCTGGACACAAGAAGCTTTTTGCCAGCCCTGGGTCGGTCTGTTCCATGGCTGTCCCTGTGCTGAGATAAGGGAAGGATGGAAGAAGAGCCCTGTCCAAAGTTAGCGCACCAGACGCGGGCAGCCTGTGGAGCTGTGCAGTGCTGAGTTTTCAGTTGGTCCTGTTTTGACTGTGGAGACGCAATGTTACGAAAAAATGAGAGAAAAATTGTCAAAATAGTAGCAGAACTCCTTCAGGCTTGAAAGTGAGTGCTCTAAGCTTGAGACCCATTCTGGAGAAATTTCCTTTATGCGGTATAATTAATTTTGCTTTTTTAATTGAGTTTGTACTTAAGTTTTTTTTGTTATGCTAATGACAGACATGCTGCTGCATTATTCCTGTCTTGTTTTGTCGTAGGAGGATTTCCTTCTCAAATCACTCATGAGTTAGTAATGAGTTGTCACAGGAGAAAAACTCCAGTACGCAGTTCTGATAACTTATAAAAATATTCATTTGTTAATTTTTGAGGAACAGAAAAACTCATTTTTTTTTCAATGGGAATGTAGATAACAGAGATATTAAGTCTCTTGCGTTAACTTTAATTTATTTGCTTTTAACCTACTCTGATATTTTCAGCAAGCTCCAGTACACCACAGCTTGTTGAAAAGAATGAAATATAAACTTCCAGAGAACTTCTTTTTAATTAAAAAGAAAAAAACCCCTTTACGCTGTTCTTTTAAGCCTTGGTCTTTTTTATTGTCTAGAAGAAAATTAATTCCATAATTGCAGATTGTGTCTCTCAGTGTGTATTGGATCCATAGCAGTTATATATGGAAAGAAACATTTCTAATGAATAAAATATTGCTACTTCTCTCACTCACAAGAACTCTGAAAACAGACTCATGAGAATCATAAGAGATGCAGAGTCATGGAAAATCTAAACAAGAATCTCGCGTCGCAGACTGACATGCTTAGGCATGAACTCCAGGCCAAGGTAAAGACGTTGAGAAGAGAGTTTAGCAGCTGAGAACCTGCTTTTGTGCTGCACACCCAGTGATATCAAATTGCCATCTTGCCCCTTCAGTCATCTACTTAAATACAAATTACTTAGAAAATTAATTATCAGACCTTTGTCTTAGATCTGTTACAGGAAATTGTGTATCCGTTGCCAATTAATAACATCTATGATAAGGTATTACATGCTGTGAAAGTTTAATAGATCTAACTGCATTTGTAGCTCTAGTACAGAGACTTTCTGGTTAAGAGCTTAATGGTGGTCAGGACCTTACTATGTGAGTCACTTGCTAAAATACTGTGGCATGTGCCTGGAGAAGGTCATTTGATCATTGCAACGATTGCTTCTGGCCTTAGAAAGCTGCGATTAAGCAGAATATCTGTAGGTTGGCATGAGACCCGGGAGGCATAAGTCCAGATACTTGTCAACATCACCTGCAGGCTATGCAGGCAATGTGGCACATCTATTTGAGATGTTTCTTGGTTGTAATACCATCATTTTGCTGCTGGAATGGACCAGGGACCTTACGCGATGCTCAGGGCTTGTGACTTTTCTTACTTTAGGTTAAGGATGCCTCTGGATGTAGATTGCCTTTACTACTAACGCTCTCTCTGAGTCATCAAGGGAGAACTAATTTGGATCAAGTTTGACACCTTCATGTAATTTTGCTGACGTTTCACAATGCACAGTATTCTTGGCAGCTGAACCGCTGACTACTTGAAGGAGGCTGGCTGAAATTATGTAATAGCTGTGTTCTGGAAAGCCCACGGTCTGTTGAAGATGAGACGAGTGAGTCAGATCTCTGACAGGCTGGAAGCCCAGCCTGTTTGCTAAGTGAAATTCAGCCCTGGAAGGTGTGGGGAGTCCAGCATGTGGATGAGAAGCAGAAAAAAAAAGGAGTCAGAGGGAGAGAGAGGGCGCTCCTGTACTTAATGGGGGTGCTAGAGCCCACTTTGGTGCTGGGTATGGTAAGGGGTATGAGTTGTGTGTATAGACTAAGGTGGGAGAAGAGAAGTGAGACGTGGCACCAGATGGGCAGCTGTGGGAGCTGCAGTGGGTGTGAAGGGATGGTTTAGTCTGAGGAAATGATGTGTATTTCATGAGAGGTATTGGCAGTGATTTGGATACAGTAATTACTCTTCTGTAATATGGAAATGAAGATGTTCAGAATTAACGTGTTAAGCTGTTACCCGATATGAGGAACATATATAACATAAAATACACTGTTCTGTTAATCAATGCTAATCTTTTCTCTAAGATCAATACACATTTAAGTATTGTAACGCATTTAGTAAGCCTATTCTTTGTTCAGTGAAATTAACATCCAAATCTCCTCTGATAATGAAATGTAAACCTTAACTGGTTAACATGTTGAGTTAATCAGAACAAAACTATAACACCTCATTTCCTTTCCTGGCTGTAACAGCTGAAAGAAACTTGCTGATTACCTGATAAGATTAGTTATTGCAGCCATACACACATATATCATAGTATGCTCCAAGATGATTTTATATCTATCTGCACAGGTGATCTACTACAACTGGCAGGAAAGAGTTAACAGACTACTAAATTAAAGTACAAGTGCCTGTTCTTGAATGCTTTTGTTATATTACTTTGTTACTGGACCAAAACCACCTGTCTGATTATTTACAATTTTGTATCAATGGTACATGTAGTAGTATATATTTTTCTATTTAATGTGAATATCATTAAGAATTAAATGTTCCCATTGATTTCCTCCCATGTGTTTCCAGACTTGAAAATACATTATTTCATGCAAGGCAGCGGTGAAGGTGCCAATTCTATGTGATAGAAAGCCGATACCTTTGGCAGAGGAGATGGATACAAACAAATCATATCCACGTATCCAACAGTACTCCCTGTCACAGAACAGGAAATAGTTTTGAAGACATCAGTACTTTTAAACCTGTATGACTTAAATATGTATGACTTGAAAAAATATGAGTCAAAGACCTAGTAGTTCCTCTCTGCTCTTCCCCTGTGCCTTTTCCTATGAGATCAGTGATGCTGGAAAATTATATTTCTCTGTCTGTTTTGGCTGATATTTGAAAGTTCAGCTCAGAAGTTCAGCTATGAGTGAGGAAGAGACAGATCCCCGCACAGATCAGATTACGAGGCTTTATTTCCATTAAAAGCCAGACTGAGTCACCCAATTGCTGAGTCATCAGGGCATCTGTGGGCACCAGCGCTCCCAGCAGTGAAGGCAGTGGCATGCCTGGTGTCTTTTGCCGATCCTTTCCCAAACCGTGACTGGCTTAGGTGTCATCTCCTCCCTGGGGCAGCTTGGAAGTTCCCACCCTCACGTGACCTCAGGCTACCTTGAGCTAGGCATGTTCCACACAGGCATGGGAAGTAGATGTGACCATCAGACATTCAAGAACAGCCAGAAGAGGTTGCATTACAAGTGATCCTATGGACATTTGGCATTAGTAGCTGTGGCTAAAATACACAAGCAGGGCTGGGAGTGGGACCCGGACCCAGCAGTGCCCTTCTCTCACCATGTTATGGGGTTGCATGCTTTCGAAGTTTTTATTTGCTGTGATAGAGAGCCCTAACTCTGAGAGGAGGGACAGAGAGGGGCCACAAGTAGACCACAGCTGGGTGGCTCACATAAATGACAGCTGAGATATGCACATTTGAAGTCATCCCAGTAGAGGAAGGCATTGAATGAGCCTCCCATTATCTGAGTGCTCTGCTTAACTGCTCTGTCAGTATCATTGCTTTGTCCCTTGGCTCTGTCTTATCTGTAAACAGAGTAGGTGATTTCCCTGGATCCAGATCAAGGAAGGTGCTGATGGTGTTTAACCTCAGGCTCCAGGTTGGAAGAAGAGCTTCAGATCCTCGATATTTCCCATTGCCTCATTCTGTTTCCCCGTTGCCTAATTCAGGTGCAGCCCTGCTCAGGGCTGGAGATCCACACGAGACAGCCAGCTGTTTGCCCAGTGGGTAGTGTAGGTAGGCTGGTTTGAGAAATCCCTTCTGGGAGCTGAGCAACTGGCATGGCCATGCCTTAGTCCTTTTATGGGTCTGATCTCAAGTAACCTGCCAAAGGTCACATAAGGAAGCAGGTAGCTCACTAAATCACATCTCCTTTATCAGCCTTGCACCTGAAGATCACTTCCAGCTGCTGCTTTTACAAAAAGCTGAATCCTTCACAAAGGTAGCATTACACGGCCGGTGATTATTGCATACTGAAATTAAATTGCTATTAATGATCAGCTCTCTGTAAGGTTATAATTTCATTATTCTTCTCTGTGGGATATAGTTTGCTTAATGTCCCATACCATAAACCTTCTCTACTAGGGCTTCATGCAAATAACTTTTCAGTAAAAAGAAGTGTTTAGTGCAAAACAGTTTTAAAATTATTAAAACAATTACTCAAGTGTTACACGAGGACACCAGAAGGCCACCGTGATAGTTGGTTGAAGCCCTGTCTTCCTGCACACCATGTGGTATCTTTACCCTGGACAGCCCTCGATCTAATAGAAACGGGGCTGTGGATATCTGTCAGCTGTTTTCTATATCATAGAGACACAATGTGCAAACTCTTCCTCTATCTTGTCAGGTTACCTTTAGTGAAAAGGGCTTCAGTACCTCTGCTTAGCTTGTTTCAACTCATCCCAAGATGTATCAGGACCTCACAGCGTAGGATGCTCTTCAGGCACGAGACCACACACCTCCCACGCAGCTGCACCTTCCATCGATTCAAGTTAAATTCTAGAGTTCTTTGTTTCTTCTGTGGAATATCAAGAAAATACTGCTGCACAACCATTTCTGCCTCAAATTCACAGGAAAGGATTTGTTGTTCCATAAAACTGTCAGTAGTTTAACTCAAAGAAGGATGTGCTCCGTTTTGTATGTATTCAAACCTGCTCTCTCCTGATCGTGTGCTACTATTTCATTGTGCAGACTGGTTCAGCAGCATTAGTGTCCTCCATGGACCTGCCACCTGAAAGTTTGGCTGTTGGAATTGGCAGTGAAATAGAATGCCAAGTATGTTCTTACAGATGAACGGTTTTCCTCCTGATTTCAGTCCAAAAAGAAAGGCAACCAGCCTCCCTCAATCATTTAAAAAATTCTCTTGAGACCAAACATGGAAAATCGGAATCTGAAAAGCAGACTTTCACCTGGAAATTATGATCATAAATGTTATAACAGAAGTCCCAATATGACCCTGGTGATGTGCTACCCGGAGAATTCTGTAAGAACATTTACAGTCAGTGATGCAGTCTATTCACAAAATACCCTCTGATGGAGAAACAAAATCAACTGATGGACAGGCACGAAAGAAGAAAGTCCCATACTTCTTAATTTTGTAGCACAATAGTCCTGGCAAAGGTGGCCCTACACGCTCTTGACTCATTTCATTACTCTGCCCTGTACACTTTGATCTTATATGATTGTCCCTAGATTACAAAGCCAGAAGGACCAGTAGATCATCTGGTCTGACCTCCTGTGTGTTGCAGGCCATTAAATTGCATTCATTACCTTTGTATTGATCCTAAAGACTTCTGCTTGGCTAAAGCTTGTGTTCCAGAGAAGCATGTGATATTGATCTGAAGACAACAAAAGACTGTGAATCCATCATTTCCACTACTATTTGTTTAAATATGATCCCATTGTTCCTATTCATTTTTTTTTCCTTATTTCTAATTGGATTTTGTCTGGTTTCGGTTTCAAGCCATTGGTTCCTGTTATGTTTTTCTACCCTAAACTTCAGGGCCTTTCAAGTATTGCTTTTTTTCCATGGCAGTATTGGAACCGTAAGCAGGTCACCTCTTGCTCATTTTAACAGACTCAGAAAAAGAGCCTTTGTTTCTCACTAAAAGCCATTTTCTGGTGCTCTCAAATGACTTCTGTTTTTTTAACAGCTTCTCCAATTTTCTTGCATGTGTTTTTAATATACAGATACGCAAGCTTTATATTTTGTCACTGTACCAGTCTCACTAATGATTTATGCAGGTGCAAAATTGTTGCCCACCACTGATCTGCACTCCCTTAGAAAACTGCACTGCAGAAAGATTCTCCTTCAGTGGAAGTAAATTTGAAGCTTCACATGGAGATTTATAATTGTATTCTATTTTGGGGTCCTTAATTTTTCACAAAGCAAATTATCGGTCAAAGTGTATGTATCCATGGAAGTATGTATTTTGATTTCTTCAACTGGCCATCCTTCCGGGAAGCTTATGGTTTCGATAAATTCAGCATTTCAATCAGGATGGAAAAATGTATTGCAAAAGTTTCCAGACTGTTCTGCTCCTTGCTTCTGGGATGGAGAACTCACTAGTCCTCCTGCACTGCACAGATAGCTCAGTAATAAATGGCTGTCTGCTGTGGGCTCTAGATCTTCTGAAGCCACTGCTATGTAGCCCCAAAGCTACTCAAAGGGACCCACGTTCCCTCTTCCTAAATGAATAACTTGGGTGTGTGCAGACGTTGTTCATTTGCAAAGGGCTCTTCTCATCAAGCAGTCCCTATCTCCTGTATAACAACCCTTCTCATCTGCAAATTTTATCAGTTTTTAATTTTTGCCTTTTTTTAAAGTTTGCACCTGCTGAGAAGACAGGAGGCACAGCTGTCCATTTACAGTACGCTTTGGCAAGTTAACTGTGCATCAGCGAAACTGTCACTGGTCTCACTGCCCATCAACCCAGTATAGAAAGGAGAGCAGTTCCCGCTGGTCCCTCATATTGTGCACACGCTATGCTTAAACAAAACTGGCTTAAACAAAATGGCAGGGCGACCAAAACTTAAAGAAAATCATTTCATAATAAGCAAAAATGGGAAAAATCTTTACTGCCAGCAGGACTGAAGAAGCTCTTAGATATTGACAAGGAATTGATCAGATCCAAACTTGAAGTTGAAGAGCACCTTAGGCAGACTTCAGCCTCTAAGAGTAGAAAGTTGTTGCCAAAAAAGCCTCTGCATAGCGACCACCAAACCCCAGAAGTCAGCTCTTCTGGGGAAGAAGGAGACCTGGATTTTTCACCTGAGCGATTCCTGCCACCTGGGAAGATAGTGGGCTCAAACCAGGGCTGAAACTGACCTACCTTCCCCATCACCATCAGCTGTAGCTACTGTCAATAACTAGCTCTAAACTGCTACAAATATATTTGCGTGGCCAGTATAGCATAATACATTTGGTTTATGTTGTGGGAGCCGGAGCTAAAGTACAATTTAGGCATGTAGGGGATGTCAATGCCAACTTGTAGGTCCTTGACCCTCAGAGTGGAATCTGAAGACCAGTGCTAGTCAGATTCAGCATTTGCAGAGGCAAGTGCCACACCAGAGCCTAAAGTCCACATACATAGTGGGAAGACCTTTTCACCCAGACAACAGGACATAATAAGGACAAGGCTGAGCCCCTAAGCCCAGGTTTGTGAAAGTGTCTATCCTGAGTGACAGAGCCTGGTGCAACGGTCTTCAGAGCAACTGAACTTTGGGGTGAAACTCAAAACTGTACCTTGCACAGACACTCTGGCTTTTGTTTCAGAAGTGTGTTGCTCAGATGTTGAACCCAAGCTGGTGCCGTCGGACCATGCACCCAAGCTAATAAACCCTTTTGCAGTGCAGAAGAGCTTGTCCCTATGGTCATGTTTGCAGCCTCCTTCCTTCCATCGTGGGTGGCTTAGTAATCAGAGCTACTGTTACTTATGTCACTTTTCTTTCTGCCTTGCCCCAGCTCTTCCTTTTTGCCCCAAGGCCACAAGCCAGTTTGCTTGGAGCTGCCCTAGATCTGTCATCTTTTATGCAGTGGTATCTCTGCTACTTTTCAGTATTTTAGTTCTTGGAGTTCTGAGGAAAGACAGCTCCATGGTTCTTCAGGGGACTAATTGCAATCTGGCAGAGCAGTAGTGTTTACTAGTTGGACTGCTTCCACCCGAAAACACGGCTTCCAGACTGTAGCGTGGAGCGATACAGGTGCACTCGTGCAGAGCTGTCCCTGGGGTAATAAACTAGCACTAAGCTGGCTCTGCATAGAGCCATATGATGTGTCTCCACCTGCAGTGAGGTTAGGCTATAATCCAGATAAATTGCCAATGGGTAACAGAGCAGAGCTGACTATATATCTGAAGTCCCCGTACCACTGCATTTTTGAAAATAATGACACTAAAAGAAAGCATTGCATTTGATAGATGGTCGGAGCTTATTTGACCTGCAAAGGAATGAAGACATTTAGCACCTTAGAGGAGCAGGCCCTGAATCTCTTGGTATTTGTAAGGATTTAGTATTATACTTACAATGCACTTCAAGGAAAATAGAAACCAGCTGATACTTATGGTTGGCACATGAGGGCTGTGATTTAATGACATTTCCTCCCTGATATGAAAGGAGGCTCTTGGAAATGGAATAAACTGAAATACCTATGTGTAATGATCCTGTCGGGGCTAGAGAACAGGATAACATTGTTTTCCTATAAGTTTTGCAGGATATATTATATTACAAAATGTGTCTTAAAGATTGCTCAAAATACATTTCCATTTCTCTGATGTTTGTGAGCCAAGAGTAGCATTTTCCCTTTCTGCAATGTGTGAATGTGGGTGATTTGGTAGGGGTCAACCAGTGCCATAAAACTAGCACTAGAACCCAAGCCTAATGGGGTTTAAAATGCCAATACAGAATAGAGCTGCGAGTCTCTTCTAAATAAAAAACAGTTATCATTTGTCTGATGCTCAAGACGTGCCCTACAAGCCTCGCAAATCAACTGGGGAACTGCTAGGAATTTGGTGCATTTTAAGACCTGACTTACTACAACAGCTCGTCAGCCACAGTGCCAGGGATTGGATAAGAATCTAGTTTACAAGCCCAGAAAGACTGCCTACCCTCGAGACAGTTGCTCTTTGTGTTTCTCTTTTTGTATTTCTTGCTTCAGTACGCTATAGGGAACATCAGGAGAAAATATCCTTTCTCGTCATCCAGTCAAATTTCCAAGTGAATTCTTTTTTAATTTTTTTTTTTTTTTACCTTAACAACCAGGTGCTTAAGCCAGATATAGTTCATACAAAACAAATGGGGAATAAGACTTTCTGCTAGAGCCCTTGGAGTGTATTTTGAGCAGCACTGGAAAGCTTCTCAAACTCATTTATTTATGTTCTTTTAGAATACAAACAATGCTTCTCTTGGAAGCAGAGATAATATTACCTTACCTGAAATATAACTGTAATACGTGCCCTCTGGGGGAGATAATAGAAAGAAATCAGAGGAAGGACAGAGAAGGATGTCGCTTAGATTGGGTCTGGTCAGGCCTATTGCCTGCAATTAACTTGTGTAAACATACTCGATATTCCTTCTATTAAAGACTCCCATGTGCAGACATTTAGTTGGTTGCAGGAAGGATACCACATGCAGGGAGGTTACCTTGAGCAAAACTGTACAACATCCGTGTCGCCCAGTAATTATAGTTAGTGCTGGTGAGCACAGGGGGACAGAAGAATGGCCATGTTAGATTAAGTCGGAAGTCTGAGTAGCCCTGTATCCCAGAAGAAGCAGTAGCAAACACTCAAAGGAGGTGCATAAAATCAGAATACACTGAAAATTATCCTTTCCCTGATCATTCTTCCCAGGTCCAGCACTTTGGGGAACTTCCTGAGAAGGCAATTGCATCTAGACCATTATGTTGAGCAGCTGCCTCTGAACTCAGCCTGCACAAAGTGCCTTTTGAACTCACCTGCAATTTTGGCCACTTCAGCATTCTGGAGCGACAAGTTCCACAATGTGATTACACAGCGTGGAAAGTACTTGGCTTTGAAATATGCTGCCTGATGGAGTACAAAGGTTTTCTTTACATTAAGCTGTCTGTTAAAACAGTGAAAATGAACAAATGAAAGGTCTGCTGTGGTATCCTGCTATAGGATTTATCACCAAGTGTGTTAATGCTACCATTTGATTTGCGGGTGTAAATTGCATATTTATGTGGTGGTGCTGTTCTTATTCCCCAAAGCCCTCTAGAGTGTATGAATGAGCTGCTCTGTTTGAGCTGCAGTGTGTGCAATCAGAAGCTTCTGGTTCCTTTGGGAATTCAGTTATACCATGAAATTAATCTCTTTCAGCTACTCTGGTTGAGCAGGTGAAAAGTGAAAATAATTATCAAAGCTCGGTGGCCTCTAGTAATTGTGTGAAACCTCTGAATATGCCTGCACTGCAGCTTGCTAACATAGTTTGCAATTGTCTGAAATGACACAGTGCTTAAAATAGATAACAGCACTGTTTTCCTCTTGAATAGCTGGAGAGCTGCAAAAACCAGGTAGTCAATCACACGCCTTTAAAAAGCCACTCATTTTCAGTGCAAGCATTGAGTGAATTGCTTATTCAAAGTATCCAGTGTCCTCCTGACATGTCCTGGGTAGCTGGGAATGCTAGTAATTAGGCCCAGTGCAGTGACTGTCTTTTTAGGTGGAATAACAAGAACTGATTTTACTGGTACTGCCTACCCTATCAAGAATGCAGTATCTAACCTAGGAATTGGCACCAAACCTTAAATGGAAGCTAATGCTAGTTTTTTTTTGGCTGAATACCAAGGATGGCTAAATATAAGCTCAGGACTTGCTTTCGTTGCTCGGTGAAAATTTTTAATAATCCAGCATCTTTACTTAACCCTTCTCACTCTCTAAAGAATCAGAATAATTCTCAGAAAAGTAAATGACTGCTTTTGCTCTTTTTTCAGTTAGTCCTTTTTTGGTCTTTTTTAAGTGTTCAATACAAATGAGAAACTTAAAGATGCTCAGGAGGGTTGTCAAGGAACCACCTATTCTCACTCAACAAATATGTAAGAAAGTAGTAATGAAAAAACATTAGCAGATATATTCTGTCCTTTGTTCAAGATTAGGCTTGATGGTGCTTTCGTTGCTACATCAACAAAAAATAATAATTACTAGAGTCAAAAAGGGACCTGGATGTCTAAATCTTGGGAAACTCACCCGAATGTATTCCAGAGTCCACAGTTAAGAGGCTCATACTCCTGCCTGGGAGATGGGGTTATCTTGGAATAACGATTAGACAAACCTGCCCCTGAGACCTGACCTCCTTGGCTTTCAGGAAAATATGATTAACAGCCACTAGAACAGCTTGCCATCCAAAATCCAGGAGGTGTTTTCAGTCTTGCATTTCTAACCAGGTGAGGGCCACAGGAGGATGCTTGAAGGCAGGATGGTTGCAGGCCCAGAGGAGAGGCAGGATTTCAGATCATCCTGTGGTCAGCTGGGTTAGGCTTGTCCCAGGCTGAGCACATCGTGTGCTGAATTCCTAATTCTGCCCTTTCTGCAGCAGGACTTTGGCTTTAGGAATTCCACACAGCCTGGCAATGCCCAAATTCAACCTGAAATTGAGATGCAGCTGGGGTTCAGGCATAGATGCTGAGCGTTCCCAATTACGTTGCATCTGGGCTCTCCTGTGTGATTTGGAGGAATCACACTGAAAGGTATCTAGCAAGTTTAGGTTCCCAGAGCACAGGAGGGAAATGCTGAGTGATTTGGAAGAGGAAGTTGCAGCCCACTGCCACCTCCAGTGGGCCGTCCTGGTTGCCCTTAGTTAGCTGTTGCTGGAACGAATTTGACAGAATAAAAGGTCTAAGTGTATACCTGTCACTACCTATTTGTCCTTCCTGGGCGTTTTTATAGGTGTGACACTGGCATCTGAAATGAAAAAGCATGTTAATAGTTCAGAGGTGAAAACAACAGCTGATGTATAGGATGTGGTAAAAAAAAATAGAGTTCGATGGGCAGCCTTCTGTTTGCCAAGTAATTTCAATGACAGTACATTGATATTCAATCTGTTCACTGGACAAGGTAACTCAAACTGAAGTGTGAAAGGCCCTATTAAATCAGAGGGAAGGACAGAAGGACATGCTTCAGCTACCATATTTAAGTCCTTTTACTCTGGTTTATACTATCACCAGATTTGACTTTAGAGATGATGTTGGATTTTTTGTCCCTTACTGCAGCATGGGGTCTTGCTCTCCTGCTGATTTTTCCAGACAGTTCCTGCTTCAAGAATTCCTTGCCATCCTGGGGCTCCCAATGTTCTGTACTCTACTTGTAGCATGTCCACAACACACCTTTTCATATTTTTAATAATGGAAATATTTACCTTTTGGTAAGTGGATGAGATACTCTGTCCTTTCAGAGTAGACACTCTGGGTTTTTGTTCTGTGAGGCTCTGAAAGACACAAGGGATTTGATACATTGCAGAGGACAAGTGTTTAAGAACTTTTCATGTCATTCATGGCTATTCACCCTGTGTGTTATTATTGAGACCAATGATTTTGACACACCTCTTTTAAGTAATGACATTCCCTTCTGGAAATATGAGTTTCTGAAGTGTATTTAAGAGATGTTCTCAGAAAGGAGTGTATTGTGTAATTGCATTTTGAACGAAACTGCTTTTTATGAGCAACTGGACTTCTCTGCTCAATATGTTGTTTGATATAACTAGTCTTGGGCCCAGATTCAGACATCTGATTTTGATCAACCGGATGTCAGTAGCATAATGAAGTATAAGGATATGGCCAGCTTGATTCTGCCTTGACTTTAGTGTTTAAATATACTAGCTATTTCTTGTCAGCCTGACAAGGAAGTGACAGAAAAAGAAATTGGAGGTGGAAAGGAAGTTAAATTAGTTATTAAATGTTTGGTGTGACTGTGCTGGAAGTGTAGTAATTGTCCTTGCTGTTCGTTCCAGTCTCTCTGCCCCTTGCCTTTCTGGAGGTCACTGCCAGCTGAGCTTGTTTGGCTGACTGCTCTTTAAATCTCCGGAATGATTTGGCTTAAGAAAACGCACACACTCTCATATCCAGGTTATAGTCATTTCATAATTTCTTTAGCAGGCATGCTGGTTTAGGAGTTCATGCCCTGGGTACAAAAGGAGTACTTCTGACCCCGAGCAGTTGCCTGGCCAAGCTCCCAGTGCAGCTCCACGAGCGCTTGGTACTGTGGAGAGGGACTAAATATCTGCAAGTAGGAAGAAAAGAGAAGCAGGAGCTTCTTGAGACAGGATTGCCTCTTCTATAAGACCACATGGAGCCCAAGGATAGGGCTGCCATCCCATGGGTGTTATTTCTGCTTGCCAGGAGACTGCTGATCTTTCCATAGCCCTCCCTCTCCTTCCTATCTCCATTCTGCAGTTCACCAGCACCCTTTAAATGTATGCTGATACAACTTTTTCTGTGGATGCAATGTATGCCAGACCATAAGATATACCAGGCTTTAAAAAATGTCTGTTTGTGGCATGTTTTTAGTTTGGATCCATTTTTAATCTGGTTCATTTTACTGATATGGTTTAGAGCATAACATGCTAAACAGTTGCCTCAGCATAATACTGGAGAAGAGTGAAACAAATAATTCCTGGAGCCCAGAAAGGAGTGGCAGGAAGAGGAAAAGTCTTCTAAATTGTCTTTGCAGGAAAAGAAAAAAGCAGTAGTGCTCAGCCTGTCTCCTAGAGAAAAAGTGTCAGGAATTTGTTTCTGCTAGACCTGGCTTAATGAGCCTTCTCCCCTCAATTGACACACAGCTGAGCTGCAGACTCCTGTGGGGCGTGGGGCTGGGGCTGGAAGATGTAACTTGCCTAACCGCTTCAGAGACACAACCACCATATAGAAGCCCAACCTTTCTCCATGGCACACTGTATCTATAATGTGTCTTCACTAGTCTAGTGTAGCTGATATTGGTATATGCAAAACTTTTACCACCTGAAGGAGATTCGGCCTTTTCATGCAGCTTGTTGAACTGCTCAGACAAGCACAGTGCTACCTGAAGGGATCTTCAGATGTTGCTGTGTTAGAGAGGAGTCCTGAGATAGCAACAGATGGTAAGGCTCTGCTGTAACACGGCACTCTCTTCTGCATGATGGGTAGAAGACAAGGCTTCGCATGTGGGGAGAAGTGGCGGAGAGCTGGTATACAAGCCTTTTAAAGACACTTTTTATCCAGGAAAAAAATGTTTTCCTGCACCTTAGCTATTGTGAAATGCAGACTTGGCAGAATGTATTTTTTATCTTGGCACTAATATGTCAAAGTTATGGGTTTGATTCAACAACATCTTGATGAAATTTTGTGGCCTGGGGTTTTTGTTGCTATTTCTGCTTTGTTTTTAAACAAAGGAGTTCAATCTAGATGAGCAGAATGGTGCTTTCCAGGGCTGGAGTGTATGAAAGATTCATTCACTTTTACTGATATTCTCCTTTATAGTTACGAGGCGTAAAATAGCTACTATAGCAAACTTTATTAAAAGGGGGAAGGCTCTCAGAACTGGTCTTGCTTTCCTGTTAACTGTTAGTTGTTTCACAATTTTCAGTTGTAGATTAAATGCAGGACTTAAACCTATTGAGCATTGATACAAATAATTTGTAGGCAAAGTAGATCATGTTATACCACTTAAAGGACCAAAAATGCGTGTGAGCTTTGAAGCCAAAAACATCTCTAATGCGTTGGCAGTTTTGGTGGCTTTAAAATCTTCTGCTTAAGTTCTAATCATTCTTAAGTTTTTTTCAGACACCCAAGGCAGCCATTCGAAACCAAACCAATCTCATCAGCATTCTAGTCAGGTGTGTCAAAACAGCCCTTACTGATGGAGGGAGCATGGAAATTGATACCCAGCAAATGGATTTCAGGTCTTGACTTTGACCCTTTGTGTTTCTAAAGTGCTGATGTTATTACAACAACAAAAGAATAACAGTTGGAAGCAAAATTGTTTGTTTTGGCCCTTTCAGAAAGTGAGTGCCATGTAGCTGTCATGTGACTCTGGGAAAGGGTGACCATTTAGACTATTAACGGATGTTTAGTTATATCACACAGTATTTGAAAGGTACCTCTGTATAAGATAATTAAAAAAAACAAATATCATCATAATAGTTATTGGGGAGCAGGTGGAGCCCTGGCTGGGGACACATGAGGTGTGGGCTCTGTCATTGCTTCATTGTGTGACACAGAGATGGTCACTGCACTGTGCTGCGAGTCTCTCTGCAAAGCAGGGATGAAGATGCTGATCTTGGTAAAGCATTTCAGGAATCTATTTATGAAAATAGCAAGATATTAGTACGTATTTATGCAATGCCCTATTTGTGCAACCTGGTGCAGGTCAAATTTAGATACCTTGAAGCAAAATCTTTAGTCTGTCAAGGGGAGACGTACCTGGGAAGGCTGCTGCAGAAGAGCTGCCAGACCAGAGGAACAGCCTGAGCAGAAAGCCTCATACTCCTACTGCATACAGGCTTCTGTTAACTGTTCAGGTCCTGGTAAAATGTGGGGGGTTGACCCTGGTTGGACACCAGCTGCTCACCAAAGCCACTTTGTCACCTCCATTCCTTGGCTGGACAAGGGAGAGAAAAAAGCCTGAAAGGCTCATGGGTTGAGATAAGGAAAGGAAGATCACTCACCAATTACTGTCATGGACAAAACAGACTTAACTTGGGGAAAAATAATTTAGTTTATTACCAGTCCAATCAGAGTAGGGTTATGAGAAATAAAAACCAAACCCTAAAACACTTTCCCCCCACCCCTCCCTTCTTCCTGGGCTCAGCTTCGCTCCCGATTTCTCTACCTCCTCCCCCCGAGCTGCAAAGGGGGACAGGGAATGGGGGTTGCAGTCAGTTCATCACACGTTGTTTCTGCCACTCCTTCCTTCTCAGGGGGAAGACTCCTCACACTCTTTCTCTGCTCCAGCACGAGTTCCTTCCCATGGCAGACAGTTCTCCATGAACTTCGCCAGCATGGGTCCTTCCATGGGGTGCAGTCCTTCAGGAACAGACTGCTCCAGCGTGGGTCCCCCAAGGGGTCACAAGTCCTGCCAGCAAACCTGCTCCAGTGTGGGCTCCTCTCTCCAAGGGGCCACAGGTCCTGCCAGGAGCCTGCTCCGGTGCAGGCTCTCCGCAGGGTCACAGCCTCCTTTGGGCATCCACCTGCTCTGGCATGGGGCCCTCTACAGGCTGCAGATGCACATCTGCTCCACTGTTACCTTTGTGAGCTGCAGGAGGACAGCCTGCCTCACCATGGTCTTCACCATGGGCTGCAGGGGTATCTCTGCTCCGGCGCCTGGAGCACCTCCTCCTCCTCCTTCACTGACCTTGGTGTCTGCAGAACTGTTGCTCTCACATATTCTCACTCCTCTCTTCTGGCTGCTGCCGCAGAGGGGTTTTTCCCCGTCTTAAATGTGTTATCACAGAGGTGCTACCACTGTCGCTGATGGGCTCAGCTTTGGCCAGTGGTGGGTCCATCTTGGAACTGACTGGCATTGGCTCTATCAGACATGGGGGAAGCTTCTAGCAGCTTCTCACAGAAGCCACCCTGTAGCCCCCGCGCTACCAAAACCTTGCCACGCAAACCCAATACATTACATGATATCTTTCTGCCTGAAAATGCGATTTTTCATTTCTGCGATTTTTATCGCTCTATTTTTTGCCACTTGTGCGGCAGTCACTTTGGAAGGGGCATCTGTTATTTCCTCCAGCAGTCTACAAGCCAGGGCTTGTTTTCACAGTCATCTGGTAGATGGTCCCAGCACGAGCAGCATGTCACCTTCTATCAAAGCGGAGGCAAAGAGGGAAGGAAAGAGAGACAAAGAAAGACTAAGCAATTGACAAGAAAAAAATGTTAAAGGCAGAAAAAAATTGAGCGGGAAAGGAGATGTTAAAAAAAATTGGCAGTTGGAGATGGGCAATGAGATCCATCCCCATAGAAGATCCCCCAAAGAGTCTTGACCTGCTGCTCTTTTAATCACTGCAAATGTCACACAGCTGATGAAACAGCAGTGCCGTTGCAGTTGTTAGGGCAGCCCACAGCTCACTCTGCCCAGGAAGTCCCACCATCAGGCTTCACCTGCTCTGGTGCACAGTGGTGTAAATAGGGCAGAAATGTGCTCGTTTCAAATTATTCAGCCCAGTCTGGAGCAAGGGTAGGAATCAGTCTGCCAAGGCAGACTCTTCTTCAAGAAGACAGAAGAGGAGGTTTCTCTGAACAAGTACAGGCCATTCTTCCAGTTCATTAAATAGATTTGTGTTCTAGCTAAGCTCCCAACAAGATAATTTAGCTGGTTTCTGATCTTTGCTGTGTGTAAACCTTGTATGAGTTACTGATAGTCTAAATTTTGGCTATAGGTAGGGTAAAGTCTATCAGATTATTGCTTTCGGAAAGCATGGGCAACTAAACTTAATGACTGTACAGAGCTGTTTAAAAGTGCCTCATCTCCGTTTAGTTATAGCCATTCCAAGAAATATTACCCACAGTCCTCAAAGTGCCCTCATCTTTGTAAACTGAATATTCATATTTTTGTTCCAGTGGACTATTTAGAGGCATGTTGCAAAAGGCCCCTAAACCAAACAGATTTGCAGTTATTTCTCATTCCTAAAAACCACAGAACATTGTGTTACAACAAAAGATAGTGGGTTTCATATGCTTTTGCACATACAGATCTTCTCAATATTATGGCATTATAAAAGCTACTAATTGCATGTAAGGTGTTAGAGTAGAGGAAGGTGAGTGTCTGGAAGTGAGTAAGGATCCTGCTTGTCCAACCAGGAAGGAAACATGTAATTGGTTTTGTTTCCCAGAAGTCATAACACCTCTAAGGCCCTGGATGTGCCTGTGAGCACATGCTGCCCATTAGCCACCCTTGGGGCATGTAAGGGGAACTAGTGAATGTAAGGCAAAGGCAGCATATTGGAGAGAGACAGTAAAACAGAAAAGGTTGATTACTCTAAAGTCCAGAAAAAAAATTGCCTGTGTGTGGGTCTCGTCTTCTGGACAGTGCTAGCACACGTGTCCACAAGACCATCTTTTTCCTTTTCTTCTTCACAAGTCATACTATTATATTCCCCTTTCTAGACACCAAATTGTGTTCCACCACGAGCAAATAGCTGCTGTGTAGCAGGATCTTCATTTAATCTGATGAGAGCTAATCCCAGAACCACAGGCAGCATGGGGAGGGCACCATCCAATCCCTGTGGGCAAAGGGCAGTCATTGCCTGTGAGTTCCTTGCTGTTGCTGCTGTTGTTCAGAGGAACAGAGAGACTGTAGCAGTAGCTGGAAAGAGCCTGAGGAGTATGTGGGTGAGCTTAAATGCCAAAATATTTTAACACAGCTCTGACTGGGCTGATTAGTTAACATCTGGCAGAAGAGATTATGCTGAGATATTGGACTTGCATGAATAGGAAGCTTTTCTCCTGCAGGACCTTGAAGAGCTGTGTGGCTGGCAGCCTGCTGGTCCTGGCAGCCTGCTGTCTCTGCCTTCCCCCAGCAGGGTCCCTTCAGCCACTAAGAGGAAATTTCAAGGGTACTGTGTTACCTCCTGATATTTTATGCTGAGAAGTAGCTCCTGCAGGTACCACATTAGAATTGACAGCTCTGAAAAACAAAGGACAGAATATTAATGTCTCCTTCCTAGCACTAAGCAGGAACTCTACCAGAAGACTGCAATACGGACAAGGATTCCCAAGGACTGTTCCAGCTGGGTGCCCCAGTCAGTCTGCTAAGCCACCAAGGAGGAGCTGTGGCTGGTTCAAGGTCCTGCCTGACACGCTGGAGCAGTCATCCGCAGCTCAGCAGAGACTGTACATAGCTGAAGCCATTCAAGCGTCTGTTAAGTCCAGAAAGACACTGTCCTTAGGAGGAAGGTGTTGGCAAAAGATGTGGTGGGGAACAAAACCACAAGCAACTGGTCCATGGGGCTCCCTCAGGCAAGAGGGGCCCTCCAGAAAATGATGCAGTTTTGACATTTCCTTCAGATTTTATGTTAAGTCCCATAATATTTGATCTTTGTCCCAACTTTTTGTGACAGCCTATGCTCAAGGAAATTTCTTATCATCATCATCATCTCTAAAGATAGCTTCCATCTTTCAGAAGAAAGAACAAAAACCATAAATCTTAAACCTACCAATGCAAAAATGCAAAGAAAAAACAGACCTTGTGATATACCTGGTGGCCATTTTTGATGTCAGCATTGTGGCTCTCAATCTATTCCTCGTCCTGAGCTCTGCCTTCAGCACAGAAGTTTCAAAATTTTTTTCTCCCCTGACACCACTGAGGAAAAGAGGACCTTTGCAAATCCTGCCCATGGTTGTGATCCGCAAGCCGAGCATGTTCGGATTAAGGGAAGTATTGCTCAGAATGAATTACCATGAAACATCTGTGCTCGCTCCCCATGTTGCTTGAGGAATGTGTTTTACGTAGATTTTGCATAAAATAGCCTGAGACATAATAGGGCCTTGGACAAAGCCAAGACATGGGCCTTGTCTCCACCTGTTCACCAGATCCCTTGCAGAATGGGAGTCTCAGAGGACTGTGACTGTCCTTTGCTGGTTTGTTGGTAGTGGTGATCTTATGTTCTACCATGCATGGTCCCCTCAGGCTGTGAGCCCCTTCTGCCTACAAAACCTACGTTTCCTGTACTCCGTATCATTGTTTTCCTTTGTACTTCCATTGTACTTCCAAAAGCTAGGCTTTTCCTTGATACAAGGGAAAAAAATCCTCAACAAACAACTATACATTAAAACAAATAATCCAGAAGATAGATTGTTCATTTTATGATATGCCATTTTATTATTTGTTACTTATGTGCTTCTTAATCTGATTTTTCCGTTTCATACTTTTCCTGCACTGTAAAGTCTGGAGATCATGTGGTTTTAGTCTCTGTAATAGAATGAGACACCTGCCAAAGTGACACAAGTCTATCAAATAGGTGTTAACATCAAGGGATTTACTGGGCAAAGGAATCCTTAAGCTATACATAAAAACATCAAATGGCTGATCTGGTAAAGTATACACTGACTTCAAGGGAAACATTATAGAACTCTTTAGAGCCTTGAGAATGGCCAGACATGAATTATGCTGATATATGTCCACATTACTATTTTATTGAGCAAGATAAGGATAAAACAGGAAAATCAATCATATTCAAGCAATCCAGAACTACCAAATATGTCCTCAACTGCATTAGAGAAGTATTTTTTTATCCATTTATGTAGACAAATACTTTGACTTGATCATAAACAAAATAAAAAGTGTGTTTTTATCACCGGTCAATTTAAGCTTTGCTGCAGACATAATGGAACAAAAAGGCACAATAGCCTAAGGCTGCACATTTTGTCTGAGCAGCCAATAATTTCTTTTCTTTGTGCCTGAGTAAATGTTTGTTTTGGGAGGAATACATTCTTTTACCTGGAAACAAAACATTTCTCAGTGTCTTGGCTTTGATTTTAACGCTGAACATATTTTTAGGAAGAATGCAGTTAAAATAATTGTTCTAGAAACAAAAATAGAATCTTAACCTTTGAATACGTAGTGATGTGAAATGTGAAGATCTGAATTTGTAGTAAGCTTCTATGTAGCCAAGAAACTGTGTAGTGTTTTGTACCAAGAAAACTTTAACAAAAAACCCGAATCTGGCCATTTGAAAAACATTTCATGTAACCCCACTCTAGTTATGGAATTTTAATCTATTTCTAGAGGGAGCTGTGCTGTATAATTCCACAGTTCACTAGGATTCTGCTTCTTATTCAAGAACACTCACTGAACCAAAGAAATCTAGGCTTGACTCAAACTAATTAAGCTTGTGAGGATTTACAAACAGCAGTCAAAATCTTACCAGCAAAATATTCATTGGGAAACAGTGTAAAAGCTCAAACCCCTCTCTGCAAATTGAACAGCTTTTCTTGGAGCTCCAGCTAGAAGTCTGAGGCTTAGGGGATATCTTTGATTTAAAGAGGGTTTTTCAGAGCACAAAATGAAAACAAAATGCTTAGGGACCAAAACATTTTATAAACTTTTCCTGGTAGGCTGTGCTGAATGTCTGAACGTATTAACGGCTGAACAGATGATCGATCTACAGATGGAAAGATGAATTGCCTTAACCTGGCCTGCATACACACTCCTAACCTAGTGCCATGGTAAAGAAAAACTACTAAACTAAGCTAGGTTAGATACTAGGAAGAAATTCTTTACTGTGAGGGTGGTGAGACACTGGAACAGGTTGCCCAGAGAAGTTGTGGATGCCCCCTCCCTGGAGATGTTCAAGGCCAGGCTGGATGGGGCTTTGAGCAACCTGGTCTGGTGGACGGTGTCTCTGGCAAGGGAAGAGGGGGCTGGAACTAGATGGTCTTTAAGGTTCCTTCCAACCCAAACCATTCTATGAATCTGTGATAAATATATAGGTTTTATTCCTTAGTTGCATTGAGTCAGAAGCATGCAGATGGTTAGTTAAAATCCTTCAGATGATGAGTCAGCTTCTCAGGCCACAGTAACTCAGTCGTTTGCAGTAACTTGTTTGCCTGTGATAGCCTGACTATCATTGCTAAACAAAAAAAAAATCCCAACAGTCTTAATTTTTCATTCTCTGAGCAATAACATTGCACCTGGCACCTCACGCACACCACCTGGGTGTAACACAGCCCAGCAATGTCCTTCATAGCCTTCATGTTGTCCCATCCTTTCCATTCCCGTCTTGAATCTTGGGTGAGGTGGGAGGGTTTCAGTCTGGCAGATTCATGTATTTTTATATCTACACTGAGTCAGCCTGAAAAGTCAGGAGCACATTTAAGGATTAGCAATCCATCCAGTATTAAACTTGCTTGCAATCATGGAACTGGCTCCCCTCTCAGAGTCTGCATGACATTCACTAGCACACACCAAGGGCGTAAGCATGGCCAACCCATCTGTTACAGGATTTAGGCTATTTGGGATAAATCTGCTTCCTTCATGTACCTTGTGCTTCCGCTGGGTACAATCCTCACAGAAGTATCTCTTACTTAATAAAACTCAAACTGGCCCTGTTAGGAAGAAAATACTTACTGAGCTGCAGTTGGCTTTCTGACATGCATTTTTGCAAAACCAGATTATTGCTGATACTGGCATTGAATTTTTCCCGCCTGCCCCACATCTCACACAGTGTGCTGCACAGTTGAGTGGTAAGAGATGCTCAGAGAATAGCGGAGAGCAGGTTCCAGAGGGTGAACCCACTCCTGCTCAAGGTAAATCCCACAGGAGATAGTTTTCTGACAGTGGGAAGTAGAAGGTGAGAGGATAAGGCATAGAGACAGGCAGCCCAATTCAGTTGCTTGAACAGAGGTGTCGAATGACCTCTGAGAGGCAGAGAGCACCCAAGAGATGTGCATGGGGCTGCCAGATGTGGTATAGGACCTCTGGAAGTCTTGAACCTTAATGAAGAGGAAGCTGGAAGTGGGTTGGGACAGCCTAGGGCGTTAGATGCCTCTATTCAGAGAAGTGAATTGAATCCAGGATGGCTTCCATTATCTTCAGAAGAACTTGAGAGGCTCTGGGACTCTTTTAATGGTAGGCTCCATAGGGTATGACTTATGTCAGAAGCTGTAGCACTTACCTGAGCTATGGAATTCAGTGGTATATGGCACCAGGAACTCCTCCACTTTCCAGTGAGAATGGTTCCCCGGGTCTGGGAGCGAGCAAGAAATACTCAGCCCAGGTTTGTCCAGAGAGAAAAGCAGCTGGTGGGGAAAAGGGTCAGAGGTGAAGGGTCTGCATCTGAGCTGGTGCATTTCTGCCAGGGAGCAGGAAGGGGGCTCTTGGAGGCAGTTTGGATCCAGGCTGTCGGGAAAGCTTTAACAAATCAGTAGAGCCTTGTGTGTTTTCTTCAGCATTTGGCTTGACTTGAGCTAGAGGCCACACATTACAGAACTCAACTTTCCATCAAACCCAGTATTTTTCAGTAAAGCCATCACAATTGCGGGCTGCCTGGCCTGCGTTAGATGAGTTGCTGTCTTGCTGACAGTCGCCATGGAGGGGTAAAGGATGGTACTGTTGTGATGATGGAACTGGAGATCCCAGTCTGCTTTGAAAGGCAATGCTACACTGGCACTGTGACTAACAGAAGTCATGATGAACTATGAGACTCTTGAGTAAAAATTTACTCTACAAGCATTTTAACAAACTCTACTTCAATACATTTGGACCTGTTCTGTCTTTAGTTACACCTACACTCAGACAGAGAGTGAGATGTAAATTTGGATTTAGAAGGACAGGTGATCTCCTTCTGACAATATTTGTTGCCAGCTCCTTCCTCTATCATGAAGAAGCAATAGGTTGTGAGTGATTTTTTCTTACCGGAGATAGTCTATAAACAGCAGAGGAGAAATATCAAGAAGACATTTTATCTTAGAATATATTTTCAGATTTTTCAGGTTATACTGATGGGTATCCTGTCTTAGAAAATGGAGATATTTAAAGAAATTCATAAAACAGGCTATTCCAAAACTGATAAAAGGAATATTAACAATGAATTGTATCTCATGAAGTACTTTTTTTTTTCAAATCACCACTGCATTTTTTCTTCACCAAACCTTGTATCTAACCGTATGTTTCTATTGCACTTTTCAATACTTCTTCACATATAGGTCATCTCTGTAAGGTGTTAATTGCCCTCAGCACCAATTGCTTTCCCCGTCAATAATTGTAACAATTAATACAGTAGTCCTACAGTTGCTCAAGTGTTTCCTGCACAAAGGTGATCCAATCCAGTTCCTACTGAAGTCATTGGCATAGCTTTTTGTTGGAATTTCATCAAGCCTTTAATTTTATAGACTGTTGTGGACACTGAAGCTTTTCAGTATCAGACAAAAGGTACACAGGGGCCTTTTAAAACTGTGCTGTTATTGATGAATAATACTGAAAGATTGCTTGCTAATTACCATTAGTTTCAGCAGCCAATGGCATATTATTAATCCTGCTTTCAATGATCAAATCTAAAGATGGTTCTCTTCAAAGTCTCCTTTTTCATTGTACAATAAGCTTTATTTGCCATGTTTTACATGAGCTATTTTTTATCCTGTCTGAAGTATTGAAAAAAATTACTAGCTTAGTAATTACTTCAGAATAGGAAATTTCCAGTAAGTCACAGCATTTTATCTTCTGAAAATAAAAATGCAACCCCTCTAATCCTTTGTTAGGATATAGCGGTTTATTCATTCCATTGTTTTTCATTATATCTTTTTTGAGGGAGAGAGAAAGTGAGTTTTTGTTTGTTTTCTCTTGAAAACAGACAGGAGGCTGAGCAGCACTTGACAGAATCATCTCAGCAGACAGATAACTGGGCCTGTTTATACATATATATGAACCAAAAAAGATTAAATGTATGTCTGCAAAGAAATTTGAAATAGACTTAGTGAGGAATGGTGTGGGATGCTTGCCACTGCTTTATTTTAAGCAGGATTTTTTCTACCAAGGTCAACAACATGAATAATGCTGTGTTATTAGCAGCAGAGATAACTGCGAGCAGAGCAGTTTACCCACCACTGGCTGACGGCGCTTGACAAGCCCTGTGGAAAGGGGTGAGGTTCCTGAAGGTGTCTGAATGAACAGACAACTACTTCTGGAGTAAGAGAGGAGGTGTGATTCTTGAGCCCAATATATGAAAGAGGCCAGGACAGAGAGGTGGAGACAGTATGGCTTGAGTGGAAGGTGCTGGTAGCTCATGCATAGCAGGCTTTTAGGCAACAGATCCCTGCTTTAACAATAGTATTTTGTTACTTATCACACAGCTATAGCTCCACGATACTAAGTAGACAGTGGTTACCCACAATATCTTTTAATACCTTTTTTTTTTCCCCTGGAATACTTTCAAAGTTTATTCTTCCATGCAGGAGGTCACTTGCTTACAGAAATTTAAAAAATAGTTCCATCTAGTTCATCTCTTTCAACTTTAAGTTCAGAGATGTGAGGAGAGAATAGGGAGCCCAAGACTTTTCAAAGTCAAGCTGTCTACTGTTGTTTGAGGTAGAAAAACTTGGGTTTCATACCAACACCTGAGACAAACAAACCCTTGAAGTAGGCTGAAATTATCCATGAAGTCGTAGCAAAACAGTAAGATTTTGTCAAAAAGAATGAAGTTTGGTTGGGTTTTTGGGTTTTTTTGTTAAAAAAAAAGGGAAGGTGCTCTGGATATAACAAAAAATATATTTCCTTTAAGGAATCAAACATCCCTGTTTATAGCAGAAATAGTGTATATAATACAGAAAACTAACAAACATCTGTAGTTGTTTAATTTGTTGTTCCTTCTTTTGATGCTTTTTTTGGCAGTTGACTGTAAAAGAAGGGGGACAGGCTGATGATGAGCAAGATGGAAGAAGTGCCATAATCATTCTGCTTAAACTGTGCAGAAGGTGTGTGCTAACACTTACAATACGTGCTTCTTGTTTTGGGGACAGAAATCAGTCTTCTGTTAACTTTCAGATACAAAGAGAGGTTACCTGTAGTTTGGACTTATTAAATTAAGTTTACACATTGTCTGTACTCCAAGTAGAGTATTGCTGTTCTGCTTTCCCTAGTTATTCACAGGTTTTAACTCGGTTTTTAAACACTGTTCATAAATCCCTTTTCTGTGTACTGTATGGGCTATATTCAAAGTTCCTCTCCTATTCAAGACTTTAAAACTAGCCTTAAGATGTCTTACTTCAGTAGTGGAACTGGGATAGCATTGAATAATTCAGTGCTGCTGGAAGTCCAGGAGTTTATCCTCAACACTGTCATTATAACAGGCATCTGTTACCTCTGGAGTTTTTTCCAGTCTTCTCTGTTTTTTTGAAGAATGGTTCATCCTGGTACCTGTGTGTAATAAACAGCTATAACGTAAATACTGTTCTCATGGCTACACCAACATCATGAGAAAAAAACATATTTTTTGAACATATTTTTGAAACTTTAAGGCAGTAATTTTTCTACCTCCCCTTCCAGCTATTATGAGTTTGGTGGAAAGAAGAAACTTAACCATGTTGGAACCAGTTGTTCTTACCTGATGACTTCAACTCCATCATTTGGGACTACTGACACTTGCCAGCAAACCCTGTCATCTCCCACTGCTTACATGTATTAGCAATCACCAGGACTGTAGATGAAAGTCCAGGTAGTAAAGGTTGGCTCAATTATGTTTATGACAAGGCTCCGATTTCCATTTCAAGGCAACATCAGTATGTTATTCCTGACTCTGGCCTGCTGTGTGTGGTTAGAGGGCTGTTTGCTTTAAAAAAGGACACATACATAATTGTGCTGTGCTCACAGTTGATTTGAGTGAAGAAAAAAATATGAAGAAGGTCTCATACAGCAGAAACATTTATTTTTGTTCTTGCACAGTGCCTTTCATCTTTCTTACAGTTCTGATCAAACCATAAAAGTTGCTGTGTATGTCTGTGCTGTATTATCCTTCATACTACAACCAGGCCAGAGGATGGCGGAGTTCCCTCATTGCAGCTGTGGTGAATGTAAGTTCATTTGGAGTTGACTTCTGCATTGGCAAATTATTTGTGAGAGAAGGGACAGAATGGTTCAGAGAATTGCTGAAGAACGAGTGAGCCGCTGGGTTACTGATATAAGCCAATTCCAATTAATAGTTAGCAAATATAATTAATATCCATACTGGTTTTGACCTGTATGGAAGTCAGTTGAAGTTCTCTGTTCCGCAGGAGGCTGCCAGTAAAAATGACAGTGACAGTCCAGGGACTTCAGTGCACAAGGGCCTACCTCTTGCACAATGGATGGAACCTCCAGTGCAAGTTTCAGGGCAATTTTTTGGCCACTAAATCAAAAAAAACATCTGTTGCTGTCTGGTGGCTAGAATTCTTGATTTGGTCAGTAGTTCAGTCTAGCACCTTACATTGTCTCCAAGATGCATGTAAAGAAGATGCAGATTTATTTTCCTGATAGAGTCTAAAACTTGCTGATGGTTATCAGAAACGCTTATCATTATTTGGGTGTAAACTGAGAGACACCCGAAGTACTGCACCTAAATGACACCAGTGCCTGTTGTACACACAGGACTCATGCCAGGGCACCTGCTGAAACATTTGTTAGACACAGTTAAATTTAGTGCTTAACAAGTGGTACACTTGTGGAATCATTCAGAATCAATTTAATCTTAGCTATTGCTTTTACATGGCTTTTGCTACTTTCTGTCTTACAATGGTGGTCTTCAGATATTGTGACTGGGTGGGAGTGGGAGCACACAGGCAGCTCCCAGGATCTTTGATACACCCAAGGTGTAAGAAGTCATTAGTGGTAAGTGCTAAGTCATTATGATTAGAGAAATTTTAAGAGTTTCTTTCCAGATTTCCTTGTCTCAGGCAATACTTCGCTCGCAGCTTGTTTAATTTTTCTGGGTTTGAACATGACATAACCATGATCAAGTCTCTTAACCACATTAGTGAGGTCTCTGAGCTGGATCTATGGGAATTAACTCACTCTCTTATTCTGTTTACATTAAAATTTCATTTACAAGGTATATTTATAAAATTTGCTGGCATAAGCTTTTTGTCCCCTTTAGTGTTGTACATCAAACGAATATTCTGTAATATAGATGCACGCACATTGTCCTTGCAGGGAACTGTAGAGAGCATCTCAGGGATCCAACCCTCTGCTGAAGGTTAGTCTACATGTAAGTGTCCTTGCTGATCCACCTGCAGACAGAATGTGGCCTAACCTCACAAGGGAACAGATCGGGCAGTATAGAACATGATCAGATTACCAGGGGCCTGGAGTAGCCTTAGTGTGTTCTATTTACTATTCCACACCTCTGTTGCAGGTCTGCAAGAAAATAAATGTTGCTGCCTCTGAATGTTGTGAGAGAAAGCACTTGCCAAGAAGCGAGAGAAAAGTTGACAGTTAAGACAAAATATGAGCTGAAGGACTCACAATTGTATCTGCTGTGAGTCCTAAAAGTCAATTTACGAGCCTTAGCATAGTGTATGAGCCATTCAGATTTCACTCTAAGTCCCTAGAAAAACATTGTATTATGAAATTGGAATTCATAAATATTCACAAAAGCATATAAGAAGAGAAACACTGACTAGAAATTTGACTTCTAACTTTTCTAAATCCTTGAACTGTTTTTAAATGAGCTATGCGATTTAAGAATTACATGACCATTCTTTTCTCCTTGAAATGAAATGGTTACCAAATTATTCATGGTTACCAAATTTTCCATACACTGTTTGAATAATAAACTGAAACCACCTAAATCAACAAAACAGGAGAGGTGAAAGCAGTATTTCTCACTGTCATGCTTTTGAAAGTGTCGGTAAGCAGTACATGCTGTAGATTGACTCTATGTCAGTTTTTCCTTTGCAGTCCAAATCGTATGTAACGCTGATCAAAGGAGCCGTCAGTGCAGTACCTCTCTGCGCGAAGGTGAGGAGCATACTGAGCATACATCAACACAACACAAGAATCCAAAATGAAATGCTAAATAAATGGTCGATTGACCAGCTAGCAGCTAGCAGAACTAAGTTATGGGCTGAGATCTCTGACTGATTTATCCTAAATCACAAGAAAAAAATCTTGGTTGGTTCCATAATTCAAAATTCACCCTTCAAGAAATTAATCTGTAAAACAAATCTTTTTACTGAGCCTAAACTTGCAGACACTTAGAACGTACAGGGCTCTCCTTAGGTAACCTGTCAAGTTTATTTGTCTCTCCAGACAGATTGCCAAGGTATTTTCTCCATGTGCACATTCAAAAGGCAATCTACTAGAAATAGGTGAAGCATGAAGTAAAAAAGAGTGTGTACATGAAGTCTAGGCCTCCCTGACAAATAAAATGGTGCAGGTTTTTAATTGTTATTCGATAAAGTGTTTCAGTTGCCCCTTTCTTACAGGTGCATTATCATTGTCCCTAGGCTCAAGAATCAAGAGTCATGAATGTTGTGTTATCGCTGCATCTGCTTCATCTACCCCTTTTATCTGATATGAACCTCAAAAGACAAAGACCAGGTTTCAGAAGCATGAAAATTTCCTTGTGATTATTTCATAAAATAGCATGAAAACTGGAGACAGAGGGAGTAATTTGCTGGTGCCCTGCTATCCTGTGTGAGGTATACAAGAGCATTCATGCAAACTACCCCCTGGCAATAGCCAGAGGAAGCTCTAGTTGCCACTTACATAAAAATTAGGAAGTTATTAAAATATTACAAGCCTAAATAGTCCACATTTTCTCTCCACTCCCACTCAAGTCTTCCTACCTCCATTGTGGACCTCAGGAGCGTGTACCTCTCTGCTTTCAGGTTTGAATTTGCACATAAAAGCAGTATCAAACTGAGTAAGGGGGAAGGGAAGAAGGAGAGCTCTTTTGTTTTAAGAAAATCATGGCAGCACTGAATCAACAGGATGCCAATAGTAAGTAAAATATCCATTCCAATGGGATCACAGCTCTTTTGTTGCCTGTCTTCTTCCTCACTAACCTATCGTTATCTACAGGGACTAACTCATACATTCCTGTCATTCTTCTTACCAGGGTTAAGTAGGATCAGATCATGAGTAAAGATTCCCTTTTAAAATTTGCTTCTTTCATTCCAATGCTCTGCAATAATTTTTCTAGCCTCTGTTCACAGGCTGAAACCTTCCCATCCCTTTGCTGCCTAGCATTGAAGAAACTCAAATAAATCTCCTTGGTGTGTGCTCTGTGCTTGAAAAGATGTAGTCACTTACCTCCAGTAGGTCCCTACCATTGACACTCACCCCAAGGGTTACTGGCCTTCCAGGTGCCAGCCATACTTAAAACCCCATCCCTAAGGCTGCTTTTGCTACTATTTTTTTGACCTCTGATTTTTGAAGCATGTAGTTGGTGAGTGTGACCTTTTTGTGCTCTTCCAGTGTACACCATGAGCGTACAGGAGGGGACTGGCTTGGATCACAGCTGACTGACATTGCCCTGGGTAGGTCACCTCAGGGGTGCTGAGCTGCTTAGGACTGAGGTGACCAGAACCAGGCTTAACAGACTCTGAATTCTCCCTTTAGCTGGAAGAAAACTGCTCCTAAACTGCATTGGCAAAGGCAGCTGCCTTCTAGGAAGGGCTGTGTCACCACCTCTCTACTTTCTTCTAACGGCAAAGCTTCCCCCACAGCGATTGCAGCTGCAGTGGTGTCACACAGAACAGCTATCGTGGGAGTTTGCTGCTCCCATGGGATGCTGCTCTCATCTTTGCCTGCTGCCAGCACTGGCTAGGATGCTCCTTCCTTTACCCCGGCCAATTGAACTCAGTGCTCTGGGTGCTGGATGAAGGCGATGATCACAAACTCATCTAATTCCTTGTTGCAGCTGCAGTGAAGAGATACCATGACCTCTCTGTAAAGTGGACCCCTTAAGAGTCAAGATCTTAATGCTTCCCACTCCACTGGAAGGGAAAGGGGATGCAGTAAGGGTATTCACGGTGCTTAAGACTCTGAAGTTTCGCCCATCCTATGAGGGTGAACTCCCTGCTTTTAGTCATGGTTGTAGCTCAACCTGCTGTGCTGGGCTGGGTAGCTAAGGTCCGTCTGCAGCGAACTCTTGGCTTGAGCCAAGTTAATTAATTCTGCTGCTTTTAAGTCACCGAGTAAGGATTTCTGTCAGAGCACCACATCTCAGTTCTACGGGGTTTCTAACCCAAGCAAGGAGGATGTTCACTGAAGCACCTGAGTGGGGACTTGCTGGTCCAGTGCCTTCCTCCAGTGCACCAATAGATGGCAGCAGGCAGTTCCTCCAGGAGCAGCCTCCAAAGCAGCGGCGGCAGCAGCAGCAGGAGGTGATGATCTCCCTTACCCTGGCAATGGTTTGAGGTTTAAATCTGCCTGCAGACACTTCCTAGGATGCTGTTACCTTTAAAAGCAAAACGTGTTGATTCTCAGGTAGGTTGTATGTTGTTATTGTAGTGTCATGGGAGCGGTAAATAAATATTGGCCTCTAATAGAATAGTATGGTAAGAAGATTAAATATTTGGAACCTGACAGATTTTGTGCTACATTCAGCTGGTTTCTTGGCAGTCTTGAGTGTTCACAAATCCTTCTTCTTTCATTTCTTCTTGAATTGGATAATTTTGCAACAGGCTGGAAAGGGGATATACTTTCCTGAGAAAAGGACAGGTAGATTCAGTGCATTTAAGAAGACAGGGAAAAGAACTTGCCTTGAAGGAAGGCTAGTGTGCATCATGGGCTTACATGCTCCCTTTCATTCTGAACATTTCAACTGTGAGTTTTACATAGAAGTTGTTTGTTAAACTTTGTCAAGTCTGTGTTGAGCCCTGAGCAATAGCCACAGGATGTGTTAAAAATGAAGCTCAAAATCTTCATGGGAGAATATAAACCCAGACCAAGTGTTTGTCCAAATCAAAACCCTACTCAAAAAAAAAAAAAAGAAAGAAAAAAAAAAAAGGGATGGGGGAAATTTTGGTATGTCCAACACTCCTAATGACATAGCGTAGAGGTGATACCGCTCACTGACCAGAAAACGCAGTAGCTGGAATTTTACTGTAGGTCCAAGCCAGAGCTGGCAAAACCCTCTTTTCCCTGTGGGAGGTGTTGGGGTTGTGCTGCACAGCACCATGCCCATAGTTTGAAGGTATAGCTTTGTTTGGCTGTTTCTAATGAATGGTTGCACTACACTTCAGAGTGGTTGTGTTGAAAATTACCTGTAATGACCAGAGTGATGGAGGAGAACATCACTATAATGCAAGTTTTAATGTTCCATCTAGTGGATAGAATTGACCCTCTCTGGTGTTTTTATCCTGATGTGAGACTAAAAGACTATGTAAGTATCAAGCTTAGTGACCAAGCTTCTGCCTTGCAAATAGTATTAGCAAACTCTTTATCAAGAAGACATGGTGTCTCTGTGAGCTGGCTCCACAGTCACAGGCATCAATTCATCATACTCATTTACTGTGAAAATAGCAAATCTGTCTGCAGTGTAATATAATATTTTGCTTCCCAGACTTCTGCAATCTCCAGAGCAGAAAAAAGGGAATTTAAAGCCAAGTTTTCATGTGAAATGATGTAAACATAGAATTCAATTAAAGTCAAGGTGAGCTGTCTCCCAAATAGCTGATCTCAACCTTTCAGAAAAGACCTTGAGGTGATGTTGTTAGTATGAGTATGTAGGGTTGTGATTCAGGAAGCACTGAGTGAAGAAATACAACTGGAATCTGTGTGAGCCCCTCTGTGTGGAGGACCATATTCCTTTGGGAGTATGAAGGTGCTTGGCCCTCTCTTATGTCTCTGCCGTCGCAGCATAAGACATTTATATTTTGACACGTCAGCTGTATTACATTTGGGGAAAGAAGTACAAGTGCTTTTTAATGTTTCAGTGCCACTGTGGGCCTAGGCAGTTTTCAGACTTGGTCTCACTCTGAATATTTGTACTTATCCACTGAGAAAATGTACAACCGAGAGAGAGAGAAAGGGGAAAAGAGCGAAAAAAAGACAAAAGGTATTAGATGAAGGTATAAAGGCCCTAGAAACCTGGTTAGTCAATTTAGGAGCTCCAGGGAGGCATTCGTGCAAGAAAAGTTGTCACTTTTCAAATATCCTCTTCAAAATTATAATCTAACGGCCATGTTTTTGCTTTGATATCACTTTTTTGTTATTGTTTTCTAGATAGATAAACTGAGGATGAATTCCAGTATCTAACAGCCTCTGAAAATGAACATGCTGCCTTCCCATCTCTCTTTTCCTGTAGGACTTTTTCAGAAGCACAATAATTGAAGCAGAATTGCGCTGTATGCCTATAGTCCAAGCCTTGACATGTGAATACTGTCAATGTAAGCATTAACATACTATTCTAAATTTTTCCCATTTGAAACAGGACCTAAATAGCAGAACAAACCCAGCTGCAGATATCAACCATCAATATCTTTTCATTTTACATTTCACAAATATGGCAGAGCTGCTGTGTTTGTAGTTTTCCACGCAGCTGAAAAAGTCAGCACTGAATTACTCACCAGCCTTTGGAAGTCTTTTATATGTGCTGGCTTCTGTGAGCTGTAGAGCACCAGCATTCACACTGTAGAAGACTAAATCACTTCCTTCCTCTGGCCTGATATATATCAGGATGTGTGTGTCTTTATGGTTCCTGGGTGATAAGCTTTACATCCTCTGCTGATTGTTCTGAAATTCCTTCACAAATAAGTCGAGGAAGCTAAAAAGATGTGCAAACAGAGAGTGAGAAATGTCTGTGATAAATAACATCACCCGAATCCTCCTTCACAAACAAACGCTCTTCAGCTACATCACACTTGAAACCTGCTGTTTATCCTGCCTGCGGCAGCAGAAATTGGTACCCTCCATCCGGCAACGGAGATGGAAAGGGGGAGATGAGATACTTTGCCAGGGTTTTGGGTTAAAGAAAAGTTGTGCTGGAAAAGGCCCGAGGCCATTTCTGGGGGTGCAATTTGATGCTGAGGATAACTTGGTTTAATAGGTAATTGTCCCTGGAAGTGGCATCCCCGTGGCTCTTCCTGCACTCAGTGTGTGCTCACACCACTTTGCTGGCGCTGGTGCTTCCCTGCCTGCCCAGAGACAGTCCGGTGAGTCGAGAGCTACTGCCAAGCGGAAAGTGTAAGGAAGAAGGGGAAAGTGGGATCATGCCTTTTAGCAATGACTAGCTCTCGTCTTTGCTTAGCTGTGTTATTAATGGCACCCTCGGGGCCTGGAAGAACATGCTGACCCTTGTAAATCCAGCAGTTTGCATGGCAGAGACTTCTGGGGTGCAGGGCATTGCTGGGTACAGAGAGGACAGAACTAGCAGAATTTGGTCATCAGTGTGGACAGAGTAACCTAAGCTTGTATGTCCAGGAATTCTCATTTTGACGAGAGGTTCACACCAGTCCAGCTAACAGTGCTGTTTTACCCATGGTGTGTGAGCAGGCACAAGTGGAAATTAGAATCATAGAATGGTTCGGGTTGGAAGGGACCTTAAAGATCATTGAGTTCCAACCCCCGTGCCATGGGCAGGGACACCTCCCACTAGACCAGGATACATGACATGGGTCCTTCTGTAAATTTGCATCCACCACTAAGTCAGGTGTCTCAGAGTTATTAGCTAGTAGACAGGATCCTGTGGCACAGCTGAGAAATATGCGAGTGCAACCCAAAAGGACCCTAAATCTGACCTTGCTCATGGATGCTTCAGCAGACAGGTAAAGCAGTGACTGGAGGTGGAACAAATCTGGTCAGAGGGATCTCCCCTGGGTCACGGAGATGAGGGAGCAGCCAAGAGGGAGCTCTGTCACTGTGCCCACTGGCACTGCTGCCTGCATGGAATGGACATCAGGCTCCTGATAGATTTTGGTGTTTTGCCCCAGGAATTTTGGTATTTGCTGTAGCCCCTCAAGAAAATGCGTGTCTTGGTCGGAGAACAGAAGTATCCCACCGGGTGTGTGTGCCACTGCTTTTCCATGTGGAAACTGATTCAGTCCCTCCCAGAGCTCTCAAAATAGCATATGGAAATGTGTTCTTGCTTTCACATTCATTTTGTTCTGCCTTACACCTGTTAGACTTCACATTTTCCACAAAAAGAAGCAGCCATTGCCTTTTTTCAGAAATTAACTTTTTTTTTTTTTCCCAGAGCCAGCTGAACAGCTTGTGCTCCTGATCAGTTTTAAAAAAGCTGTTCACCTAAAACCACAGATAACTGAATCATATTCAACGAGGTCATCTATTCCCAGCTAAATAAATGACTTTTCTTCCAGGGTAATACAGTCTTCTGTTACACATAGATCAAATTACCAGGTTTTAAAAAAAACAGAAGTCTTAACCTTTTAAAATATCAAAAGTTTGGGAATTTGCTTTCAACAGTCTCACTAACAGAGCAGTCTACCAAAGCAAAACAAGAAATGCTTCTTGGACATCTTCAGAAAACATGTGAAGTGTTCCAGCATTCTCTTAGATAAAGCTTCATGCTGTATTGTTTTTTCCCTCTACTGTCCCTAAACTGATGTATTTACTGCCATTACTGCTACAGCTACAAGTGGCTTATGACTTCAAAAAGTCAATTAGGAGACTGGCTTTGAATCTCTCTTCTACCTAACTCCTGTCTGTGGCTGGTGTGTTGCCAAGGGAGCTGCATTGTTTCCTAGTGCAGCAAATGAATAAAGTTAAATTTATATCTCGCTATGTGCTAGAGAAATAGAGATGTAGTTATATATGCATTACCTTGAATATAAATCATATAGAGATCCCCACCTCCTCTGTCTGCTGCAAGGCATGCATGAAAATGTCCCCCTGGAATAGAAATAAAACCGTAAAACACCATGTCTGTAGCTAGAGATGAGTCAGATGCAGACTTCAGAAGTGGATCCAAATTTCAAATACCACCCAAATCTGTGTGTGTGATCACAGGTTTTGGTTCTAACCCAACTCTAAATCACCATAACAGCCTGGATAAAATTCTGAATCCATAAATCTCGACCATTTTATACATTTATTTAACCATATGGAGCGCCTTTCTCAAGCTGGAGCTGTGCAAAGAAGGGGAGGATGCCTTGCTGGGCATTGCAAGACATAGGTAAGGTTCCCAGATCAGCTGCAGAGCTTCCTTGCAGCCCTGGGTAAACAACTGAATCCTGGCTGGCATTTCATAAGTGATGGAGCCCAAAGGGGCAGCGATGGGGCTGGCTGGATCACCATTGGGCACTGGGGAAGGCACAGACGCATTGTGACACCCATGGGCATGGGGATGCAGGCTTCAGCCCTCCAGTTGGAGATGCCCTACAAGGAGAGGCCTCCTGCCACCCACCAGCAGGCTCTGCAGTGTATCTGGGGCTGGTCCCATGCGTGGGAGGAGGAAAGGAAATAGCTGGGCTCAATTCCCCTTTTTTGTAACACAGCTTCTTATCCTCCTCCCTAATTAAAGCTGCCTTCACGCTCTTAAACAACCCACTGTCTTTATATTCCTTCTGTCAGTGGGATAAATCCTTCTTCCACTTCACAAAGTTGGTAGGTGGTGGTGGGGGAAATATTCTTTAAACTTTGAGGCACTGAGATCTAGCAGTTATGAAGGAACAGCTTGACCAGCAGTGAGGAGATGACTGAGATATTTTGTGGATTTAGTCAAAACCATCAGGTGACCTTTAATGATAATATTATGTATTTGTCTTGATGTTTTTTCCTAAGGAAAATTTAGTTTTGAATTAAATCTCCTTATTAAAATGTTTAGTTTTGTTTTCCAACTTTCATTTGGGGTAAAATGCTTTGTCCCAAATAAGTCCCATTTTTAGTACAACAGGCAAACCAAGAAACAGCTCTAAGCACAGCTCTCATAAACAATGTTTGCTTTCTCTTCTACTGTATTTACAGTTGCCTTTTTGGTGAATGCAGGAGGTGAATCAAAGTACCAGTTAACCTTCAGGTCAGACATGAGTATCAGACTTGGTTTTAGTCAAGTCACCCAACTCACTGTGACCGATCATGTTACATACCCATATGTTTCATCCTTCTGAAGCACCATGCATATACTTTGCCTTCCGGAGATGTCCTAAAATTAATTAATGAGCTGTGAAAGTGTGATGAGGAGTGCTTATATCTCCCTCAGTAAGAAAAGGACCTTATGTATCACTGTGTAATATGTCAGTAGGCTTGACTGAAAATTATCCCTCTCGGTCATAAATAAACATGACTTACCTCAAATTTAGTAGAGCTCTTAAAAATCAGCGAGTGATTTTTGCTGTTAGGGATGGGGCAGGATAGCAGGAGATAAATTCTCTCCTTCTTAAGCACTGTCCATCCCCCATGCACACTATTCTCTTTACAGAGGGCATAACTAAAGCGAGGAAGAGGACTACTGCTACTCCTTGTCTACATTTAGAGAAAAAGCCTGTATTCGTGTTTTTAAGGTCGAGACATGAAGTGAGAGAAAGCATTACATTCAGCAAACAGTAACAATCCCAACTCTAAATGGGAATGTTATTTCAAAAGTGTCACATTTCAAAGAGCAACTGTTGCACTTCAACATCCTGAAGCTGCTTCCCATTTTTTGAGTAGAAGAAGTAGCTAAAGGGATGGGGCGGGGGGTGTTTAGGCTGAGAATTAGAACAAAAATTTGGAAGGCTAGAAAACTTCCAGATGCTTTTACAAAAATAAAATAAAGAAAACCTTTAAAAAATGTCTGAGGAATTACTGCTGGTTCCTGGAGGCTTCAGGAGTTTGACAGAGATATGATTTTATCGCCTCAGTCCCGTGCAGAGAAAATCTGAGCTCATGAGCACTGTGTGGAGGTGCCATATGGGAAGCTTTGTAAGCCTCTGGCAAATATCTGTATCAAACATGCACTTGCGTAGTGCCTTCTGCATGCAAAGCACAAAATGGCAATGAATGGAACTTCCCAGCGCCAGCGGGAGGCAACAAATTACCTTCTCCACTTACAGATGGCAAAACTGGACCCACCTGTGCTCCTTGTAGCTGCGTCTCTGAGGATGTAATGTAAAATGTTGCTGCTCTCAGCCAGTGTTGTGTGTCTGTAGTTAACAAGAGAAGGCTTGGTGGGAGGGATGATGAGACCATTCCTGGGAGGAATACAATCTAGATCAGGCTCCCAGGCTGCCATTCTGCCTAGGACTGTCACCCCACAGCTGGTAAGCACAGATACTCTGCACAGATACAGATGCAGGTATTGGATTTATTTGGTAACTCTAATCTGTGTACATTTTAAAAGTTCCATGAGAAATACAAATGTAAATCGGCTCTGATTGTGTAGAAGCACTGCAGCATCTTTCAGTGCATGGGGGATCCCCTCCTCCTCCCAACACCCCTTATCATCACGCTAACTCACCACATTAATAAGCTTTATCTTGGTGGACCATAGACCTGTCACGGCTTAGAGTGAGGAAGCTGGTCTTCAAGGACCAGTGAGCCGGACGATACCCTTTATGGCACTCACCCAGGGAAGGCACATGCTGCAAAGCAGAAATGTAAATCAGTTCTTCCCAGGCAGCCTGTGAGACAGAGTGACTGTTATCAGGTCCATCCATAATGAAAATGAAAAATGGGAGCATCAGACTTTCCCTTTTCACATACATCTTTCGCACTCAATATTCTCCCTGAGCCTGGAATATTGGAGCACCTTTATTGAGCATTAAGATACATCGTACACACCATTAATCCAGCTTCATAATGCCATTACCAAACAAGCAATTACAACTATCCAAACTGAGCTTTGTAGTAGGTAAATGTGGGGAAGCAGCCTTCATTCACCCTGTAGAGTTACTCTGTTCAAAACTATCCTATCCTCTAATTTTTCATGTGCCATGTAGAGTACTGTGAATTCTGCCTCATGCACAGCAATTTTTAAGTGTTAAATATTTCCCAGCCGTTTTTACAGAGAGGTAGTTGTGATACTGCAACAATTCCTTCTACAGGCTCTCATCAATAACAGCAGTCTCCCTCTCAGACACCACTAATAAATGCTGAATTTAGCAGCCATGTGCACAGGCAAGGAAATCTAACTGCAGGACTGTTTACTGCCTGGAGCATCCACCGATAACAATAGAAGGGATACAGCCTTTATGGAGAACTTACACGCAAGCGAGATTATGCATCCATAGCTTAATTTAGCTCCCTTATGCCTAGGCATTATGATACATTTGCTAATTACGTGCTCACATACGGTGTTTTCCCCATTTAACTCCCGCTTCAGTTGGTACATAGGATGCTCCGTGATGGGCAGCTGTTCAGCAGCCCTCTTCTTCCAGCTCTCCCGTGCAGCGGCCCTGTGTCACTCTGATGAAGCGTCGTGCTGCATGAAATTGAGATAATGACTCCTTCCTCATGTGCTCTTCTGAAGTGCGAGTCACTGGGAAATAGGAAAGTCACACAGAATCACAGAATCACAGTCGCTTCACAAATACCAGCAAAGTTATCTTTAGAGCTGGCCTGTGGCAAAAGGTATTATCCCATTTCAGAGGCATGGCTGGAGCTCGTGCAGGTCCTGTATCTGCTGCAGTATACGCCTGAATCTGACTCCCAGCTCTGCCAGAAGTTATTCAGTCTCACCTCAGCAGTCCAGGCTGCGAAATAGAACACGAATACTTGCTTTACAAGGTGAGTGCGTGAACCCTTCTTCAAAAAATCTCTGAAAAGCAGCGAGCTCTTAACACCCACTCCTGGATGAGCCCCAGACTGTAACTCATAGCTTCCTCCGGCTCCCAGTATAGATGGTCTTCCCAGAGGAAAGCCAAAGCACAACTGACAGGTTTTGAGTGGGTTTGTGCGACATCCCTGTTTGGAGGGAAATGGAAGCCCCACGTGCCACCAGCCAGAAGCAGAGACCTGGGTTGGGAAGGGGAAACCAGCCCAGCTAATTAGTCTGGTAAAATAGTGAGAAAACTGATGAGAGCTAAGCAAATGTAGCTCTGCCTACTCTGCCTGGAGTACATCTGAGGACCAAAGTCCTCCTGGCTGTCTAAGCAAGCACAAGTGCGTGTATAGGGCCAGCTTGTGCCTCAGCTGTGGGGAAGGGAGAGTGTTTCTGCCAAGGCAGTTCGTATCAGTCCAGTGCTACTGATGTTAATTAAATCCTTTGGCATGTACACCTGCCTGCAAGCCAGAGCTGGCCCAGGCTTTATAGCTGTAATGTTACATTAATGACTTCAGATGGCAGGTCATGTCATTAATTTCAGCAAGGTTGTGTGGGTTGCAGCCATAGGTAGAAGTGATCCTTCCTCTTTCTGTAACCATAGAGGAGCGGTGCAGGAACATCCCACAAGGGACAATCAATAGACTGAGACAAATTAAAGCTGGCAAAAGGTGTCGTTGTTGACAGAATAGTATTTGTGGTGAGAAATCTATCAGTTTCAAACAATCTTGACTTTCAAATTGTATTTGTTATTGGATTTACCATGCTTTCCACCCCCAATGAGAAGCTTCGCGCATACCAGGCAACATACACAGATACTGTGTGAGATGAAAACACTTATTATAGACAGTTTTAATTGGGTGAAAGAGTCTGAGCACAAAGGAAATGTCTTTTTGCATAATGATCTGTGGAATTCAGTGCCATAGGAAGTCATGGAGGATGTGAACATTCAGATTTCAGAGAGCAGATATTTATACCGAGAACCAGAATAAACAAATGTAGAACAGCAAACTCCTTAAAAAATTGGTGTGGGCGAAGGGAAGCCTGAAACCTCATACTTCCAGATTGAGTGATTAGGGGTCTGGAAAAGCTGTCCTATAATTCTATTTTGTGCAATTTCATGTACCTTTAGAAGCATCTGCTGCTTCAAACTTGGCAGCTTGATCCAATATGAAAAGTTCTGTATCTCAGCCTGAGCGGGATCCATCTCCCTTTGTATTAAACCTATGTAAAATGCCCTTCAGTCCCAGTAAACACAGCAATTTATAATGCCAATGCCAACTGGTGGTGTAAGAACTGACACCACAAAACATAACAGTAGCTCTGGTTTTTCTTTTTCCAAACTGGCAGCGTCACTTGCAGCTCATCTTTCACATGGTAGCCTGAAGCTCTTGGTCAAGGACTGGGAGATGAGGGTTTGACACCTACTTCAGTGGTTTAAACCTATTGCTTCCAATTTTTAGGAGACTGTGCTTCTCATTATGGCATAGACAAGATGAATGGGGAAAAAAAGCTGGACAAAGAGGAAGAGAGGTTTATAAGAAAGCTGTGGGCAGATCCCTTTGCCTGTGCCAGTTGAAATTGTGCAATTGCAAAGGGCAAAATTAATGGTCTGGAGAGCAAAATTTCAAGAAAGAGCCTGACTCCCTACCCCAGGGAGGTAAGGACTCTGTGTTACAGACTGCATCCAGGAGTAGTTTTAATGCACTTTTCTGTTAATCATTGGATAAAACTGGGAGGAGGGAGGGACCAAACCTAACAGAACAGGGTTTAGGGCCAACTCTGGCAAAAGCACCCTCAAACCAAAGACAACATAGTTGTCTAGATAGTTATTCTGGATGCCGTCGCTCCTCAGTTCCTTTGCATGAAGGCCATTATGTTGGCTCTGTGATTAAGGACCTTGCGGGCTTGCAGACAGATGCTCAGTTCCTGTCAATCTGCTTTGTGTAGTCTGGTATGAAGGCATTTTAAATAAAAATGGATAATTTGGTTTTTTTGAAAGACCTAACATCTTGTCAACCACGTTATGTTGTGCTATAAAAGGGATTGTCTCATGACTCTGGGCTCCTTTGATCAAGAGTGCAGCAGAGCGATTAAATTAGCACCTCTACTTTCACATACCTTGACCACAAACATCTAGTGGGTTCTACACATGGCTTCTTTGTAGGCCATCACACATCTGCATGAGGGAACTTTTTGCATGCCCAAGACCATTGGTCCTGCATGCCCAAGGACCAAATGCTGGGCAGCTGCAGAGAGTGACAGGCCCCAAGCAAACACCACGGGTCTCAGCTTGGCAGACCATGTGCCAGCAGGTTTTGCTTCCAGCCCACCAGGATAATGTGCTCTCAGCACCTCCATTCCAGCATAGAGCACTTTTTATCCCTGGGCTGGCAAAGAAGAGAAATTTCCTTTCAATTCACAGCGAAGAGCAGCTGTTTCCCCCTCGCAGCTACGTGGATTTGGCCTCACATCTCTCTAAAGAAACAGCCTCCTCCTGCAAGCCGCCTCTTGATGTTTATTAGCTGTGGAGAAGAAGGCACACACCCTTCCCCATGGGTCTGGGATGAAACCATCTTTCTTGGCTCTGGGGGCTACAAGCCCGTTTAAACCTGCCAGCTCTGACGAAGGTCCCTGGGCTGAGTCCCAGCACCTGCACTTAATTTTCCTCCATAGCAGGTGGAGCCAGTCGTATTTCTGGGTCCTTAAAGAGATTGAACTCCCTCCCGTGTGCATGCACTGCAGCTTGTTGGGTTTGAGGACTCTGTATCTTGTACGAGGCTTGTGTCAGCTGAGCAAATCCTGGGGTAAGCTGTCAATCACCATCCCACCCCAGGAGGAAAAGGCAGTTTCTGGGTGCATATAAGGGTCTGCCTCCCGCCGCACACCCCTCCGGGTGCCGCAATTCAGAGTGCCACGTGTGTGAAAATTAAGGATCCAGGACATTTTGCTGCTTAAGCTAAGTGGCATAATTTTAAGACCTGCCACCTGTCTTCAAGGGATGATGGCAGTCCAACCTGGAAGTACTGTGAGCCTCCATCGGCTGCATGGGAAATGAGACCGCTGAAGAGTTGCAATGAGTAAAATCCTACTTCAGCTGCTAAACTAACTAAAATAACACTGTAAAGTAGGCTCTAAAAGCTGTTCAGTTTGTATCACTCTGTGGCTGTTTGCAGGCTAAATTGCAAAGGCTTTTGCACAGCAAATATTACAACCTAAGCACCGTTCTCATTTACATTCTTTGCAATTTTGTTGGAGGTCATGGGGTTGTATGCTTTATCACATTGAGTATTAAGTGGGAAATGCACACACACACACCAAAAATAATCAAATGACTCATACTAAAGCAGGACTATTCCCTGCAGGCTCCAGAATTGTGCTGTTAAACCCCAAGATAGAGGGTTTAACCAAGGCTGGAGACCATTATCTCGCAGTCTCTAACCACTCGCAATTTGCAGTCAACGTTTAGCTGTAAGAGCACTGCAGGATTTGGCTACCATTGAACTTTTTTTTAAATGTCACTTGAAATCTGACAGAGGCAGATTTTTGTCGGGAAGCAGATGAATGAGATACTAACGTCTCGGTAATACGTGGATTGTTCAAAATTCAGAAGATTTACTGTGAATCTGAGTAAAAAGGGCATCATTTAATATTTGGCACACCATTAAAGCAGTGCCAATTCCCAATTTCTTTTTCGTTACACATGTGTTTATTCAATATAATTACATTTCTGTACTGTGTGTACACATTTATTTGTAGTGCATAAATGTGTGGCCTCATGTGGGACCTTTTTGTACAATTCATTCAAAAGCACAATTATTAGTCTCATTCTCTTACTTGTATCCTAAATAGCAATGTCTAGTCCAAAAACACAGTAGTAAGGCAAAATGTTCCTTGGGCAAGCCAATCTCTTATGGAAAACAGGAAAACTGTATAGCTGTTTTATGCACATAAATATTGCTTAAGTGTATAATTACATGTAGGAAATTATTTCAAACACAGAAACACAAGAAACATCAAATCAAGTGTGATTCAGTAAAGGCAGTCCTTCACTGTGCTTTTCCAGGAGGGGAAGCCGTCAGTTTTAATCTGACACAGTGGTAGTTTCCAGAAATGAAAGAAAAAGCTGAAAGCAGGATTCATTTCAAATAACTTTTTCATTTAAAAATAAGGTCTCTTATACAAGCTGTTCACCTAGGCTCCCTCAACGATCTGAGAAGTGAGAGAAGAGAACAAGAGGGAAACCCCACCAGGCACTTTGTCCCATCTTGTAATAGGGCTGTCAGATGGAGGGTTTTCTCCCAAAGCTGCCAATTCTGATCACTAGCTAGAGGAATAGAGGATTAATTTTTACTTTTTTTTTAATTTAAAAAAAAAAAAATTTAATGACTAAAACTATGTGATTAAACCCCACCCTGCGATCCTTGCCAGAAGCCTCAGCGGGTTACCCATGGAGGGGATTTCAGACACAGCAATTCAGCTATTTGCTAGCGGCAAAATATCACTATCCTTTCTCTGATCAGCTGGAAACCCCTTTGAACTCCACTTTTCAGAGTTTCCAGAGGACTTTATTCTTCCACAGGATTCCAGTGGCTCGTGTTTGGACATCTGGCTTCTGCTGGAGTCCTGTGCTGCTGTGTGTCCTGTGGGGGTGCGGCCAGTTGCTCTGCACCAGCCAGATGTGGAAAAGCTGAGCAAGATGCCCTGCACCGAATAAACATCATCTACCCAAGATTGTTCCCTGTTATGCACATCAGCCTTATACACCTCTAGGTTTCTTCACCCCTAAATTATTTGCTTGCCCCAGCTGATTCAAGACACTATTTTTGATCATTTTTTTCTGTTTTTTAAATCTTTTTTCTTCATTCATGAAGCTGTTCATTACCATGTAGTTCTTTTAATATGTTTCTCCCAAGCCTAAATTATCCATCACCTGTGCCTTGTTTGGGAGCTTGTTTGAATTAAGTGCTGAGAACAGATAAGATGGGAGTAGGACCATTTGATCTCCAAGCATATGCTTCTGCTTAGCTTACCATTGCTAGCTACCCTAGGTTTAATATGGTTAGTCATTTCAGCATTATGACAACGTATTTGTTGTGTTTATTGGCCTAAACAGAAGCCAAATGAACACCCCAATGGAAATTACATCCCTTCAAAAGCCATCCCCAGACCCCTCCCTCCTGGCTACGCTGAGGCTGTTTGTGTGAACACCCCAGGACAGCATAGCAGTGCAAACCTCCGTGGTACCTGGAAGAACCTGGCAGAAACACCTCCCTGGGGACCCAGCTGACTGCTCTGGGCCAAGACTCTATGCACAAGGACACCAGGATGCATGGTAACACCAACGTATCCTCATAAACCAGCCTAATCTCACTGTATTGTGTTTCTCCAAACAGCCGAGCCACAGATGCAACCTCTCTTGTAACGGGGTCGTGCCCTGCCTTGCAGGGGATTGCTCCTCACAGCAGACATGCTTGCAGGTTAGGTCTGTGATGTCCCATCGGGTGTAGCTGGGGACCCATCCTCCTCCTGTGGTGTGTTATTTCACCATGCTTTCTGGAAATACATTTTTAGGATTATTTTTTTTCCTCCCAAATTTCTCCATATATATCCTTAATGTTGCTTTAGACAGTACAGCTAAAGGAGTAATATAATATTTTCCTCATTCAGTGGAAAGTATGGATTCTTGTTTGCTTGTTTTTAAATCAAAGTGTAAATCTGCAATCTTATTAGAGCATGGCCTCTGTAAAAGGTTGTATGGTTAAGAGGAAGAAAAGAAATGTAAAGAAATATGTTCATTATACACTTGGATGAAAAGATTTCTGTTTCCCTGCTAAAAATGTACAGTTTTTGAAAAACACATTAATATGCTATTTATGCTGGAGACTTTTAGCATTCCTTCAGATTTTCACACCAGGGTATAGATATAAACACAGTAAATAGTGCAAGTAATGACAATTCAGGACAGACTGTCAAGGACACTTGTTGTCCAGAATTTTCCTCTTCCTTGTTTAGAATAATCACTTGTAAAAGTAAGAGTACAGATCCCCGTGGGCTCACCCCACAGTGTCAGCACACCCGTTTGCTGCTGCTCAGCAGGAACTGGGGGCTGGAGGCACTGGGGCATTTCTAGAGATATTTATCTCAAAGCCACTGAAGCTGACAGTGAGAGCTGGGCTGTTTCTGAGCCAGATCTTGGTGTACCTGTGCAGGCTTGATGTAACGAGTATTTTCACGCTGAAAATTTCTTTATTTCCCTTTGTGTTGGGCATTTTTCAGGTTTTGTACCATCTAAAAAGTCACTTGCTCGTCTTACGTGCTCAGCTTTGGGTCAATCTATATGGTTTTGCATTTTTAACCCATTAACTGACCCAGAAATAACTACTGTTTTCTACTGCGAGATGTAGGCCCCAATCGCAGACCTTTATTGTTCTACACATGGTATTTCTTTATTACTTTAAGCCCACATTTAACGCTTCTTCATGGCAATATATAGGATGAATACTAAAATACTTATTTAAAACAGTATCATCTGCTTGGCAAATCAGCATGCCATTTCCAGACCAGCAATGTCTGCAATGGGTTTGCCACCAGGTCCAGTGAAGAAGAGGGGACATGTTCTGTCACAGCAGCTCCTGCTGCTGCCTGCATCAGTGGCAACGCATCCACGGGCATCACTGGCGCGGTAGCATGTTCTTATGTTGTAAATACAAGCAACCACCAAAATGCCTTACAGTTTTCCACAATGAGTTCATGAGATGCACGTGGCAAATAACTCCTATTATTGGCGAGGAAGCAATGTGTGAAGCTCCAGTGAACTGATGAAAAAATAGGCTGAAAGAAACTGGCAACATTGCAGTCTTGCTTGATTCGCATACTTAAATATTCTTGTCCTCTGCACTTTCTCAGCAAGAATACATAATGTAATCAGGAATAAAATGCAAATTTCTAGCTAAGGAACGTAACTGTTTTCTAACAAAAGGAGCCCGAAGTAGCTAGTGTGATGTTGTGCTGGGACTGACAGAAATACCTTTGCTTTACAGCACTAATTACACTGTGATCTGTTTTTCTGTTGTTTTGGGGTTTTGATTTGTTACTTTCATCTATTCAGTATTATTGAAACCAGGTCACATTCAATGTCATTGCAATCTTTCTAACTGTTCTGCGGAAAAACAGTGCCATTTGCACACACGGCTGAGGGAGGCGACTATGGAGGATGAAGCAAAAGGGAAAAACAGTGAATGTCATCTGTAGAAGCAGAAAACTTGCTCTGTGTATACCCCATAAATGTTTTAAAGCTTATATTTAGAAGCATCTCTTCTAAAGAGATGATGACGTGTTGATGTAAGCTGTGTTCAATCTTTAAGATATCACAGCTAGTGTCATCCATACACGTGAACCAAATTCCCTTTAATTTGGCACGTTTACCAAAACAGAAATACCCAGAAATTTGCTCTTAAAGGTAATTGTAACTGCCTGCCCTAAAAGATGTGCTGTTTTCTTCACGTGAACTTCTGCCATCCATTTTGTCTGAAGGGTTGTAGGGAACGAGGGGATCCTTTACAACCCCTTGTTTTACCAGTCTGGGATTGTGAAATGTTTCTTGAAATTAGGATGGAACCCACAGAAAACTGTAGTTGGGGGATCTAAAATGAAGCTTACAATGTTTGCTAAGCTTTAGGCACAGTATTTCCTGATTTAAAAGGGATATTCCTTGTAAAGCGGCGGAGGAAACTGTCTTCTCTGAAATGCCATTATTTAGCTTGCTTTTACTGTAACTGCCACTTTCTGATCTAGTATTCCTTTTACATGAGATGTTTCTATTGAAGTTAATGAAAAATGGGGGTGTTCAAGGAAAGGAGCTCTATTTTCATGTTTTACCATAAAGATGCAAATTAGGACCAGTATTAAAAACCTAACAAAAATGGATGGAAGCGTAAAGCAGTGTTTGTATTGGATAGAAGTAATTTGTTCTGACATTTTGAATAAACATTACAAATAAATCAGGATCCTTATTATACATACCACTTACCATTGAATAATCTGGAAAAAAGATAGTTGCTATTATGGAATAGCTTTCTAGTTAGAGTTTTCAGCGTCAGTTTTGAACTGGATTTAGGAATTTACTAGAGTGCCCTTCCATGATGTTTGTGTAGAGGTTCTGTGGACAAACTGGGAGGATGCATGCATTAAGACTGGGCTGAGCTCCTTAGTAGGAAAAGCAAGATTTAGGTGTCTAACTGTGAGTCCAGTCTCCTGTCAGAGTCAGTAGAGATCTAATTCATGTAGAGAGTGCCTTTGCTCACCTTAAGTGGATGCATCCCGGCTGGCCAGCTGAGGTAACCCTCTGGTCTCCAGTGGCAGAGCTGGTGAGACCTCCATGGGCTATCATGGGAACTATGACTGTTCCCTGAATTACAAACCTGAGTTTAGGTGTCATAACCGGAAGAGAATCCTTCTCCCAGAACTTTTCTATCATACATGTGACCTTATAAAAGGGTAACTCAGAGGCTAGCTCCAAATGGAAGCTGTGGAATGAAATGAGTACTTTCTACTGTCACAAAATCAGTGGCTACTGTTCCACCCCTATTTGTTGGGGCTGGGTCTCTGCCTGGTGCTGGCTGCCACATGGCTCTCTGCCTGGTTGCCACTGCTCAGTCAGGGTCACTTCTTTCAGGTGGCTACTTGCGTGGGCTCCCAGCTGGCCCAAGAGGCTGAAAGGAAACCCCTTTCCATACCAAGTCACATGCTGAGTTACTGAGTGTTTTAGAGGTTTCCAAATCCTTGTTTAAAGGATGCATCCAAAGGAAATAGAAGGTCTTGTATTTTACTCTGAAATAACTCCTGGAGACAGGCCAGATTGGAGTAAATGGAAAAATAAATCATTTGGGAAAAAAAAAAAAGGTATTTACAAAATCTAATCTGTAAGTGGACTTTGAGTCTGAGCTGTTCTTATGTGAATTTAGCCAGGAAAGAAAACATCTAAGTCTCAAGGGAAGCGACTAATGTCAGCATGAGTCTGTAGTTTGGGGCCTACAGAAATTATTCTCCATGCTGCTTTTGCCTGAAATGTAGTGATTTATATATAAATTATATTTATGACAAGCAAAATAAGATATTAAGTAGGGGAAAAGTGAAAGGGAATGAATTTTGATAGTAATGTTAGATAGGAAAGAGAAGATGCTGACTCAAAAAATAATTTTCTAAGGTAATTTTTACTCCTTTAATTATGGAAGAACTTAACGTTTAGGGACATGATCACTGATAATGGATGCCAAAATATAGACATGGATGTTCTCACAACATAAGGGCGGGCAACCCGTTGCTGAAGCACCAGCAGTCATCCCTGGCATATGTGACAACAAATACTCTCTATCATCTTTGTTTTGTTTTCTGTGTATTTACCCCAAGTGTAAGAGCTCCTGGATGGACCCAGTATCAGAGCAGCCTTAGCCTTGCAGTTGTCCCAGCCAGCAGTGGAGAGATGTCAACTCCACAGTCAAGTAGAAAGTATTGGAGACTTATCATGTAAAACATCACATTTACTCTGTGATTTTCTTCCATGCCATCCCTCAGAAAAACCTCCAAAGTGATTCTTGTATTCCTACAGCCCCTTTTTGAACCTAGGGGAGTTTTATCTGACTCGGGATCCTTCCTGCCCAGGGTGAATCCTGACCACACTGAGGCCAATGGTACACATTCTACACCACAGAAAATCAGCTAACTGACCCCCTGAATTGTGGAGTGAAAGGAGTTTTCCTTTCAAAGGACTGTTATAGAGTTGGAATCAAGATTATTCCCTGGGGAAGATCAGTTCTCCTTTAGCCACTACTTTACATCTAAAATCTATTAGAGATAGGTAAATATATCTAAAACATTAATGGCAAAGCAGCATATGTTTTAATTTGTAGATCAGACATGAATTACATAATAATTACACAGCAATTACAGTAAAATTACAATAGTTCCACATTACCTGCAACTACTAATCAGTATAGACTGGTTAGTACATGACAGTGTTATTATAGCATAAACTCAACAGAATTGGTGTATATGGGGTCTAAAAATACACTAAGTGATCAGAAAGTAATTCAGTCATAGAGACAACCCCCAACTTTTAGAACTGGTGTGTTCAGGGAGGTATAGTCAAAGTCTAATTATAACGTAATTGCAGTACAATTCAAGAGTAAGTTGAAACCACTGCATGATGTAGCCTTAAACCAAGGTTTTGCGATGTTAAAAAATGATAACATAGTTAAAAGATGCAGAAACCTTTATAGTTACGTGTACTTCATGTCTGGAGTACAAAATGCTAGTAAATGTAGGCATTTCCATGTGTTTGGAAAAAAATTCCCCAAATCAGTATCTGTTCTCTGAGTTGTCAGTGTAGGTCTGCAAATTCAGGATTGAAAACCTGCCTGACCACAAAGTGTATATAATTTGTATTTGCATTTTTTCCATGTCATGCCACAGTCTCAGAAAGGCAGAACAAAAGCCAAGGAGGATAGTAGCAGACTTCCAGATGAGATCCAAGGGCTGGGAAAAATACCAAAATAATAAAGTAAGTGTAGAAGGGCCTGATATGATCTACTGTGTCTCTCAAATAACCTTATGCAATGATTTCTCCTTCCAGCCTGAGCTTTTGTTTGAACCATAGAATACCCTTTCACAAGACATTCACTCATTTTTTAAAAGCTGCAAGTGAGGGATCAATTATTATTTAGTCTCCCTGTTGAAATGGAAGAGTTTCTAGGCTGAGTTTGTCTGGCTATGGTTTCCAGCCATTGGACCGCATGTCTTTTTCTGTTAGACTGTAGTGTCGCTGTTTGTGAAACATCTTCTGCATTTATCACACTGTGATAAAATCACCTTTTATCCTTTGCTTGGTTAATTAAATAGATGAAACTTCTATATTTTCTCAGCAGAAGACACTCCCCCAAATCAAGCATTCTTTCCCAGCTCTTTTGTAATTCCAAAACATGGCATTATAGCATTGCTCACCTCCCCACCTGCAGCATCTCAGGACCCCCTGGGGGCAGGAGTAACCAGTGCTTTGACATTAGTTATGCTGCCCATTGCCCCTGGGGCACTGGCCTGGCCCTGCCACAGGGGCATGGCAGCAGGAGAGGAAAAACAGAAGCTGGAAGCCACCAACCACCTGAGAAACAAGAGTGCCAGCTCCATCAACTCTCATAGTCAATTTTGTATTTTGAAGTAATAAACATCATGTACAACAAAACGATGTTATTTCCTTCCTCCTCAGCATTTGTCTGTTTATACAGTGATGGACGTGATTTGCTCTTTCAGCTATCACGTTGTTTTGCTTATCTGTTATAGCTGCTAAATAATCCCAAAAGCCACTGCCTCCTCTGATACGACTCCCCCTCCCCCTTGTAAATGGGATTTATTTTGTCCTGAAGAATGACCTTACATTTGGTTGTGTTGAAACATGCATTCAAATGAACCCTCCTTTCCAAGTGACCCCGACCTATGCCCGTCATCTTTTCTCTCTTCATTGTTTTCATTTGCTACAAATTCTATCAGCAATGATTTAATATTTTCTTCAAGATTGTTGGTAAAGATATTGAATGGGATGAGAGCAGCTCCCTGGAGGCTTCTGCTCAAAAAACCCTCAGTGATTGCAAACGCCTTTCTGAGATCTACCAACTGAGCAATCCTTAATCTTTTTAAAATGAGTCTGCATTGATTTTCTTGTACAGCTAATTTTTATAAGAATGTTATTAAGAACTTGCTCCAATGCCTTATAGAAGTTGGGTAACTGAATCAAATTTGTGATGTCATGAAATTTTTGAGGTAGGGTATAAAAATAAAAAAAAAAGGAAAGACAATATTGATTGAATTACTTGTTCTTTTGACTCCTTGCTGATTGTTTTCCCTGACAGCCTTTCCTGGATTTTATCAGAAACCAATGTCAATCTAAGCTTGTTTGTGACCTTGCAAGTTGGGGTTTTTTTTTGATCATTCTGGGATTTATTAGCATTAATAATTTGAAGAGCTCCTTGTCTGCATTCGTTAATTCTTATGGGTGCAAATTACCTGGTCTTGCAGAGTCAAAGTGCTCTGAACAGGACGCGTGGGAAGGAGTGTCCTCTCCGCTGTGCCTGTCCCTGGTGGCTGACTCTGGCTGACGTCACCTCAGCTCCTCAGCACCCGGGGGAAGCGCGGCCTCGGTTCTTCAGCCTTTTGCACTTTGTGATCGATGATCCTGCCAACCCTGTCTAACAGCAGGTCCGTGTTGTTAATGGGATTTCATTTCATTTGCTCCTGATGTATGTAAATAACTCCTCCTGGTTAGCCTTACCCTGGCTGGCCAGCCGTGCCTCTTCCTCTCCCTTAGCAATTACTTTTATTTCCGCATTTCCTTATTTCTGCCCATTGCTATCAGTATCATTTTGGTTTTAATAGTATTTCTACCATTTGATGATTTAATGAAGGGAGGCATTTCTCCTCCAAGGAGCTGAGGAGCCTTTGCACAGATACGGATGATTAGGAGCTGCTGCTCTGCTGTCTGCAGAATTTGCTTTCTCTCAACCTGAAACTGAGGAAATACCCACTAGAGCACAAAACTGGGCCTTTCTAAGATGGTGTCTTTTGGGTTCATGGGCTGCGCAGTCAGCTCTGTCCCTGTGGCTCCAGCATTGAATTTCTTCAGTGCTTCTCAGCAGGACAGACAGACTGAATGAGGTGCGGAGCTGCTGCTGTTGGAGGAGAGGTGGAGGTGGGATGGGATCTGGGATGATTCCCTGGGGGCTCTGGCCCCCTCCTCCAGCCCCATGTGAAAGGGGAGGAGAAACTTCAAGGTGGTAACAGCTTAACAGATGCTTCTCTGAAGAGCTCCTCACCACCCTACCCCAAGAACAGCCAGTGCCCATGTGGTTGGAGCCCTTTCCCCTTGGAGGTAGCACAATCAGGGTACGGCAGCCTTCCCAACCATGGCAGCCCACTGCCCTGACCTGCCTGGGCTATGGCAAGTATGGCCCTGTACTCCTGCTGGGGTGGCTGGCTACCATGGGCTAGAGCAGCATAACCATGCCGGCTTGGATCCCTGCCTGGTGTGAAAACTCATCCAAAAAGAAGGGCAAACGCCAGGTGATGAGCCCAAAGCTACTTTAGTACTGTCATGGGTACATTCATAGCCCCAAGCCATTGCTTATCGCTATCCTGAAGTCGATGTTGAAATACTCTCTCCAACTTGCTTCTGCTTCATTTGTTTTTCAGTTTTGGGAAAGTGGTGTCTTTGAAGAAGCAGCATAGGTACTGCTGGTGAAGACTGTACCCATTAGCCTATAGCAAGTAAATGATCATGAGCGCTTGCATCTACATTGACTGACACATTTGCGTTTATATGTAATATGGATTTATTCCCAAGTGTTGTACATTTTGATAGACAAATTAGTAACATTACCGGATTCGCTGTCTAGAAAGGGTATATTTGCCTAATGGGTAAAGAGGAGGAGATTTTGGTATTGTGCAAACACTAGATGTTACTGATACTTTGTAATATACTATAACGTATGATGGTCTTTGTATATGAAAAGGTAGCAAATGACAGTTGAAATGATACTTGCAGAATAAATAGTGGCTGATAGACTGGCAGCGGATGTCTCAAGCAAAAATACTGTTTCTATTAAATAGTGTGCAATTTAATAGATTTAACTTTACCTGCCAGTGTCTAGTTGATCTTTTATTATATCCTTTTGATATTATAAGCAAGTGTTCATAACTAATAGTTTCCAAAAAACCTGAAAACATACTGCAGTTTAGTCTTAGTGACACAGATCTGAGTGCAGCCTAATTTTTCCAGTTTCTTAGCTGGACCCTGAGTGCTGGTGGCACATTTACCCTGGGGTCCAGGGGAGACAGAGCCCCACCAAGTGCACAGTTGGGTGCAGTGGACGATAAATGCCATATAGGAAAGGGCAGGCTGTGCCACTGGGCAGCTCTCCCACCATGGTTGGTATTATGGAAACCGGATCAAATACAAAGAAATGGCAAACCCTTCATATCAGGCACAGGGCAGTATAGCTCGTATGCAAGATATAACCCTAAGAGAAGTTTTCCTCTTAAGTGGATTCTTAGTTACCATTGTGACCAACTTAGAATAAACCATGGATGTTTGTAACCTGGGATATAGTTTTGGAAATATCAACTAAACTGCTCTGAGTTTACTGATAAGCCGTGAGCTCAAGGTAGCACACACAAGCCGGGGGTGGCAGAAGCTTGCACGGTTACAAGACCTTAAACCACTGTGGAATGTTTCAGTTCTGCTTTCTCCTCAGATGCATCAGGGGCCACTAAGGAGATACCAAAATTATGCATAGACACTGAGGTAATTCAAAGAAATTTGCTTTAAAATACCATAATTTAAAGAAGGCAGGTTTATTGCCAATGAATATCATCTGAGAGACTAACATGCACTTTTATGCAATGATCAGTCAGTTGCACTTACAAGGAAGCAGAACAAACTGAATCCAAACTGAAAGGGATTTGTTAGCAACTTTAGATTTTGTTTAAATTTCCCCATGGGACATCCAAACCATATGTGGAAATAAAATCCATGCATAAAACTGCATATTCCTGTGCAGTTTATCAGATACTTGACATCTCAATCAGCATACTAATGTACTTCCTGAGACACCTCTTAAGCATCTGCAAATATTTCCTTTTGATTGCTTTTGTTTTCTTCCTGTGAAAGAAATCTTCCTCTTCTGGCTGTTCTCCTTCTCCTGAGCATGTAACCCTCCCTGCCTGCCCTTGGCTCAGGGCTACCCAAGCACAGTCCTATCTCCCTCGAAATGTAGTGACTCAGAAATTTGTCTTCTGATGGCCTCACACTGGGAGTGTCCAGCTTCTCGGGAGAATATCCTTTGCCTTTTAGCCTTGGGATTTAAAAGAGAGGCCCTTTTAAGTACGGGAAAAGTATTTCAGAACATTTGAAGAATATTTTTTCATATTCTTATTCTGAGCTTTTTTTTTTTTTTTGGACAAAATCATGCTATTCAACTTATAGTAACCACAAAAAGTCTATAATCTGACTTGAGGTCTCACTGGGTACATTAATGTTAACAAATAAGGAGGAGAGAGTCTGTTCTCTGGCCCTGAAGAGAACTGGCAAACTCTGGGCTGTGTTCCTATAAGAAAACTCTCTTTCCCCCCTTCCTCCTGGGCATGGTGACTTCATCCATTCTGCCTTCTGGAAATGGTTCCTGGCCTGTGCATCACCCAAACTGTGTTTGGACATTGTCCAGGAAAGTACCACTTGGCATGGGTCAAATTCATGCTGGGTAATGTGTTATTCCATCTACTCAGTTAAATAAGAAGATGATCACAGGCCAATGCACTACCTGCCACCCTGCTTTGTTTGCTACAATATGCATAGTCCCCAAATCCCATCAGTAGGGATTTCCAGGAAGCTATTGAGAGCATCTTGTCTCAACAGCTTGCTGGAGGAGTTGGGTGGAGAGACCCAGTGTGTTTATAGGGGGAATAAAGAGCTTAGCCCTGCCAGCACTTGGCACTGCAGCCCAAGCTCACCTGCTTTGGGGCTTGCAGAGGAGCATGCAGGAATCCTGGACAGCAGGATAAAGATTTTATTACCTCTCATTTGGGGTGGCTGTTAATGAATACGATTACTGCGCTAACGTGTAGATAAAAAACCTTTGTGTTACGTCATCATGTTTTCCTTATATATCTTCCTCGCTCGCTTGCTCTTGCTCTCTCTCTCCTTCCATCTGTCTCTAGACATCGCTTACAAGGACTGGAGTGCCACAGATTTTGAACACTGACAGTTCCCAAACATGCAGAATATCCGGAATTTACTCAGACCTATTGGTACAACGCATCCTCTCCCTGCCAAGATAGCCGCACGCTACCAAGATGACAAAGCAAGCTATTCAGAGGGTGAAAAATCTCTTAAACTTAACAAAGCTCTTCATTTGCCCCCACTGGAGCTCAGAAAGACTCCACAAGCTGCGCTGACTAACTCAGCACAAACACTAATAAGCAGCTGACTAAGACTTCTGTCCCCAAATAGATCAGATCCTCAAGTCTAAGCAAATGCCAATCCTACTAGCGTGAGTAGCAAAGCACTGGTACGAGAGAAGGCAGAGAGTGGTGCAGCTCTCACTTCACATTTGCCCTTTTCCCTTCCTGAGGTCACCCTGTCTCCGTGCACCGGGGCCATATGCTTTGACACTTCTGTCTGGCCATGATTTGTATATCTTTGTCCCCTAGTGCCTCCTGGGTGCAGGTTCCTTTGCTCTGCAGCTCTGTCACAGCCCTAAGACCTTGGGGACTTGACCCCTAAGTGCCCTGAGCCCAAAGGACCCTTCAAGGTACACAAGTTGCTGAAACTCACCCCTTCCCAGAGTGGCAAATGCAGCGGGCCCTTTGATTTACAGTTTGTTGGTCCAGAGGCAGGATGAAATGTGAAGATAGAACAAAATTGACTCTACAAGAGTTACTTGTAACTTTAGGCAGCATGGGAAAGTTCCAGCTTCCCATCCATATCAGGAGTGTGTCTTTTTCCCTGCCCTTTCCCTAGTCCCTCAGTTTAAATCAGGATCCCTGATCTCATAGGATCCTTACTCAGCCTTTCCCCTCATCTCCATCCCCACCTTATTAACTCCAAGCTGCTGCATTTGGTTGGACATGGAAAACAAAGAGAAAAGAGAGTGCATTTGTGTTTTGGGGTACATTCCCCAGCTGGTCTTGGGAGGCCATCCCTCCCAGCAGGGAGAGCATCGAGGTGTTACACCAAGCTGGAGGTGAAAGAGCCCAGTTACTCTCTCGATAGTGGAAGAAAGCGACACAAGGGCTGGGTTGCTGCAGGAGCAGATGGGACCAGGCAAGGGTCGATGTCGGAGCCAGCAGCTGAGTGCAGGTGGTGGTCCTGCTTGTGTTCAAGCTTCAACACTTGGCTGCAGCACCATCAGCCTGGCCCTGGCGTGACCTGCGGCAACAGCTGTGCCCGGAGAAAGGCAGCCAGAGACCTGCAGCACTGACAAACCGGAGCTGACTGAAGCCCAAATTTTCTAACAGAGGCTTGCCCAGCAGTCCCACTGATCTCAAATACCTGTGGGCTCTGGGCCTTGGTGGCTGAAGGGGACACCGGTGGGAACAGGATGTTTTCGGGAGCTTGAACAGACAGGGTGGCAGCTTAGTATACCTCCCACCTTTTGGTGTCTGGGTACAAAGCAGCTGCCTAGCAAATAACTTCCAGCCCTAATTACACTCCTGGCAAATACCGTGTTAAGGCAAGCTACTGCCGGAGCTGGATTTTTAGATTTTAGATTTTTAGAAGAAAACCAGCAATGTTAATTTCAGCTGTTTCCAGAGAAAAAATGAACATGGATAATAATTCAGACATTTTAGTGTATGCCTGAGCTGCCCCAGTGCATCCAAGGGAATGATGCTGATGGAGAACCTCACCTCAGTTTTTGCTTTGGGGGCAACATTAGGCGGCTGCGTTGCTGAAGCAGAGTATCGGTTTCTGTTGGCACTGCTGTCACACTTGAGAGAAGGGGTTGCTTCACAGTGGCAATTATGAAAGCAGGGACAGGCAAAAATAATTGTTTTGCTGTTCTTCAACCTTCTAGAATAGCCTGATAGGAAAAAAACATATTGTTTGACGGCACCATAATAATTTTCCTGCTATTTTGTGAAGGAAAAATAATCAGTTAATCAGTTTTTGTTCAGCATGTTCACTACTAGCTGGAAATGGGGAAAAGAAAACAGTTCTTACAAACATCGCTGAGTTTTCAGGAGGTTCTTTTTTCAATACCCACTCATTGTGAAATTGAAAAAAGGAGCTTTCTAAAACTCCAAAAATGAAAAGTTAAGTTAGCTTTTGATAATTAAAATGCTCTAGATCTTCAGTGGTTTTGAATCATGGGATTTGCGTTTAATGTTTCAAAAAGATAAACATGTATTTTGCATTTTGTGATGGCATGTTTAGTCAACACCATCCTCTGCAGTGTAATGAGAAAGGGCCTTCAAACAGTGAGGCAGAAAACTTGCACCCAATTTCTCTCAACTGGCATTTAGATAGCATTCAGTAAAAGAATGTATCTAATTAAGATATATACATGTAAATGTGACTGTAGTCATATCTAGTTAAGATACATCTTGGCTATATATATGGGGTTTTTATATATAAAAGATCTATAAAAAATGTATTTAACAAAGAAGGAACAAACCAAAAAATTATTTAGGAACATGCAAGCAATGAACTGCTGATGTTAAAAAACTTTCCTATTGCTTTACAAAAAATCCTAATGGATATCTATAGTGATGTGGTCCTTGGTCCTTCCCCGGTCCTCAGTGAACCAGTTGCTTGGTGGGTGGAGACCGGACTAGGACCTCAGCTCACCTCAGCTCAGCCTCTCTTCTGCTGTCTGACTTCGGTCCTTCCACTTGCTCTTCTGGTGGGAGCAGAGTATTCACAACATCTCCTTTTTATATATCAGCTAATTTGGGCTCTGAATTGTGTTCTGGGGGATGTCATCTCCCTTTTCATTAGCCAGGTATGAAGCCTAGGCCTGAAGTGAGATAATGAGATAAGTAACCTTATGTACATCCATAATGGGAGTAATGACACTAATTTTCTTTATAAAGCACTTTTTATTTCTAAGAGAAAAAGTAGCTATTATTATTTGTAATTATTATCACAGGGCGTAAGGTCCAAAACTTCATATTTCATTTAGTAAATGCAGGAAGCACAATGCTATTGCAAATATGAGGAAGTACTGTCTATTTATCTAACTTACAATAGGCAAATTTTGAAAGGGCACCACTGTATAAAAGCCCACAGGAGGGAGGAAAGAGCACACATACTTAAACCCTGACAAGAGAAAGACATGATACTTCTGAGCAAACTAATGGAGACGTTAAAACTCAGAAGCCCCGCAGACATCTGCTAACTCGAACATGCAACTGGCAGATATCACTGAGCCGAGCTCTCGTGTGGCTCTCAGCTGTTGCTTGCCTGTATTTTCTAATTTCAGCATGCCTCCTCGGTGTTACTCCTACATGAACTGGCAGTGTTGTCAGAGACAATCATGTCAGTGCACTGCAGACCACTTTTTCCCTTGCGAAGATGAAGTTAATTTGATGGATCTTGTTGCTCAAAATAAAAATGCAGGTTTCATCCATACAAAGTTTAAATTTTGTACTGGGAACACTGAAACTGTGTGAAGGAATCTTCTTCCAGCCGTGAAAAGAAAATCAAGTAGGAGGAAGGGACTTTCTTTCACTGTAGGGTGATAAGGTCCACAGGCAAGTGCAACGGATAGTCCCAAAGTTCAGGGAGAACAGTACTAAAATGTCATCTTTCTCCAGTGGTCACATAAACAAGTATGATAAAAAGCAGATTGGCAAACCCCTCCTGGCTTTGGGCTCAAATGGACTCTCAGTAGAAAGCTGAAGTAGGGTATAATTAATTACCAGGGATGAATAAGCTCTTGCAGTCTGGTATTGACATGGATCATTTACTTTAAATGAGAACTTGAATTTTTTTGATAGTTATGGAGAAGGGTTACCCTCTTCCCTTTCCCTGTTCCCACAAGATGGATAGAAGCACATCTTTTTGCACCATCCTCTAACCACAGTGGCATGCACCCTGGCTCCTGTTCTGAAATAAACTCTACTAAAAAACTGTAAAAATCCTGGCTAAATGTGACTCATGTCTTTCAGTCGTGTTCATAAAATCCTCTTCCCATGCATTGGCTTTTGCCATTTTCAGGGATGTGCCTGGCAGCAGAGATGCTGCAAACCTTGGTGCTCCTCTCGGGGAGGAAGAGGAGGGTAGGAGCTGCAAGCTGCCCAAGAAGTCCAGCAGTGCCCAGTGCCCAGAAGAGTGCCCAGCACTCAGAAGCAGCGTGGGGATCCTCCATCCCTCTCCCTCAGTCCCTGGCCCCCTGTGGCTTGTGCTGCTGCCCAAGAGTGATATCTGGTCATGGTTCTTGCTGCTACTACAACCAACCCTGGTAGGAGCTGGGTAGTCTGTCTTTGCGATAGGTGGGAATTTTGCCCATGGAGGTCTTCCCTCTATGATCGCCTCCATGGCAGCTTCTGCAGCACCTTCACAAGTTAGTTCACTTGGTGGTGGTCTTTGAGTGACGGAGTGCAGCAGCTGCTTTACTCATCCTTCCTTGCTAGGGGCTCCTACTCTCAGCGGACATCCCCGTGACTAGAAAGACCAAGCCGTTCATTCTGGAAACTGAGTCCAAACTCCAGAGAATAGTACTGTGCCTTTAGTCTCTTCCTTTTCCTTCGGATGCTGGGTTGACTGGTAGTGGAAGGCAAAGCCAGCTGTAAGTTTCTAAACCTCTTCTGTTTTCTTGTCATGTCTTTGAGATGCAGTGAGACTGCAGCCCTGCACCTGCACACAGACCTCTCAGTCCTCCTGCTTGCTCCCCATGCTATGTACGTTAATGTACAGGAGCTTCGGAGAGGCACCCCATCCTGCTCCCTTCCCAGGCAAAGTGTGAAAGGTCCCCCCATGGGTCCCCCTGTAGGGACTCACTTTTCCTTTGAGGTGGTGACTTGACCTTTCAGAGGAGGCCTTTGCTCCTGTGGTTCACCCTGCAGGTGCCTCCCCCATTGTTGATGTTAGTTGAGAGCTATAGCAGAACTGCATGGCCACCCTAAATGGGGAGCAAAAGAAAAGTGAAGCATACTGACAGAGGAACCACCAGGTCATAGATCCACATGGCGTTTTGCAGCCCCCAGAACCATTGACACTTTCATTGATAAATACAATTAATTGACATGAAGTGTAAGAGACTTCATTATGAAATATTTAAGCATACACCTTAGTCCAGTTGATGGCAATTCAGCCAGAAGGGTGAGGTTTCCTCAACACCAGCAGCAGCAGCCCAGGAGCTGGTTTTGTACCACTTTCAAAAGACCAGGACCCAACCGCCTGTTTTATTTTGTTGGCACGTGGACTTGGTACTCACCTTGCAGCAAAAGACAAGTCTCTTCACTGCTTTCTGCAGCGCCTGAAGGAGACATAAACTCCATGCTTTCTATCTCAAGAAAACTCAATACAACTCTGAAGCGTAAGAGGTACCAGCTTGTAATAACATGCCTGTAGGCCCAAAGAGACTAATATTAAATACAAACTTTTAAATCACTATAAAACAATTCTGTGTATATTTTTTGGTCTTTGCACTGGCCATGTGTTTGGCGGTATTGGAGAGTTCCACTTTGTCTATGTCTTTCATTATCTTTATATCAAAGGACCTAAAACTGACGCCTGCAAACCAGCAGTCCGTTCACTGTTGTTCTTTAAGCTGGGAATGAGATTGCTCTCCTGAAGCCCACCCTACCTCAGGGCTTGATTTTCAGATGAAAAAGAATACCAAAATGGATTGAGAAATGCCCACACTGTTCAGAACAAAAGAAATGAGTCAAATGCATGTACAGAAGTGTCTTAAAAAAAACCCAACTCGTGAGGCAGCCTCCAACTACAAGTCTGTAACTCTGCCCTTTGGACATGTCTCTGCCATCCATGGGATGCACAGCAATAACACACAATTCCAGGAGGATGTAACTGCGTTAATGCGGGAGGAAAACAAACAGAGAGAAGCTCCTTGGGCAGCCTCCCATCTATGACTGATAATCCTTTAGCAGTGTGCCGAAACACCTTTCGGGAAGATGCAGTGCTGTAATGAATATGCCACGCACTTGTGACAACTGTGTCATTCAGAACTTTGTCACTCAGAGCTCCCAGGTCTTATTTTCCATAAGATGTTTGCCTTGTGGACAGGATTGAACCTGGCAGTGCTCTGTGGCCTTCAGCGGGGTCAAATCATTGTAAAAAAAAATATCTCGCCAACATAATCTTCTCCATTTTTATCACTTCCTTTTCATTTTTACCTCTGGTTAGCTCCGTCTTCAAGTACAGAGATGGCAAATTAACTAAGTTAAGTGATTAAATCGAAGACCACCATGTCACAGACAAATCGTGCTCTATGAAACTTCTTCAGCCTGCAAATCACAGCCTACCCTCCAGCAGTCGGTGTCTGCTAATGTAAAGCCACTCAGTCTGATTAAATGTGACTTTGAGCAGTGGGCGGTTTTGTGCTTGTCTTTATGCGTAAAGGTAAATGTCAGCAAAATGAATGGAGCTTTGAGTGTTACTTATGTATTTGACGAACCCCGTATACTCTCCCTACCAAGTGTACTGTAAGAGCTTGTCTAGATTTATCAGCTGCTTTATAAGGAGCAGCAAGAAACCCAGATTAAAGGTTGCTAAGTTACAAACCAGATAAGACATAGGCGTATTTCCAAATTTATACAAACACCATGCCTAAATTCAAGAGAAGCGTAAGAAGCAGTCTGAGCTCAAGAATAGGTTAGCATGCAAGATGGATTTCTCTCTCTATTTCTCTGCATGGCTTTACTTCCAGCGATATTTCAAAGGGGCATTACAGCATTCAGAACCTATTACGACATGCCAAGTATGAGAGAAATAATGCCTAATACCCAGCATGGGGGCTTTTTAATGGTAATACAAATATTATGCAGCATTTCCCTCCCCAAGTCAAGCTGTGCTTGCCTTGAATACAATCCTCCTACAAATACAAACATGTACTTCCTGGGCGCGCGGGCCCTTGTTACAATGGGGACAAAGTAGGACTGTTTTCACACGCAGATAACATAGACATTAATCCCACGATTGAAGAAATGGGATTTTGAACTGTGCAAATTCCAGTTCAAAGGAGGGATCCTTCTCTGTATAGATGTCTTTGTTATCAGCCCATGTTTAGCTAATAAATGGTTTATTAAAAATGGCACGGCTGTGAGGGGCTTACATAAATATTACTGGGTTTGGCGTGGTCCAGCATTAAGCTTACAGCGCTGGAGAAGCTGTTAGGAGACGCTTACGTGCACCGCACAGGGAAGCAGTGCAGAGAAAGATGGAGTTTTTCTACTGGCAACACATTTTCAGCCTACTTAAATTCCTAGGCTTTCTTTTGGTCTCGTATTATTAGTAGGCATCGTCACAGATGGCTGTGTTCTGAGATCTCTGTGTATTAGAGTGAGGGAAAAGCTGCTGGAGTGCTCATCCCCCGGACTGGAGGTGGAGCCCTTTGGTGTGAGCGCAGGTGTGCTGTCAGGCACCCCATGGCTGAAAGCCCAGCAAGTTTCCCTGTCAAAATGTGTGCTACAGAGTCCCACTGTAGGAGAGAGCAAACTGACTATTTTAGGATATCTGGTGGAGAAATAACTCTGTATTTTGCAGGCCACCTTTTTCCTTCAGAAAAGCTAACCAGAGACATTTATCAGATGATTTCCTCCATGTATCTAGTTTTGTTCAGAAAAAAAATTGGAAAACTTTAATTGAATTCCACCTACATATGGCTTGACAGCTAGAAAAGGCTCTGGCAGGGTCTGGCTAACTGGGGTACAGAAGCGCTTTGCCCACAAGCCTTTTTCTCATGTCCTGCTCCTTATGCGGATGCAGAGTCCAGCAAAACTAGGCAGAGAGTTCTGCTACACCATATTGATGCCTCCAGGGGATTTCCAGAAAAAAGGTCAACTAGGGCCTTCTGGCTCCATTCTGGTAGTTAAACACAGAATAATCACCTGACTTCCAGACCATGGACACCCCTCAGCCTGGCTTTATCATAACTTGGAGCTCTGCAGCATAATGTCTTAATAAAGTAGAAAGTTATTGTTGGGCTGTACTTTTTAGGGTTTTTTTAAGGAGTACTTTCATTTACATAAAAGAACTAAAAAATCCAGCCTGAATCCTATCCTTTCTTCTGTTTAATTACTAGCTTTTTTGGTTTCAAGCAGTTTTAAGGTAAGGGTAATTATCATGAGAGGAGTTAGGAGGCATGAAAAGGGCTTTTTTCTAGCTAGGAGCCAACAAAGTGCTTCGAAAGCCTTGGCAGGCCAGACAGTAAAACACACCTTAACGTTACTCAGAGTAAGAAGGAAAATAACATGGCCCTAGATCATCTAGTGGAAGTTATGGGCATTTCTCGGCCTATGAGCTGTCTGTGCTCCTGTCTGTTAGCCAGACAGAGAGTACCAGGGACCAAAGTTCTGTGTTTTGGGCATTGATTTAAGTCCAGCCTTGTCACAGGTACTAAATTTGTGTTAGTTTTCAACCATAGCAACAAAATGCTCATTACAAACTGTGTGCTTTAATTTGGAAATGCTTTTTCCTGTTGCACTTCAGAATTTTTCCTTCTACTTACAGATCTGTCTTACCATACTCTGTAAAGATGCACTTCCCATCAATATCTATTTTCTTTGACATGAAGCCTGTCTCCTTTCTTAGATCTGAGATTTATGTCCTAGAGAGAATGACACCTGGTGGTTCCTCTGTACTGGTAGGATCACTGCCTCTGCACCAGCAGTTCACCACATGATCACCACTCGATCCTTGCTGCTCTGAGCAATGTCAGAGAACCTACTTACAGCTGCAGTCAAATTGATAACCATCGTTATGAGTTTTTTATAGACACATGCTCTACATCTTCCTACTGTTTCTTGCTCTAGGCAAGATACCACCCTGAGAACATCCAGTAGAAATGAACCCTGCTGCAAGATTAAGTTTTGGACTGAGCATTTGAGTCATTAGTCTTATAGCTAGGTGCTCTGTTTCTTCTTTTTGTGTTTGCCGACAATTGGATCTCTCCCTGACTGTCAGCTCTTGACTGTAAAATCCTTCAATCTGTGCTCCCAGAGATCTCAGTCATCCCAACAACCAGGGCCACAGTTTTAATGATTTCAGGCCTCTTTTGTACATCTGCGGTGGTGAGCAGATGAGAGAGCAGCCTGAAGGACGAGTTTAAAGGGCTTTTCTATAGTCATCCTTTAGTTTCATTATGTTGCCTGAGTTTGATTATCTCTTTTTAGGAAGGGAATAATATGGCATTAACCGATTTTCCTTAACCCAGTTCTTTACCCAGGCAGTGGAAATTCCTTCAGGAATATAAGGGAACAAGGTCCTGCTATTTCTTTTTCATAGAATCATTTAGGTGGGAAAAGATCTTTAAGATCATTGACTCCAACCATAAACCTAACACCTAACCAAGTCCACTATGCCCCTAAGTGCCACATCCACACATCTTTCAAATACCTCCAGGGATGGTGCCTCAACCACTTCCCTGGGCAGCCGTTCCAATGCTTGACAACCCTTTCAGTGAAGAAATTTTTCCTAGTATCCAATCTAAACCTTCCCTAGTGCATCTTGAAGCCATTTCTTCTCGTCCTATCACTTGCTACTTGGGAAAATAGACCGACCCCCACCTCTCAACAATGTCCTTTCGAGTAATTTTAGAGAGTGATAAGGTCTCCACTCAGCCTTCTTTTCTCCACACCAAACAACTCCAGTTGCCTCAACAGCTCCTCATAAAACTAGTTCACGCGTACATGGAAGCCAAACCCCAAACAAGTGATGTCACTGGTCTTGAAAGAGGTGCTGCCTGAACAGATTATGCTCATCTTTTCTGCTCTTCAAGTTGTGACACAGGCCTCACAGCCCTTTTTAGAGAAAAATACCTGTTGATTGCAATGGGAGTTTTGCCTGAAGTATCAAATCCTGGATTTCTGTGCAGTGAGTCTGTCACACTAACTACGGATGCCAAATGCCAAAGAACTTTTTGTCAGACCTTTGCATTTTAATTTGTTGGATTTGGTGAATAAAAGAAAATTTGCTTTCATTAGTGGGGGGTTGATTTATATTTAAACCTTTATTTGGAGATTATTTTCTAGGTACTACTTCTCCTTGTCCTAAATGGGAGGACATACAGCTCTATGAGCACTGTCCCTTGTGTCTCCTGCTGGTCTCTGGAGATTATGTTACAAAAATGTAAACACCATGATACCTTGCAGGGAGACTAGAAAAGAGAGATTCAGAACATCCCTGTATTTGATTTATCTATATATCTACCAGTCTGGCTGTCTAGGTATCTATTAATAAATAATACAAAATTCATTCATATTTACTGAGTTGGAACAACAATTGGAAGGACAACTCCAATTACGTGCTCAGAAGCGGATGGATTTTGTGTTATGACCATTATTTGGTCAAACCCCCTCACTCCGAGTAGGGTCCAGGTGACATGTAACATGTCCAGGTAAGTGTCCATGAAAGAAAAGATTTCACAACCTGTGTTGCTCTTGTAATGTTTGAACACCATGAGAAAATTTTTTCTAGTACCTTGGAAATAGACATTTCCTTTGATGCAGCTTGTGCACATTTGCCTTTTGTGTTTCACTAGCTACCTCCAAAAAGTGTCTGTCCCTATCTTCTTTCTGCTCTCCCATTGTGTACATGTTTCTTTCTTGTTTTTCTCATCTACTTTCTTCTGCCAGATTTTTCTCCTAGGAAAGAAGATTTAATCCTTTCCTTGTCTTAGACCCTTTCTAAAATGCTTTGTCCTTAGCTGTGGCCATGTAAAAAGCACATGGACTTCAGTGAATATGTGAGCCCAAATTTAGTCACAGGACCTTACTGTGATGTGTATATTATTCTTAAATTACATTTTTACATTTCACTTTTTGCAATTCTCACTCATCCCTTTTAAATAACCCAGAAGCTTTTAAGCTCCAAAAGACCAGCATAACAAAGTGGTAAAACAACAGTGGCCTTTAAAGCTCCTTCCCTTCATATCCATCTTCTCTTCCTGCTCCCTAGAAAAAAAAAGGCTTTGTGAAGGATGAAATCCTATGGGAAAGCTGATGCAGGGATTATGACATCAAATTTAATGGGGCAGTTGCTGCCAGTTCTGAAGTAAGGTCTGCACTGCAGCTTTTTGTAAATCCCATAAGGACCAAAGCCATTTGGGGCTGGATTGACTTTGATTAACTGTGTTTGTCTAACTTGAATTTCATGCCCAAGGTTCAGTCACCTCAGGTCCTTTCTAATTCATGGCCTTACTGGTGAGTCAGTCATCCTTCAGGTTGCCTTCCCTTTGCATTGATTGCATAGCAAACAAGCCGAGATGAGACTTGCCATTTTTAGGCAGCTAACTTTAGAAGAGATGAATCACACCTCACTTAGTGTGGTGGCTTCTTCCTGTCACGAGTCCTGTATGAGTTAAATCTCTGCATCCCTTAAGTTACCCCTGTAACTTAAGTGGCTTTTATGAGGTTCCCTGCAGGAATCCCTCTTGCTGGCCCAGATGCAAAGCTCAGGTGAGTGAGTAATGTCCATTGTTACCCACATTGGACCAGATACAAATGCATGCTTATGGAACAAGAACAATACTTCACACCCAAAGCCCCCTATCTAAACATACTCCGATCGAGATTTTTATTTATGATTTATTATATCTTTAGAAAATCTCACGGTAGTTTATAAATTACACCAAAGGAGATTACAGTGTGTGCACTCTTAACCTTAATACTGTGATTTACTGAGAGGCTGGAACTTGTTACAGAAAACAGAGCTGAATGGAAGAGGAGAACGAGGTCCACAGCTAAGGAAAAGGAGCAGGAATTAGCATGCATCTTTCCAGCATTAACTGTGATAAAGCCACAGAGACGTAGCACAGATCTGTTTCACTTTTATAACATTGTATTCACCAGCAGCAGAGGTAACAGCAATGTTTTCAGAGCTACATGAGAGATTCCCAAAGACCTTATCATCGAAGGATCCTAAACCAGAAAATTTAAATCAGTATAAGCTGTGGCAAAGCAGATATACGCTGTCTGAGACCCATAGAGGTATAGATTTTTTAGACTCACTGTAAATAGGGAAAAGAAACTTTCACTTTATGCTTCTATTCTGTCTAATTTTCCATGTAAGGTACATTTTCATACTCTGCATACATACTCATACTACATTTATTATGTATCTGTTGAAAACAAAGAAGCCACAGGCAGACACACAGACATTTCCCCCCAAGACCTTCCCCCCCCGAGCCATGGCGTGGGAGCTGCAGCCTACTAGCAGTTCCCTGGGGAGGGGACTTTAATAGGGAGATGCCGAGGTTGGATGCTGTATCTGCAGCACATATGCATTTGTGGAGAATCCGTGCATAATCAGGCCAGCAGGGACATCAGAAAGCCAAAACCACCACGCAGCATCTCCATAACAATATCTAAGTCTGTGGTGGTTGCTAATATAATTCTGCAGATGGAGAACCACAAGGGCTTCAGAGCAGTGGGGAATCTGGGATAACTGGAATTTAAAAAAAAAAATTATTCTATCAAACATGAGAGATTTAAGCCAAGTTTATGCAAGGAACACAAGGCTGAAATGGGTCTGTTCAGTAACAGACAGATTTAGTCAAAGGTTTAAATTCAACCTAGAAATAAAAATCCATTGTGTTTCCTGGTAATACACACTAACAGGCAACCAGCAATGGTCCCTTGCTTGCTGATGAAGCAAACAGATAAGAGAGTGAAAAAAATCCAGGCTTTCTGGTGCTCAGTTTCCTCTCACTGTCACTGGTTCAGTCCCTTCCATCTCCTTTTCTCTATTTAATTAAACCACGTTAATGGTAATGCCTATCAACTAACGGCTTTGCATTCGGCATCCGTATCCCTCAGACTAGCCGCCGAGTCAATCTGACAGATGAGGAGAGTGGTTCGGATTTTGCAGTCATTTAGCTGCAGCCTCCACGCATCTGCAATGTGATGCAGAAGTGATGGGAGCCGTTCCCATGCCAGGGGCTTTGGAGGAGAAGTCTGTAACTGAGCACTTGCCACTCCATGGACGTCCATCCTCTGAGCCAACCTGCTTTACTGTCCCTTGCAGTTAAAAATCAGCTTTCTGCTTTTTTAAAACTGTTTGTAATACTCTATCCCTGGTAAGGAAACTTTTAAATAGTGTTTTTTCCTCTGTTTGTTTTTTTTTCAAATATAATTTGCAAACAATGCAGATCACTGTACTCCAGGGAAAGGCAGCTACAGGAGAGGAGTAGGGGATTTGTGCATTGTTTTAAGAGGGGAAAGGAGGTCATAAGCAGTATTGTAAGGAAAACAAGTAACCGTAGATCTTTAGATACTATTGGCAAAAACACAAGACCAGGAAACCAGTTCTGAACTGGGGAGGTACCGTGTATGAGGCCATTGAATAAGTAAAATGATTTTTTTTTCTGAACACATTCAGTAACACCGACTATGCTGATGTCCAAGTAAAAGTCATACAGATAGAAACAAGCTCTGATTATTTTATTTTTCATGTGGAGCTGTTGTGCATCAAAGAACTTCACATACATCAGTGAAGTCTCCTGATACCACACTGGGCAAATGAGCATTACATAGCAGATGGGTAAAACAAGACTTAAAGAAGCCGAACAGAAGTGGCCTCGCTGGAAATACAGCTCACCAGCCTCCTGCTCAGATAAGCTTCCTCAGCCTCTTTCTCCATCCTTCCCTTTGCAGCCACAGCACGTGGGCAGCAGTCACTGGGAGAATGTCATCCTGGGGAACAGGAGCGGGACTGGAGCATCAGGCACGGGCTCTGCCACCATTGTCCCCATGCCATGGTGGGGACCATGATGTCAAGCCTCCCACCCTGCTCCCAGCAGGGGGAATCAATGTCCACTGGAAACAAAAGTAGCCAGAATTACCATCCCACAAGAAACACTGAGAACCCCACCAAACTCTGTGTCGCACTGCAAACACATTGCTACCAGCTATAAATATTTAGGGTGAAAGTCTAAGGTAACTTCTTCACCCAACTCCCCACATGGCAGTTGCCCAGACGCTGAAGACAGTAACTGGTAGAGGGTATGTTTCACCACCAAAATAGCTCAGGATGCTGCAGGATTTTTAAAGGAAGACAGTTTTTGGACCCACAGCAATCCTTTGAAACATGATGGTAAGAAGCAATTCTCACTCATAGAGAAAACCTCTAGTGCACTTGAAATTGAAATTTGAAAATGGCCATCAGCAAAAGCCATCTATCTGAGAGACGCTGTTTTGCTTAATGTGCAGTAGAAATATAGAGAGGCCTATTTCATTGGCAGTGAGGCATGTTTTTGCCTCTGACGTTAACACCAAACTTCGTAATCTGAGAAATAATTTCAGTCCTTTGACTCAGTGTTAGAGAAAATATTTAATTCTGTGCATAAACCGGATGGAAGGCCAAAATGTTTCCCCTATAACCTGCAGAAATCGCTGGAGTTACTCCAGGGATGCATTTAGTCCCTTCTGTTCAAAATTTAAGACCTGCTGTTTTTCTGACAGCGCAGGTAATTGCTACAGCTGGAGCAAGGCTGTATCTCATCCTCTCCGGCCTCAGCCTTTCCTGCCACCCTCTTTCCCGCAACAGAAACACAGCAAATGCCTTGGACCATGCTGAAGGATGGATTCAGTGCTAAATCCTCACCTGATGGGAGCTGTTGGGGAAGGTCTCTGCAACCTGCGGCACATCCTGCACTGGTTTCCCTGCAGGAAAGGAAGGGCAGGACCTCACCCATGGGGGTGACTTGAGGAAATCCTGCAGATTTCGAGGTACCCACAGAGATTCCCTTCCCTCCACTACCCCTGAGTAGCAAGGACAAACCCTCCAGTGGTGGGGTAGCTTGAGGGCTTTCTCCTCCACTTCTCTGGGCTCTCACATCCCAGTCCAGCTCCTCTTTCCCCATCAGAGGTTACTGATTTGGCCACAGGACGATAAAGCAACTAAAAGCAAAGAGTCACCTTCCAAATATACCAAGGTGAAAGTCTCTGCCCTGGAGAGCTTTGGAAGAAAGAGACATAAAAGGAGCACTAAGGAGATGATATTAGCTTTGTTTTTCAGGCTCAGAGCTGAGGTCCCCACAGTGGTGATTTATGCAAGACCATGAGCTCACTCAGCCCCATGGAGGTGTACGAGCCAGACTCCTCTGCCAAGTCCCCCACGTAGCCCTGAAACCTTCCTGAATGGGAGAAAAATGATCATTTGTGCATGGAAGTGAGATGTTTCTCAGCTTTCGGTCTTCCTAGATGTAATCATTCCTAGAAAAAGGGCAGGATTAAGAGGTGAATTGTCGGACACTGTGCTAAGAAAAAATTGGCTGGCTTTCTGTTACGCCATTCTGTGGGTGCGTGGATACATATGCTCACTCATAAAACCAAATGCCAACAGATTATATTTCCCTCTAAACAGGATCATCTATGAATATAGATAATTCTATCTTCAATTAGAAAAATCCATCCGTTTTGCCTCTCCCAGTAGTTATACACATGCATATGCGCGAGTCTGTGTAGACATCCAGCTATGGTGCAGTACGCTACCCACAAAATGTGTTAGTGAAATTATTAAATCTAAAATAGCACAAACTCAAAGATACATATCAGCACTTCCCCAGATTCCAACACCTCCCCGGCTGCATATCTGCATCCCATAAATTTTCAGATTTACCGTTACAAATCATTTCAATTTGCAATCATTCCCTTAAACTGATTTTAGCCAGATTAATCTTATTTCTTCTTATTAGACACATCTTTCATGCAGAGTGTAAAACAATAATCCGCTTGTAATGCTCACTGGCATTGGCTGTCATCAAAGAGACGGGCGGAGAATTGCAGTTAATGGCAATAATGGAGAGAGCCTGCTCGTTGGGTGGCAGCGTTTTGGAGGATTTTCTACCTGCCTGCTGCAGGACTGAAATCCATGAATTTCAAAGCTGCTTGTGGCTTTATAGTCATTATGGAGGTATCTCTCAGCCAGTACCAATTAATGACAACTCTAACTTTTTATGGAGAAAAATTTCGGTACCATCTGGAATTCCTGGAGAGAGAAAAATCTGTGGACGTGTCTTCTGCAGCATGGCAACCCCCATCATAATAACCAACACAGAACAGACGGATATTTTATCATTTTCTCTTCCACTCATTATGCTGTTTGCTCACTAATGTGTATTGGAATATTTGGATTTTGATGTTCAAAGAGCAGGATTTTTCCAGTTGTTTCATCTCTTAATGGTTGGAGGAGCAGCAGCGGCCCCTGACTGCACACTGGGAAGCACTATCATTCAGTCTGCTCTGCCCCAGATCCAAAAAGTCCTTGTCTTCTCCCAAACAGTTGTGACTATGCAAATAACAACACTCGTTCTGACCACTCAAAAGATGATGTCTGATCTTGCATTATACAATTTCCTTAAATAAAAAAAAAAATATAATTGAGTGAACAGTGCATTCTCAGGCTGACTAAAACTCTTCAGGCAGATGAAACAGCATTTTCATAAGAGATGCAAGAAGAGACATTTCCTCACAACATCATGTTTCAATCTTCCTAATAGAAAGCCCGAGCTAGAAAATTGTCCAGTGTCTATTCCCAATCAAGTGTGGGTATTTTTCCTGAGACAGAAGGCAAAGTGGTATTTAGCCTGTGAAAACATTACGGATCAGTTATTTCAGCCTTCCAATACTACCTGATATTTGCAAGCACAGGTTTCAAAATCCATATGAAGACCTTGCAAGCTCTTTTGCACATGTCCTTGCTGGAGCACTCTAGAATGAGCACACAGAAACACAGCCCTGCTTCTCTATAGATGGATCTGGAAATGAAGACCCAAAATATGCCATTTGGCTGAAGGGATATAAGAAGTGTAGAGGTAAAGCCAAGTTTACATCAAATGTAGAATGTTTGCCTTATTCAGACGAAAATTTCCCTTTTCTTCCTGAGCTCCAGTGTCCTGAATGAATAGGAAGCAGCCTTTTTTCTGCTCTGAACTCTCTTAATGGACATTTTAATGACTGTCTCCTCAACTTAACAGCCAGCTGTCTAATTACTGAATGCCAATATTTATGAAAGCCCAGCATATACAGTGATAATGACACAATTCAATATTTATGGGGAGCACATTTTCCATAAATACCAACACTGAGTAATCACAGTAACTACTCTCCTGGTACTCCCACTAATCTCAGAGGGCAATGAGCAAGATTTCCTTGAAACTTAAAATCCAGAGACTACTCACCCCTTACACTTTCGATGACCTCAGACCCAGAATATATTAGCAGTAACAAAGAATTGTGATTTCTTATTCCTGAAAAAAAACACTGCTGAATCGATGAGGTGAGGGATATTTTCAAGGCACTGTGATTGGTTTGCTTGTGGTGGGGAGCCTGGCAAGGTGAGCAGTGGGGAGGGAATACTCCCTCCGGCTTTTGCACAATAGCTCAGTGATTAGAACAACACTTGGAGAGGAGGGAGAAGAGGTAGGTAGAGTATCAGACTACCTTTGCCTCTCAAAATCCTCCTTTTCTATCTAGCAAACTCCAAACTTTCTGCTTAGAAAACTGCTCCAAAGCAGAGGCATTGCTTGATTTTAGGGCCTGTGAGATGAAGCAGTTGTTGAGAGCAAAGTCATTCTCCAAGTCTTAGATGACTCAAATGCACCTACACTGTGGGTTTCGGTGGAATTTAGCCAGTGGGCATCAGATCCAACAGCCTGTGAGGATGGGGCAGGACAGACATCATGGAGGGAGGGACTGTGCTGGCAAAGTTTGTTTCCATGTAGTAAGGGAAAGATTGTAAATTTGAACATTAAAGAAGCTGTTCCTGCCTACTGCTGACTTACGTACTTCCATGTTCAGGTCACAATTATATTTACCACATAATTGTAACCAGAGGAAAACCTTGGGTTTATATCTTATTTAACAGAAAACTCCCTACTCTTGCAACGTTTTCTAATACTAGAAATGATCGTAGAAATGTCAGTAGCTCACACCATTTCCTGCAGAGTCTGTTTCCCTAAGACATATTACAGAACAATATGCATACAAAGTAATGAAAGGTGTAAATTAAGTTCAATAAAATTGAATCAAATTGAGGAAATATTCATTCTGCCTGGGAATGATCACACAGCTATCTAATGCAGTTTAAATAACATATCCTAAATGTTTTCCTTTAGGTAATTTGATTACTGTTCCTGCCCAGTCCCATCAGATGTTCTCTGCTGGAGTATTAACCAGGCTTGCATTTAGGAGTCTGCTCTGAAGATCTGCAAAAAGATTCCACCGAATCCACTGAGCTTTGCAACAGATACCCAGCTTGCAGGGCTGGCTGAAAGGAGCCGGAGGAGCAGAGGAGTGGCCTGCCCTGCTCTAACATCGCCACGTAACATAACACAGAACATACATGTGACGTCAGCATGAAGGCTCATCTGGTCCTGCTTTCTCTCCCGCGTACACACCATTAGGAGAGGGGAATATAAGAACAAAGGAGTGTGTGTTTGCTCCTGCGTGTGTGGAGGGAGTGAGGTACATAAGTAAAGGAGGGGGAACCATCTCCATGTACTTCCAAAGCAATAGGAGAATCCCTGAACTGCAGGATATTACCAGATGTTCATGTTTAGTAGCCACAAATGGACCACTCTTTCATGAATTCATTCTTCCCCTCCTTAAACTTTACATATTAATTAACCTCCATGTGAAAAGCCCTTTTGTTTAAATCCAGTATGCTTTAGCTGCAGTTGTCTGTTGTATTCCATGTTCTTTCCTGGCTTTCTTCCCCAGGAACAACAGTGGCTTCAGTATCTGAAGTAATAATAGTAGCAGAAATGAAGCTTTTTATTACTGTCATTTACTTGGGGGGGGGGCAGGAGGGGGGAGGGGAAGTTGATGAGATGTCAATGATGAGTTACCTAAAGAAAAGAAAGAAAAATGGCCAAGTTTTCAAGCAGAGGGATATGTAATAGGCCAAGTGGAGTCAGGAGCCCTGTATTTCCATCTAGTACTTGATCATTTCACTCAAAATCTCTCCATTTGTTTGCCAATATGTGAAACAGAAATGTGTAGCATAAATGACAACATAGACTACTATAATGAAAATTTGTATAATATTTTGAAGTCTTTGATTACAGTATAAAAAGTATAAAAGCCAAATGCATGGGGTTTCTTTGTCCTTACTGTAAATGGTTTGCTTGCACTGTCCTTATTTAAATGGGTTACATTACTACACATATGTACATATATATATTAAAAATTGTAAATATTTATTGAATGTACTCACAAGGAATAGTAAAATAGCAGTTACTGACATCTTTAGATCCTGCCGTTCTCTTCTGATTGTTACTGGCATAACTTCTGATGCTTGATTTTCCCATGGTGCAAGCTTGCTTTTTTGCTCAATTTCTCTTCTGTACAGTGAGATGAAGAACTCGTGTGACTGGAGCAAGATCATTTTCCTGTGCAAGGGTATGGGAATAGCAAATAAAAACTGACTTCTGCTCAACAAAATGTACCTATACTTATGGTACATACCCGAAAGCTTCATTAGTAGTGATCTGTGAAACTAGATCTTTGACATGAAAGTGTGAAGCAGACCCTGAAACAGAACAAAAGAAAAGGGTCATATTTGCAAATACATATTAAACATTTGCAGTTGATTCTGACACTGTTTGCTGAACAACAGCCCATGCAAATTTGTTTTGCTGTGAAAGGCTGCTCTTGCCACCACCTGATAGGAAGAATGAGTCAACAGTTAAACAAAATGACCCATTAAGCAACTGTTATCATGAAACAGAAATGTCTCTTGCTCATTAACTTTGAATAAAGCATGCTGAAGAAAAGGCTGATAATTTAAAAAGTTATTTAGAAGACTGAATAATAACAACCTTGGTTGTACAGTTTTGTCCCTATGATTCTCTCCTCACAACCAAAAAAAATTAAACTGTTAGTTGTGATGCATTTTGGTTTCTTATTAACCTCCTTTTTTCAAGTAATTCAAAACAGTTCATGTGGGTAGTTCATATCTTTATTTACTAGACAAGTTCAAGATTCTTTACTACTGGTAAGCATGTATATTGGTTTTGAGCCTTGGGTAGTTTACCCAAAAGACATCACCTTTCCTTCCTTTAATTTTTATTTTTTAATAGAGATTATGGAAGTGCTGAGATGTTACCTATCATGCAGATCGTCATCGTGGCAAAAAACAGAGGCAAAAATTATGGTCTAAACTACTCAAACAACTTGATTCTTCTTATTCCCAGCCACTGTCATTTCTGTCTAAGCCTTATTGCCTCATCTTAGAAATATATTAATATGTAACTACTATTTCTGGGCATTGCACAGCAAAAAACAGCGCAAGTCTTGACACTGCCCATGCCATGCCTGTATGGGTAAGGTGCAAAACCAGCAAGATAGCAGTGGGATTTTAACTAGGAGGCTTCACTAATGAGTTACTGGCACGGTATGAAGACTACATTAGATATTCACTACTGACATGACAAGATACTCTCCCAACAGGGACCAGGGATTGAAAGAAAAGAAATGTTGCCAGCCTGAAATCTAAGCTGCCCAGCCACATACACTGGTATGTGCCTGTCATCAGCTTTCTGCAAGGTTTTGTGAAATTAGCTAACCTTTATAACTTATAATAAGCCTTTAAACAAATTCCATGCATGGAATGAACTAAAAGGATATACCAAGTCACTCTTCAGCCTTCTCCATGTCCATTTGGCAGCCACTGTTCTCTATCAGGAGGATATAGCTGCTATGTACCATCCCAGTCCCCTTCCTAGGCGTGTTTCTTCAAAGGGGGCCCATGTAAGCCAATAGATGGAATGAAGCTGGGACAAATAGGCACAATAGAGACAACACATTCAGGAATAAAACCAATGCCAAAGCACCTGTTTTCCCTAGCTCTGTATCCATTTCTCACTAAAGGATGAACATTTTAAAGAACTCACTTAAAACTTGCATAGTTTAAGCCCTTCATAACCCCATACTCCAAATGATGTGAGGGCGATCAGTTGAAGTACCTCTTAAACTCTTTTCATTATTCATTGGATGTCTAGGAAAACATTTTGACTGGTGTAATTCTATATACCCACCAGGCTGGTGCCAGGGATTCCATTAAACGGGTGCAAGGACTGACTACCTGAGCTGCCTTCATGGGGAGAGCCACAGCCCTGTATTAACCCTTATCGATCTGTGCACAAGAGAGAAAAGACAAAACTATGCACAGAGGAGTGCTAGCCTGTCAGCCTGTCTGCCCAGGGTAGGCTAAAACTTTCGTTTAGTAACTGTAGCTGAAGATACTCAGGAAAATAAAGCCAGAGATGTTAATCTGAGGACAGGATTTCTGCTACTCTTTGAATATTAGGGAGCTCTCTGCGATTCCCCTGTCCTGGACCTGGAGAGAGAAGGAGGGATTCTGCTTTGGTAGTGTAGTGTCTGGCACTGGGCAAAACGGAATGAATAAAGGCTCACTTTTGCTATATATTTAATCTTCTGTCAGTTGAAGCAGTCAATTCTCCAGCTTTGATGTTGGCTTTGGCATGCACCCCAGCCCCAGCCTTCTCCATCACTCCTACTCATACCCAATGCCCCCAAAAGTCTTTCAGGTTCCCATCACTGCTTATCACCTTCTCTGCATCCTCAGTTGAAGCAAAAATCAGGAATGAGGCAGTTTGCTGATTTATGTAGTCTCTGATGAACTGGATTCACCCAAGATGGGCTGTGGCCTTGCCCCACAGTGACCCCACAGAGCCCATAGGAGGGAGCATGCACACATCTGCACGTGCATGAGGAAGGAATTGAAAGATATCTGAAATTCAGAGACAGTGTTTGTATTTTCTAGGTCTCCCTCTGTTCCAGAGAAGCCCAACATTTGTTTAAAATGCTGGTTTTTTTGCACTTAGGGTCACTTTCATTAGGCCGGTTAATCCCATAAAGCAATTTGTATTTACATATTCTTGCCTCTTCCTACAGCACTGTCATCACAACTGCTTTTTAGTTTATGAAAATAAAAGGAAATGGCATTTGTATATATAAAGAAAGAAACCTTCCAACTAAGATTAGTCTTGAAAGCAGTGAAGTTCACTGATTTCACTCTATGTAAGATCAGGGCAGTGAAGTGGCCTCTGCCTTCATTTCTTTTGGCTTTCATTGTATCTGTTCAATGATTTTTTTCCATTTCTTACAGAAAAAGACCTGTCTCAAAGGCACAAACATTATATGCAGATATATCTTAAAGGAAGCCAGCCAATACTCAGGTACCATCTATCCTGCTTAAATCCTGAAATTAGTAAGATCCCAGCAGTCCAATTGTTTCAGGATTTTTACTCCAACAGAGTGGGGTGAAATCTCTCATACTGCCATGGAAACAGGCTGGGTAGTGTTGTCAAAAGGAATAAGTATTTGATTGTACAAATAATCTGCAGTTAATGTGAATATTGCTCATTGCCAAGGTATAAATGTCATACTCCACAAGAAAAAAAAAGTTTCCAGCAGATGTTCCTGTAATCCTATTTACTGGTTCTATACTATTTCCCCCTGTTCACATAACATGACTTTTTAGTGTTTTGCATATGTTGGAAAAAACTTCAATGAACACAATGTAAGAAATAATTCATCACAGGCAGAGGAATGGAGTAGATGACCTAAACAATTTCCAGTTCCTACTGGTTCTTTGTTATAGTAAATATGCTCATAATTAGAGGACAAAAGAACAATTATTCTGATGTTAAAACATCCATGTTATGTGTTAGAATAGTAAAAATAATTTGGTAAAAAGTCATGCCCCTGAATTAAATAATTATATTGTACAAAAACTGTGCATCAGCCAGGCTTGGCAAACAGCTCTCCATGTGGGAAGCTGTGCTGGAGTGTGCCCTGGCCTCAGCACACTACATTTCTCGGGGCATTTATTGTATGACTTCCTGAAATATTAAACTAAACACTGTTTTTCTTCCTTGCTTACTAAACACAAACTAAATCTACAAACAGTATGGTTTCTCATATTCATAGGTCTGTAGCTTCTCTCCTTCCCCTCTTCCAGACTGGGGTTTGTTTGGTTGTAAATTTCAAAAATCTCTTCCTGGGAAATCATCCTGACAATAAAAAGAGAGAGAGAAGCAAGTAAGGCAATGATTTGGTCTTTCTAAAAGAAAACTGAAGTGGAACAAATAACATTTTAACCCTAGATGTGGTAGTTGTCCTCACAAGTTAGTATTGTGAAAGGAACCTCATTTTTAGCACTAACTTTCTCTTAATTTCCCAGCAGGAACGTATAGGCAACTGCTCCTATTTAACATATTTACTGGAGATGCATAAATTGCTCTGGAGAAAGGAGGACCATTTCAAGCAATGGTAACAGACTGGTCATCACCAGGTGTCTCCACTCCAGGATGGAGGTGAAGCAAGCAGAAACAAGCCCTTTGCACCTCATGCTGCTGCTGGGTTTGTGAGTGAACTGCTTTAGCAGAACTCCGTGAGGACGTTGGTTTCCAGGGCCATAAAAAATGATGTCTAGACACGTTATGAATTTTACCTTCCTCCATTTTAATCCTTTGTAGTTCGTGAGTATAAGAATGTGTAGCAGGCTGATTAGAGAGGGGTAGGTGGAAAGCTTGACCTTGCCAACTTTCCAAGGTTGAGGTGGGATGAGAGCAGGATTTCCTTCTTTCCCATCAGCAATGCTTCTTGAGCGAGGCACTGGAAAGGGTTTAACGTAATAGCGTGAATTTTGTTTGGATGCCCAGATGAAGTTTTTGGATCTCTGAGCAGAGAGGGCTGACAGAGGTCTGCCATGCATGATACCTGAGGTTTAATGGATCACTGCAGCCTGTTGCGGATGGAATGGCGCGCTTCACTAGTAAAAGAGAAGCAGCAATATATGTATTGATATAAAAAAACAATTTAACAAAATTTGATAGTAAATGTGACAGTTTAAACAAGATTTGATGGCAAGGAACACTTGGTGTACCTGCATAGAGGACAGGATAAGACAGAACTGTCAGGGAGACCCTCCTGTTGAGTCAAGGTTTCAGAAAGCAGGGGGAGAGGGCACACCATCACACACCCTAGCAGGGAGTGACCTGACAAGGTGCCTGCGAGGCACTTGCCTGCATCCTCTCCAGTCCAGGGAGACCAAAAAACTGAAAGAGAACAAATGCAGACTGTCCAATGCATATATAAAACACCCTGTTAGCGTTTGGGTGGTCTCTGAGGAGTTTTGAGAACTGGATGGTTTGGTGTCCTTGCCCGAGACCACAGCGCCTTTGCTGTCATGCAATGTTGCTTTGACCTGAAACCTGTTCCTGGCAGGGTTGGGCACCTTGGTCGTGGCTTCCTGGTGAACATAATGTCAGCAGATGTCTATCCTGGCTTCACTAGCACAGCTCCATGGGGTGGCAAGGCCAGGTATGTGTGAGAGCTTGACTGCTCGCTCTCTTTTCACACACGTTAGTATTTTGACACCATTTTCCACCAGTCTGTTGGACTGTGGACAAAGTGAGCTGGCTGTTACCTGTCTAAACAGATACTTCATAGGAAACTGCTTAAATTTATTCCATAAAATAAAAGGTTTGTCAAGCAGGACTTGCCCTTGGTGAACCATGCTGGCTGTCTTAAATCACCTCCCTGTCCTCTATGTGCCTTAGCATAGCTTCTAGGAGGATCTGTTCCATGATCTTGCCAGGCAGAGAGGTGAGGCTGACATGTTGGTAGTTCCCAGGGTCCTCCTTTTTACGCTTTATAAAAATATGTACCATGTTTCCTTTTTTGCAGTCACCGGGGACTTCACCTGACTGCCATGACTTCTCAAATATCGTGGAGAGTGGTTTGGCAACTGCATCAGCCAATTCCCTCAGGACTCTGGGATGCATCTTGTCAGGTCCCATAGACTTCTGTATGTTCAGGTTCCTCAGGTAGTCATGAACCTGATCATCTCTTACAGTGGGAGGGAGGGACTTTGCTCCCCCAGTCCCTGCCTTTGAGGTCCATCTACTTGTGAGATGTGAGGACCCACTCAAGAGGTGTGTGGGATGTATTAAATGTGTATGTATTAAATATGTATGTAAGGATTTTAAATTTGGATTATTGAATCTATAATTGCTACATTTGAAAGTACAGAAAGTATTTGTTTACAAAATATTTAAAGAAGATAATGTTATGTACAGAGGACAAACTTCAGTGTCACAATACACAGCACCTTTCACTCACAATCCTTCTTATATTGTTGAATTAAAAACCGGCATTACAATACATACACCAGGTAGAGGGTTTGCTGAAGTCACTTTGGCAATAAATAAGTCCAAGTTACCAATATTTCAATCAGACTTTACTGAGAAAGATACAACTAATCAGACTAGGAGTTTATAAATGTTCCTTTTTAGACAGCATAGGATATCTTTAAAAAAGATAGACATTATGTGTCATTAATTTCCACAGATGAGAAATGAAATTAAAAAAAAAAAAGATTTGAAGAATGAGTCAGTGTCGGTGCAGGTCAGGGGAATGCTTCACGGCTGGTTTAGCTCCTTATGGGTCCACCAGCACTGCTACGGTTCCTCTGGAAAGGAATCCAGGTCCAGGCTGGGACACTAAGCCAGAGCCTCCAAGGTGAGCTGCAAGTGTTCTGGGATCTGAACCATACAAACACCCACGAAAACCTCGAAACAACATTTGCTGCGCGCTTGTCTGTTGTACACACCTTTCATACTTAGTAATTTGAAAGCAGTGGGAGTTCCACGAGGAGAATGTCTGAGAGCAGATTTTGGTCCCTGGGCTATTTGGTTTTTTGAGCTAAAAAGACTAAAGTGGTTTCAGTAATATAACATACACATTACCTGTCAAATTTAGATCAAAGCAGCTTTAGTTATATGAGAAGAGAAAATGTCTGAACTTGGCAAGCTCCTATTTTTCCTCCAGGGATGCTATACGCTAGTCAAAGAACAACTCCACAAGACACACTTTCAGCTGCCACCCACTCCTAAAAACATTGCAGCCTCCTTCCTTTCTTCCTAAAAAAAGACAGAAGAGGGCTTTTTACAGCCCCGGCCATCCCTCCCTGTGCAGAGCCGGGGAGTGCGCTGTGCCATACCAGCGTATGGGGGGGACACGACGGCGAGCTGATGTCAGGGGGTATCCATCCTCTCCTGGCCCAGGTGGTGAGAGGAGCAAGCTCACAAGCATGAGACACTAACAGAAGCAGGTATCTCCCACTTTTTCTTTCTTTTTCTCTTTTGTCACTTTGCAGCACCCTGTGAGCAGTAAGTGTGCTTCAATATTTGCAGGGCTAGTAAAATTTTTCGTACATGTTGGTGTATGCCTGAAAATTCTGGTGTTTTTGCCAAGAGACAGACCTAACTAACAGCAATTGCTCTCTGTGGGAATTTTGATTTTTTTTTTTTTGCACATTGAAAAAAATTAACAATTAAATATAAATAGTTTACTCTGAACTGTAACATTTCAGTGGAGAACTCAGTCATTATTGCATGGGCTGAGCACTTATTCTGGATTATATCTCTCAACTATATGACCAAGGGTTCCCTTAGTACATTGATCTTTTCACCAAAAGGGAAGATTGTGATGTACCATGGAAGATACAATTGACATACAGCGTTTGTGCAAAAAAATCAAAATACTCATCTGCCAACCCCTTTAGTATAGCTCCAGCAAAAGAAAGAAATCCGGTAACAGAGCTGGGGAAAATTGCTGTTAGTTTCTAATGATTTTAATATGAAATTCCTCTGCTTTTGTTTTTAAATGTATTTAGTCCAATTAGGAAAGTGAGTATAAGAGCATGATGTAGCAACAGAATGATAATAATTTAAATAACTTTATTTTTTTTTAAAAAAAATGAACTAATTTTTCTGGAAGTGTTCAAAGCCCAAAATTACGAAATCAAAATCAAGAGGATTTTTTTTTTTCTGAAGTGTGGACAAAACAGGAGTGCTGATGAAAATGCCAAAAAACCTGCTGGGATTGTGGTGTTAGTTTGTTCTGCCAGAAACTGAAACATTTCTATACTTCTAGTATTTTATTATTTTATTTTAATTTAATTTAATTCTATTTTTAGGGAACAACTGAACCTCAGGTCATTTCTATGTCAGATTGTACTTCACGTCATTTCTGTACAAGGTTCAATTTCTTCTTTGGGTACTTCAGGAAAACATTGTGAGGAGCCTGAAAACTGATTCTATGGGCTGTGGCCAGGATGCAGCCTTACTGAAAGATCATGAGCACTAACTTTCCTTGCCAGTAACTACTAAAATTTGTAAACCAGCATTTTAAAGAGCTTGAGTTGAATGGTAATGACTCTAAATGGCTTTTAAAAGATGGTGACAAAAATACTTTAGGTATTTTTCCCTAAGCTCATGCCATTCTCTGTCTTTAATACAGTAGTCATAATAAATATTGCCAGAGCTGCAGAGATGGAGACCAAGAATTTGTCCATTTTTCCTGAGTGTTTCTGTTGTTCTAATACACATTTCCCTACAATTCTTGCCTCCCTTGGATACATACCTGGTGATATAATCATGCTGACATAATGAGTATTAATAACAGAAATCAAATTTAGAGCTACAAAACTTACTGTACAAGGAAAACAGCTAATGAAATAGTAAGTAGCATCAATATACAGGCGTGGAAAAAGTGGCTTAAACCCTGTATTGCTCTGAAATGGCAAGCTTTCCAGTTATTTTTGAATATTCTGATCAGCATGGGAAACATAGAGAAGTCCTGTTCTGCGGCGCTGATTTGCCCCGTGTTTGCCATAGCAATTCCTGGGAGCAGGCCGATACTTACCCTGCCGCTTTCAGGGAGCTGCTGCCACCCTTCTTCTGGCTTGGAAGACCTTGAAAGACAAAAAGGGAGGGAAAACAAGTGTGCTTTACCAGGGGTGACCCGCTGGCCGTGTTTTCCAGACTGCAAAGGGAAGACTGACAGCCTGTGCCGACATACAGACCTCACGCCATTGCTGGGAGTTGCCAGTGAAATCCTGATGAGTACGCCTTGCTCCGTTAAACCCGGCACACTGAGGGTGATGTCAGCTAACAAGCTGGGGATTGAATGCAGCCTTTTAACTTGGGACAATAACTAATTAATATTTGGGGAAGTTTGTTTTTTTAAGTAATTATTTACAGCCTATTTTTGCCTGGGCAGGAGGAGGTGAGAAGTCCTGAGCACCTGAAGCCGGGGAGAGCGGAGCTTTTCCACGGTGGCATTGTGCCCAACACTGCAGAGCTCGGGTGCCTGCCCAGAGCAAACCTTCACGAGGCAGTGGAACAGAGCTCCTGCCTGCTTCATGAGCCACCTTCCCTTTCCTGCACAGTATTTTTGTTTCCATTGCTTGCTATTTCCTCTTTTCTTGCTTCCTCTTTGCTCTTGCTACAAATCAATACACTGCTTGAAGGTAAATATCAACTGAATTGGTGAAGGCAGGTTACGTGTATCTTCTCAGGGCTTTAATATCACAGGAACAAACATGGGACACTCGGAACAAACATGGGAGACGCGGGCAGATCAAGCGATGCTTTGCAGCTACAGCCTCACCCAAGTAAGAGACTGCTTTGATGGCAGATGCATTGACAGCTTTAGTTTGGATATAGGTGGAAAGCGGGATGCCTTTAGGAGACACTGCTGCTTTGCTCAAACTCGCCACACCACAACTCTCTCAGGGTTTAGGGCACATCTGGGCAGTGTCACAATCCTTCAAGTGTCACAGTGCCCGTGCATGGTTTTTACTCAGAAATTAGTTTCTTCTTCTAATTAGCTGCATCTGTCAGGACCCGCATCTGAAGGATCTGGTTTTTTCTGCTATAATCAGTTCTTGCTGGAGGAGCACAGGAACCCGAGCCCCTTTCTGCCACACGGGGACTTCTCCATCAACTTTAAAAATACATGTTTGCAGTTTTAGGGTTACAGAGTGTTCTCATTTATCAGCCTAATTTTCAATCCCTGACCAACACTGTCAGGAGGAGATCACCAGGGACGCTGAGGGCGGCAGCATGGGGGACCAGGACAGGATGCCCTCACACAGCCTGCTCCCGTGCATCACCCTCTCCGGCAGCGGCTCGTACCAACTGTGGGAGGCACAGGCAAATCTTCAGAAAAGTGCTGCACTGCCTGACTGCCAGGGAAGCCATACTTCCATCTACATGTCTCTCCTGTTTGTCTTCTGGGAAATGCCTTGTTTCCTCTTCTGCTTCAGTGGGAAATGGGGAGAAGCTGTTTCTCCTACAACCTGACCAAAGCAGCAGAAAGATCTCCTCTGCCCCCTTCCCACCTGGGAGGGCCGAGCCCAATGCACACCTTGATCAGTGCTCTCTCCCAATATAATTGACTCACAGACATGCTGGGAAGTGACTAGGAAATACAAGGATAAGCCAGGACATACTCAGCTGGAGGAATGATTGTTGTTTGCTCTGTGTGTGTGTGTATGTATGTACTTTCTGGTGGCTTTTTTAATCCTCTACCCTTGGACTCGACTACTGCAGATTTGCTTATTGCGCACATGGAGTCAAGGAAGAGACATCTCTCCTCCAAGGCTCCTTCACGTAACACTCTGCCATATATCATCACCGCTTTCTCATTTCCTAAGACCCCCATTTCACCTGTCAACACACGCCACCTCTCTCCTAGGCACATCACCTCCCTGTCCTTTGGTGGTCTTGCAGAGCTCAGAGCCAAATTGCAGCGGTTACTTGAGAGTACACTAGGATTTTACAAGCCTGTTTACCCTAAAGAGGCATAAATGAATTAATACAGACTTTAATACAGATAGGCAGTCATTTCTTTGTGGATCATGCATGGAGAGGACGAAGGGTCCCTCAACTCAAAGATCGTAGCTTTCTTCTTTTTGAAGGTAGCCACTCTGGAGAACTACTGCATCTTCTCACCTGGAAGAAAAATCTGGTACCTCCTGCTCTGTTTTTCATATCCTCATGAACCTCCTATTGACATCACGATGTAACAGCCTACAGAGAGACTGATTAAGTGTTCAGAAAAATGAAAACCATAAGTCTAGACTGCAAACTCTTGGATCTGGAAATCAAATGCATGCATGGATGACTCATTCTTATTTTCCTGAAAGAAAATTGTACACTTCCCTTTAACTAAGTTTTATGAGTAAAACTCTTCTCACTGTGTGTTCAGCACAGAGTATTTGAAAGATCCTGAAATGTGTCACATCTGATACTGGCAATGTATCCTGAGCAATAAAATATGCACAAATTCATAAGCACCATCCTCTCAAACTATTTCTGGCCAAATCTTTCTCAGACATCGATGAAAATACTTGACAAGGCAGGTAAAATAAGACATAGTGGGTCCCAAAGAAAGAAATACCATTCTTCTTTGGCCCCCTCTATCTTTTTGGCCTAGCTTAAAACCAGCCAGTGAGGTGTTTATGCTGTATGTGACTTTGGATAGACTATAGGTAAACATACAATGGCTCGCACCTCAAACCAACAACCAAAATAATTTATGTATTTATGAAAGCACCTCTGAACAATTTTTCAGATACACAAGGCTTTTTTTTTTTTTGTTTGCTATTATACTAACCTGTTTTTTATGGATAGCAAGGGGAATATTTCATTATGTCCCTTTCCAAGAACCATAAATTGCATAGCCTGTCTGCCAAGTATAAGATGCAAGTAATGTGAATTTATTGTCCATTTTATGGCTCCTGCACCCATCTGTCCTGTGAGCATGGGTAAGGCCCTTCTCTTTGTGCCTCTCCTCCTGTCCTGTGCAGCCTGTTTGGATAGGAAGCTTTGCAAGGCAGTGTTTCCTACTTACAATGTGTCCACTCCAGATCCCCCGTGTTATCTGGAGGTTAATAGGCATAACATAAATTATGTAAACAAATAACATATCACAATAATGCACTTAATTGTTATTTCATCCCCCTCCAAATGATCCCATAGCTTGGCCTGCAGATACTAATTTTTCACTGGTGATAAAAAAGATAATTTGGATAGATATACCTATATAAGAAATTTACCTCCACCATTACAGAAAGTTGCTTTCTTGGTATATGTTTCCATCCTCTCCTGCCTATTGTGCTTACGTCTGCTGTTCTGGAAGGCACTGGCCCCTTCTCTCGTGCCTTTCTCATGATCAGTCACAGCTTGATGCTTCTGCGCGCTTCTTGGTTGTCAGTCAAATTATACCACCACAGATGTCCCAGGTTTTTTTCTTCCATGGATGATGTAGATAATAAATACTTGTTTGCCTCCTGACCTTGATGCTTCTTCCATTATGTTGGGAGGATAATGGGATGATGTCCAGTCTCTCTTAAGGCACAAATTGTAACTGGTAACATATCCATAGGTAATGCCTTAAATAATATAATCCAGTAGCAGGGAAACCTTTGATTACCAGAACAGAGGCCATGATTTAGGCTCTATATTGAATAAAGGAGGAGGACAAAGTGCAGATCACTATGTTAGTGATCAGCATATGATGTTTTTTATTGCAGTGTAAAAGACTGGTGCATATTGAACTGGTCAGTGTTCAAGAAGCTACAGTTTCAGAAGCAGACCTGTAAGAAATAGCATCAGCATGGCAGTGATCAGGCTTAGCTCTACTTTGCTTGTCCAAAATGTTCTCATTAATTGAAGACAGAAATGTACGAATTTTGCTATGATAGGTAAATGGGCATCCAAAACCAACAAGTCGTCAAAAAACTTGACACCGAGACTTATTTTAACTATCTTAAGATTTATGCTTTTGAAATAAGGGGAAAGTTCTTAAACATGCTTTCCTCTTCCCAGAAGCGACCGCTCTGTTTTGTCTGGATTCACTCTAACGTGATTATTTTTCATCTTGATATTGCTTTCAGCAGGCGGCTGGAAAGGCAGCACTTTTCTCCATGGAATGAAGAAGATGGGAACTGAAGGCCACTATGTGCTTCAGGCTCTCTCACATGGTTTGTCTCATAGTCTTGCAGCACCCTCCACCCCCCTCCCAATTTGATTGTGGGACTTCAAATGGTGCTACACACCTGAAAGTAGAAAAATTTGGGAACAGCTGATACAGGCAAGGGATAAGAATAAGGCAGCAGCAGTTTTGGGGTAATGGTCAGTATAATGGAGGTGAGCTGCAGGTCATGCCCGCCTGCTCACCAGCTTTGCAGGTAACTGCATGCTCCCCCTGTTCTCTTCAGTGCTTTGAGACAAAACAGGTCTTTTTGCTTCACTGCCTGAAGGGGCAGACAAGAGGTTTGGAGCTATGCCTGTAGGAAGCTACTAAAGCAGTTCTGGCCTCTTCAGCTCCATGCTCATCGGGCAGATGAGTTTACCTTAAGGCACACGTAGGACCTGAAGACACATCTGGAGGTCTAAGAGCTTCCCCAGAGTAACTTTCTACATTTAGTTTCAGAGGAAGAACTTGACCCTTCTCAGAACATTTCTGTTTAGTTCTACGTGGTGTTTTGGAGAGAGTAGTACTTGTAATGAACACTACCAAATGGGCATTTTCTCTCCTCAGCAGGAAGGGAAAGAGCAAATGTTATTGCTCTATATCCCCCTTCTTTGATGTAGGCCATGCAGTGCAGAAGTGACAATTCCTCTTTCTTTGGGTTGATGCTAACATGTTCCTCCAACATTTGCAGTTTATTCCAATTTGTATCTTCTTTTTACTGGTCCATCAGTTTGAGGCGATGGCTGGAAATGAATAACCATTTTCCTGCTTTGCATTACCACTGCATCCTCAGCTTTAAGAGGATTCTCTCCCTTTCATGTTTAGATCTGGTATTACATTTTCTGCTTTATTCATCCTTAAAAGACCAGAAGGCTTTTTCTCCCGCTTTTTAATTTACTTAGAAAAAGCACATTAATTAAACAGTTACATTTGGTTGGTTGAAGGTTATGCATGTTATTTATTTAGCTGGAGGTTTATCTGGCTGTCAGAATAACTCACTGGAGAGATCACAATTTGATAACAATACTGGTCAACCAATGTGACCTTCAACAGGACCACCTGTGGTGGACCTTATGAGCCAGCCTGTAGCTCTTATCCCTGCCTTTTCTGGCATGATTTTATATGCTACTGCACCTCAGGCACACAGTATGTAGCTTCTGTCAAGCCTTCAAGAGACCAGCATTGTGATTCAGAAAGTGCTGATAAACATAGAAGATATGACTCAGAGATGCCCATGTTACCTCTTCTTCTAAGGTTTCCAAGGCTGTAAACAAGGGAGGACTGGAACGACCAGACGATCAATTTATGGAACACTGAAAAGGTCAAGATATTGTAATATGCTGTGTTGTACTGAATATATGGGTTATTAAAATTCAGATGCTTCATTCCTTGGAAAATAATTGCAGTGGCACAAATGCAGAAGCAGAGACTTCCACCCTGGTGGCAATTACACAAACAAATGGATCTACTCCAATTACAACCTGAGAGACACATTCTTGTGTGATCGTCTTTGGAGGTTGAATTAAGGTTTAGTTGTTCTGCTCAAGCAAAAGAACTTAACCTGATAACAGTTTGGGATCAAAATCTTCCTTTCTTTCCTAATGAGGAAACATTAACAATCAGATCAATCTCTGCTAATCTTTTAACCTTTTATACAGATCCCAGAAATTTAGCTAGGAGCCAGTTTGATATAAGAGAAAGACCAGGTTTCTTAGGTTTGTATGCTCCTATACCTCTTACAGACTTGAGAAAAAACTCTTCCTCCCAGGTTGTGATTCTTAAACCTCTGTTCATTGCTGTATCTCTAAGTGACTCTAAATGATGTGCATTAATTTTGAAATCCATGCCTAAATCTGGACCCACTGTTACAGCTGAGGCTGCAGCAGGAACACATGGAGCAGAAAGACAACTATATCTATCTATTATATCTACCTTACAGACAATACTCTTCTCTGTACATCCCTCTTAGTGTTTTCTTATACTAAACACTAAAGATGACAATTCTCTATATGCAGCAGAACTCTATCATCTAGCTGTTCTAGAGAGAGAATCTAGACCTAACTGCAGGAGCAATGAGGAAGGTGATGCCATTTGTCTTCAGTTAGGAGAAGAAATAAGCCTTGCCCCAAATTAAAGCAGAAATTGCCCTCCTCTTTCATTGTAACTACAAATAAACACAGTTGAAAGAGGCCAACGAAGTGAAAAGGCGGCTTTGGTCCCTGATAAGCACAGAAAGTTGAAACAGCAAGGGCTTAAAAATAATGCAGCATCACACTGCTAACAAATTGTCCACTTTCCAAATTTAATGCTATCTTAATGATTAATGATATACCAAAGGGGATTTCCTCCAGATACAGCAGACTAGAAGTCACTCTTGGAAAGCGTTTTGTTCTTCACCAGAACCTCGTTAGCTGCCATACAACTGATCCTTAGTGTCTTTTGCTGCTATTGCTACTTCAATTTCCATCTCACTGTTTGGGTGGCAGAAATCTTACATCCAAGGTCTGAACCAAAGCCCATATCTTCTCGTTTATTCATGTTTCATGAATACATGATTCATGTTTATTTGCTGTGAATTATAACCACTGACTGCAGGTAGCTTTTTGTCCATCCAGGACTGGGCTTTTGGATTAGGGTAAGGCACTTCTTATAACCTTAAGGGAGTGCCAGAAACACCACGAGACAGATACTTGTTGGAATTACAGTGTACTCCACAATATTCGTCTATTTGCATTCACATTTCAAGAGATGTTAAAATACATAAAAATACGATCTTACTCATCCCACAGGTAGGGGCAATAGACCTGTAAGGTGCTCAGAAACTTTTGCCAGAGTATTAGTTAAAAAATACAGAAGATCAGAAGAGATCAGAGCCATCTAAGAAACAAAGAACTGAAGGATTAATAAAGGAAGAGAAACATGTCCGCATCTGCCCAAGATATTTTCTGATACCTATGGAAGACTGGTGAATTTGACAGAAACACATTTACGTCTGCCAGGCATACAAAGAAAAAATCTGTTTGCCCATGAAAACTCGGTTTTTAGTAAGAAAGCCATAGAAGCTAATTTCTAATGAATATAAGAATGCATATAATGTATATAAGCTCTTCTGTAAACATTACAAAATCACTCTGTAGGTGCTTTTGCTCTGTGTTACAGGAAGCATATATTTTATAATGTTTTCTTATTGCTATATTTGTGATATAATTGTTTTTCAGTGTTATTTAAACTTAAGTGTCCTGGTTTGAGGTAAAACAGAACTAATTTTCTGTTCAGTAATTTTACTTTTTCAGCTAGGCCTCTTCTAACGAACTAAACTCTGAAATTAACGGCATGTTGTTCAGAAACTGTTAACTTTCACAGTGATAAGACCTGATTATATCAAGGAATGGTATGCAGAGAGGCCCTTGCTTATACTTATTGCTATAACAACGAAGGTCAGGCAAATTTGTTATTTGCCCCACTGGAGGGTCGGAAGCGGAAAAGCGTAGAGGGGTCACACCTGTAGGGAGGAGCGGACAAGACAGGTGACCCAAAACGGACCAACAGGGTATTCCATCCCATCCGCATCATGCTCAGTATAAAAGCTGAGGGATCAAAGGGTCAGGGTTTTTTTTTTTCTTCTTCTTCTTTTTCTTCCTTCAATGGCCGACGTCCAAGGAGGACCCTGCCTGTTCATCTGCTTTTGATCCCAATCCGAGCGTTCCTGACTCCAGGAATCCGGCTCCCGGTCATCACCGAGTCCAGCCTGGGACTTTCCCCTTGTGCCTGCTGGTGACGTGATCATCTTGGGAGCTTGATACGGTTTTGTATATACTGTATACTTTTTTCCTTTTATTATTATTATTTATTATTTCATTATTTATTTATATTTTCATTAAAGTAGTTTAATTTTTCTAAACTCCTTTTTTTTTTTTTTTTTTTTTTCCCCCTTTCCTCTCCTCTCGTTTCCTTAGGGGGGAGGGGGGAGGAAGGGGCCATCTGTCGTTCTGGTTGGTCAATTTGGTCAAAACCACGACATTAAGAAATTTGGTTTTCTTCTGGTTTATTTCATGAGTTTGGGGGCTGGAGTTTTTTGGCGTTTGGAAGCACGTCAACTAGAGAGCATTTTCTGTGCCATCTGAGGTTGAAAGTAACAGCATGGAGTCCGAGAGGGCCATTCAGCAGCCAATTTGTATCCCCAGTTGGGTATCCCTTCAGCTGAGTGCAGCTGGTATAAAACATACAGGGTCTGGGGCTAACGGAAACAGCAGAAATTGAGAAAGTGAACTTTCTAGAAATGCCTAAACTATAAAAAGAGTTGAGCATGCTGTTGAAGAAGCTGTGAATTTGGCTCAGGGGACTGAAGAGTTTCTCCCTCCTTCAGAATCAGATTGCAATTGCTGATATAAAAGGAACTGGATGTTTCACTCGCTTTTCTTCTGTGAAAAGAATGGTTTTAGATACTTCTAATATTGCCCATGTCTGACCATTTAGGTTGTTTTGCAGCCACAGTATAATATAAACAAAAATGTTGCAAAATTCAGCTATATGTGAAAATAAGACTCAGAGAAAAAGATACAGCTTTTCCAGTTTTACAGTTTGTTGTGCTCTTTCTTTGGAATAACTCCAGCTTTAGAGCAGGTATTTGAAAATTAGTAGTGAAGTAATCAGAGAGAACGTCCCTCACCATTCTACAGAAACCTCTCCACTTTGGGTCATTTTATAAGTCCCAGCTGCTCAGTAGAGTGCCTTCTCTCTTAACAGCAAAGAGTGAGGGTGCTGAAGACTCCGTCGTCACTCACAAGCCCCATTTCCAAATTTGCTCAAGCTATCAGATCTTGAAAACAATCACATTTGCACAGATGCTGCAGCGATGCCCCTCATTTTAGCAGCTCTACTTTCTGAGTCCCTGCTGTGTGCTCCTGAGCTCCTCACACCTCCACAGGCTGGCAGCTGGGTCGTGCCTTCCCCACCAGGGAAGGGGGCAGGATGATCCCGGCTACGCAGGGCTCCAATTCCAAGGTCAGCCTTTTGCTATAGCTCTGCTCCAAGGTGGTGTCAGTGTTGGAAATTAAGAAGAGAGCCTTCCTTTCTCGTGTTCTCAGTAACTCCTTACCTGCTACCTATTGGTGAAGTTTTACTGCCTACACTAATATGGGACATAGAAATGATTTATTTTTTTTTGCCTACAGAGCCTGATATACACAGTATAAAACCATATTGTGAGCAATTAGGATAAAACATACAAGTGAGGAGATGTTAATTAAGTGAGCGTCATCCAACAAGTACACCAAATCTTATAAGCTTATTTAAGGATATTCCTGGGCATAAGTGGCCAAATTAAGATGGGCAGGCAATTTAAACTGTGCCATTTCCTAATTCTGGAATGCTTGACTTTGTAGTGTTCTTTTAACATAGATGTGTGTGTGTATGTGCATGTGTACATATAAGCAGGGGATCAATATACATGATTTGCGTCCACTGAGGATCACAGTCTTTCGGGGATCATTCCTTGAGCCTTAAGGAAAGACACATGGGTGTTGCAGATATCTTAGAGGAGAGGGTGATAAGACACGCCAATATGACCAAAAGATCCCCAGAACACAGACACTGTATTAGAACGCTAATAGAAATTTGGAGACTACCGCAACTAGTTCTTTTTTTTTTTTCAAGGGAAACATTTCTCTCTCCCAATTCCCTTCCACACCACCCATACAGCAGTCTTGTGAATTTGTCCACACCTGATGTCACAACAGAAGAGTAGAAGTCATTTATCAGGTCATGTCACCTTCTGTGAGATGTCCCTGCCACCTGAAAGCAGTAGCGCTTCTGCCTCAGGTTCATTTGTGTCTTTGTAAATAACGTGGCCATAGTAGTGGGCCATAGACAGTCACTCCAGTGTCACACTGAAGAATGGACTGTACTTTCATTTGGGAAATACAGGTAGTAACCAGTGATATCTGTAATAGTAGTTTCATGAATTTTTTTAACAAGCCCCATTTACTTATTTATGGAAAAAAATGCAGAAACATCTCCTAAAAGAGCCAGTGATGCAAAAAGCAGGAGGCTGTCAAAGCCTGGAAGGAGGGCAGTGCTTACCAGGTGGCTTCACTTAAACCAAAGAGGGGTAAGACAACCCAAATAACAAACAGATGATCTGAAACGCTTATCAAGGAACCAGAGGAACCACTAGTTCTCATTTTCCTGATGGAGACAAGAATTTCCTATTCTTGAAAAAGATACCTCCTCTTTTTTTTCAAGAGTTTGGGCTTTTCCCTGAAGAGTGTTTGGGGTGTTACCTCTTGGAGCATGTTGTGCCTGTGGTTTTGCAATGCATGTGGAGTTTCATCCAGGCTTTCTGCTCCTACTGTACATCCCATGGGGATGCAGCCTGATGCTCTGACTGGTGGCCTTGGAGCACAGTGGCCCTCTACACCACCAGCACCTGCTGTCCCACCTATCCTGCACCTTCCACCGGCGCTGTCCTTCTCCTGCTGAGGCAGGGAGGGACTAGGACATCGGGAGCATGGCCTCACACTGGGCTCAGCTGGGCAACAAACTCGACAATGCAAGGGAACCTTTCAGCTGACAGTGGCAGGAGAAGGAGTGCTGTCATGGTGAGTGAGGGAAGATGGGCAGGGAGGGAAGGGTCTTACAAGTAGCCACAGCAGGCATGCGGGGGAGTGTTAAATTAAAAGTGCAAAGGTGCCAATGGACTTCTGGTATTTGTAGATCTGGAAGGAGTCATGTAAATGTCAGTTATTTGTCCCATCCAGGTGCCTGAGTGTCTTTTCAGAGTGAAGCCACAGAACTCCCCTTAAGGTTCATCTGGGAGATGTGAATTTCCTGAGCTTCACTAGATTATTCTCATTTAAATACTTTTTCAGATATTAAAGGTTCGGTTGTAATTTTCCATTTGGACATGCAAATACCTGACGCATGTGACATCAGATTACAGTGCTTTCCACGCTGAGTAAAAAGAGGTTTTTGCTTTTTATTTTATACCAGAAAGTACAGAGAATATGCAGCATGGCTGAATTAACATTTTGAGAGAATTGAACTGTTTAATATTGCTGTAACAATAAATGCATGCTTTTAATACAGCATACTTTGGGGATGAAGCAACACACTTTTTGCTATCACTTGACTCCAGAGTCATATAAACAGGGTTTTGTCTGAGAGGGGGATTTAGCATACAGAAGGTGCTAATGGGTTTGACTAGCAACTTTGTATAAATCTTTATGGCTGGTAGGAGACTCTTACAGCCTTTGTGGTGAGGTCACATGAGATGTGGTGATGTCATTTCGAAAGGACTGAAAGTCCGCCGGGATAATATATTAGCTTGCCTTTGTAAGCTTGTCATTGTTTGATCATTCCACTTACATGTGCATATGTTAGCTAAGATAATTGATCACATTTAAATACACAAGCCAAATTACTGTATGGTTGTAGTTATCCTAAATATCACTGAAATAAATTTACATTTAATCTCATGTAAATGGCATCAACACACTTGTATATCTCTCATGTAGAAAAGAACTACAATGTAACTAATGTTTCAAAATTTTGCAGATTAATTCAGACAACTTGAGAATACTTAAAATAAAACTTCTCATATACTATGTTAAATAAGGAAGCCTGAAGGCTTATATATAAAAGGTATAACTATACAGTTTATTCTAAAGCTGTTTGAGAATTACCTTTTGTTCTTCACCACACTTTGTTAGTCACATGTTTTGCAATAAAAGGAAAAATAGACAATTAATTTGATATTTTCTCTGCAAAACTGTGAAAGTCATTGCAGAAAATCCTTGCTAATAAGTGAAGTGTTTCAAGATACTTTCTCTGCTCTGGAATATCACTTTCCTAGGGGACTGGTTACTGTTGCAGTCAGACCTAGGCTCCTAAAACTTCTTGAAGCATAAGACGGAGTGGTTGAGCCTAAGAAACAGTAAAATATGCTATCTGTTTGCAAAACTCTTTTGGAAGAAGAGCAATCACAGATTAAGCATCAGCAAAAAGGAGGTGGGAGCCTTGTGTGTGCTGCCGTCTGTTTTGGTGTGGGGGCTCAGCTCGTCGCACTGACAGAGTGGTGGAGCGGATGCAGCTGGACCAGCAGGTCTGATCTTTGTACTGGCGCAATGAAATTACTCCACACCGCAGCGAAAAATGTTATGCTAACAAAACCCCAGTTCTGTCAATATGAACTGCATCTACATCAGAGGCCTCTGCTGGCACATCTCTGCCGGACAAAAATTACACCTCTAACCCAATTAACCTTTCAGGGAGAAGTCTTGGTGCATAGAGACTGCCCTGATAACTCACCGCTCTGTGCCTTCCACGGCCTGAAAGAAATAACGTCCCCATGGAAGTTACACTAAAAGATATCTGTCACCTGGGATCTTCTCTCGCAGACCTATCGCTTCGTTACTGTAATTTTAAGATGTTCAGTCTTCCTCTTGTCCCACACCTCTAAGAAAAGGCAGTCTCAGAAGTCCCATTATGTTTTACTGTTCTTTGTAAACTCTGGTCAAAATCCATCCTGTTTTATTCTGGTAGGAATGCTGCAAGTTGTGGTGGTATTTGGAAAATTGGACTCCTGGACACCGTGGCTATCAGTTCCTGCCTCTTGGTCAGCCCTTTTAAATAGCCTTTGTTATTTCTTAACACTAAGCTCTTGCTAGGCTGCTAGCTGCCGTATTTTGTACACCTCTCGCTTTCTTTAATAGAAATGGCTAGCTGAAATGCCAGGAATTATTTGGAATGGGGAAACACCACACAGCTCAGTAGGAGAGGTTTTTTGTTTCTTTTGTTTGTTTGTTTTGTTGTTTTTTTTTCCTTCCTGCATCCAAATATGGCTCCACTTGCTAATTCCCTCACCTCAAACCCCACGAACAATTTAGGATCTGCTGGAAAGTACAGTCTTACCTGCAGTTATGCTGGCCAGCAGTGCTGAGTATCACGGCAAAATAAAGAGCTGTGAGGCCTAACCAGCTCATTGTCTGTAAGAGGAAGGTTTTTTCAAAGACCTACAGGTGTCATGGGGGCCACTAATTGCAAACTACCTTCCGTAAACCTGCCACTTGACATGTGTTCTTTCTCCAGCTCTTACAGGAAGAAAGTGGAGAAGAAATTAACATTTTTACTCCAAGGAAGGAATCCAGAAGCTTTTGGACTTCAATGTTACTCACTGGTCTTTTTCTTCTCTCCCTCCCGCTCTTGCCTTCCTTTCTCCTGCAATAGCATAGTGTTCCTTTTCTTCACAGGTGTTTAAGGCAATCACCTGAAGACTTTTTTTCTCTACATTTCCCCTTTCTGGGAGCTGAAGCACATGGAGTGTTGTCTGCAACAACAGAGCAAAGACGTCGCTCCCCTGTGCTCTGCAGGCAGACATTTTTCAGAACTGGAGTAACTTAGAAGCCCTGTACTCACCTGCAGAAACTTGTGGAACATATTCCATGTGGGCAAAGACTGGCCCTTGGGAGGTAGACCCTGAATCAGTCGCAGACCTGACATTGCTGGAAGAGAGGGGGCTTGTGGTGGGAGGTGGCTCGTGCAGCAGTGGGTCAAAGCACACCAGCATGTGCGGGGTGAGGGTGCAGACAGAGCAGGGCAGAGCAAAGTGGTGGCAATGGCTGCCACTCTGTCCATCCACTCACGCCAAAGTCCACTTCTGCCAGTGAGTGGCAGCTGTTGGTACATCTCTGCCCGTGGTCAGGCTTCAAATGGGTCCAGCTTCCAGCCTCGTGGCTGCCAGGGAGTCCTGCAGGCCAACCTCGCTTGTCAGGACCGGCGGACTCAACAAGAGCTTCAGATTATGAGCAAGGAACATAGGGAGGATGACCTGCTTCAGAACTGTTCACTGATCCTTGAGTCTTTTAATTGCAGCTAAAATTGATAGGCACCGGGCTGTTGAGGGGGTTAGAAAGTTTTCACACACACACCCCCCCTAACCCATTTTCTACCCTTTCTTCCCTTTTTTCTGTCCTTACCGCTTATTACAAGCTCTCAGAGGCCGGGGCTGCCTCTTCTTATCCATGCCTGCATACAGCGCTCGTTGCAGCTGAGCCCTGTGGAGGCCTTTGGATCCTGCTGTTACGTATATAATAATTCCCAACGCCCAGGGCTACGCGCAGCAAATACTTTGCTCCTTTTCCCCCTGCGGATGCCCGCGTCTCAGCGCATCCGCGCCTGGACCCCGCGGGAAACTTTCGGTTAAAAAGGCACACCCGGGGTGGGGGGAGCGGCGGGGGCAGCGGCGCCCGGCGAGCACGGCCCCTTTAAATTCCAGCTGTGCGGCGGGCGGGGGGCAGCACCGCTGGCGGCGCGGCGCGGGGCTGGGGCCGGGGCCGGCTGCCGGTGCGCGGCGGCGGAGAGCAGCCCGCGATCGGCGGCGGCGGGGGGGAAGAGAGAGCGCAGCCCTGCGCCCGGGGGGAGGCAGCGGCTCCCGGCGCCGCGGTCCCTCGCGGAGGCGGAGAGGATGAGGGTGGCTTCTGGCTTTTTTTTTTGCCTCCTCGCGATGATTTCCATAGTAACCTGATCGAGCGGTGCAATTTCGGAAACTGGGGTGGCTTTATTATTATTATTATTTTCCTCCC